>NW_010589268.1:12002-35073 GCF_000705375.1 Tinamus guttatus | reverse complement strand
CACCGTCCTCACACAGCACCCTCACAACATCCTCACACCGTCCTCACACAGCATCCTTGTCCTTACACACATGGGAGACACCGTCCTCACACAGCACCCTCACACCGTCCTCACACAGCGTCCTTGTACTTACACACACGGGTGACACCGTCCTCACACAGCACCCTCGCACCATCCTCACACAGCGTCCTTGAACTTACACACATGGGAGACACCATCCTTGTACTTACACACACGGGAGACACCGTCTTCCCACAGCACCCTCACACTGTCCTCACACAGCGTCCTTGTACTTACACACACGGGTGACACCGTCCTCACACAGCACCCTCGCACCATCCTCACACAGCGTCCTTGAACTTACACACATGGGAGACACCATCCTTGTACTTACACACACGGGAGACACCGTCTTCCCACAGCACCCTCACACTGTCCTCACACAGCGTCCTTGTACTTACACACACGGGAGAAACCATCCTCACACACAACCCTCACACCATCCTCACACAGCGTCCTTGTACTTACATACACGGGAGACACCGTCCTCACACACAACCCTCACACCACCCTCACACACCATCCTTGTACTTACACACATGGGAGACACCGTCCTCACACACCACCCTCACACCGTCCTCACACAGCGTCCTTGTACTTACATACACGGGAGACACCATCCTTGTACTTACACACACGGGAGACACCGTCCTCACACACCACCCTCACACCACCCTCACACAGCGTCCTAGCACTTACACACAGGAGACACTCGCCACTCTCACACACCATCCTTGCACTTACACGGGAGGAACCGTCCTCACTCACCATGCTCACACACCGTCCTCGTACTCACACACAGGAGACGCCACTCACACACCATCCTCACACACCAGCCTCATACTCACACATGGGAGACACCGTCCTCACACACTGCCCTCACACTCACACACACGGGACACACACACTGCCCTCACACTCGTGCGTAGCAGACACATGGGGCACGCACGTCGTTCTCACACTCACACACATACTGTATTTGCAATCTGCCCTCACACACAAGGGTCCTGCAGACCACACTCACACTCGCCTTCGATCCACCGCACTCACACACTTCACTCGCACTCAAACACACCATACACATGCACGCACACACCGCGCTTGCCCTCACACACGCCACACGCAGGCCGCACACTCGCGCAAGGCACACGCACACCGGAGCACCCCCTCACACACACAGACTCACATAAACGTTGCATCGCTGTGAAGCAGAAATACTGATTTGTGTGGAGTTGGTTGTGCCGGCTCCTACACAATAAGTTAAAAGCATGAGGGTAGAGGTGATGAGGTGACTGCGCATGGAGAAGGGGTCCTGTAGAACGGTGTTGCTCCTCCAGGTGTGCAAGAGCTCCGAGAAGGCTTCAACACAGATGCAGTTGCCCAAACGTCTCCAGCTCACCCCAGAAGCGGTGCTGCCCTCGGGAGAGCAGGAGCAGGAGGGGAGCTTTGGGTCGGCCTTCCTCAGCAGACACCGTCCCAACCACGCACATTTCATGGTACGCTGTGATATTTCTGCTGCCCATCAGTGAGGATGGGCACTCTCACTCCAAGTCGGTCTGAAACATGTCTGCTCAAAATGGAAATAAAACCATGGGAAAGCCCTTGTCTCTCTAAATGTAGGAGGTCTGAGGGGAGAGCTCAGAGGGAAGGGGAATAGCCAGGAGATAAATCTGGGTTTTTGTAGGCCTAAGCGGTCTGAGGAGCATCACAGGGGATGGAGGAGCACCACGCAGTAGGGAACCACAGGCTTCAGAACAGGTTAGCTCAGACACTAAAGTAGTTGTTCTTCCTTTAAGCTGATTTAGCATTCTCCTTTCCTCTAAAAGTCACTGCCACATTTGCTCCTATATAGCAGGGGTGTTTCCAGTGATCTCTGTTTAAGTAACAGAATATTTTTCTGCTCAGGACAAGTGATCGGACTCTACTCCTGAAGGAGCAGAAGAGTTAATAACAGTATTCCTCTGCTGGGAGACATCAGCATCACCTTGTGGCTGAATCAGAAAGCTGGTAGCTTGGAAGCTGTTCGTTTAACTCAGCCTCAGAAGTCTCCCCACAGTTTCGTTGCCCTTCAGCAGATGTGAGACAGGAGCCATCACAGAATCAGTAGGTGCCACCTGAACTATCATGCAGTGCTGATGCCTTTCTGTTTACACGGTATGAAATAGGTTGCTTCAAAATACTTTTCTAGCTTTACTGTCAATATTTGAAGCATTATCACGTACAAGTCATTAAAGGGATGCTACTTGTGACTGCAAAGTTCAACATGTGAATACAAACTTTTACATTAGCACCAAAGAGGAATTCTCCATGATTTTAGAAGAGTTTTCTTTTAGCTGTAGGAAAATCAATTAGGGTGAAGTTTTTTATGAATATTATTTTTAATTACGGTTTACTTATTTCTTTCCAAGTTCTTTCAGATACACAGATCCTTGATCGAGACCGGTTATTTTATTACTAGCATAGCTTTTCATTTTAAAGGCAAAAATCTGTAATTAGCCATCAAGCTCTTTTGTCTTTAAAGGGATAGTATGTTAACTGAATGAAATGTCAGCTATATATATGTACCTTCTATCTTGTTTTCTTTTTGTTTGTTTTTCATCTTTTATATTTTAGAAAAGGAAGCAGTTTGCCACTAATGTTCAGTTTTGAAGAGTTTTCTGCCAGTAATTTTTTCAAGTTGGTACTTCAAAAGCAAACAAAGAATGCTGCTGCTTTGTAAAGCAGTCAGGGAGTCAATTATCAGTAGTGTGACATATCAATTACCATGAAATTCACCATCTTTCCTGAGGCTGTCATTAATTTGCATGTGCTTGCAAGTTGTTTGGCATGGTTTTATTTGTACCTTGTCTACCACAGTAGCACAGAGGTGGTAATTTCGTCTCTACATGCTATCACAGCACCAAAGAACACAGTAATCAGCTCTGTATATGTCTGCATACTGGTGCATTCCCCTGCATAGGACAAAATGTTATTCACTGCTGGCCTTGGGAAGTTCCTGCGGAAAGCTCTCAGAAAGCTCCCAGAAAGTTGAGCAGGACATGGTTGGGACCCTCATTGCTGTAGAATAAGAGTTAGGAATCCAGAATAACTATAAAATCTGTTAGAATAACTATAAAATCTGTCAGCTTATAATGAGAATATAAGAAGAATAATATATACAAGAATATCTTCTCACCCTAAAGGGTTATAATCTAAGTATAAGGGCTGCAGAAGGAAGAGCTGATACACTGGCCACCTGTATCCTCCTCACTGGTTTTAAAAACTCCCTTAACTGCTATTCAGAAAGTAGTATCTGTTCATCAGTCTTTCCAAAGTGTATTCCTCTGTGGTATTGAATGTTGTTCCAGGATCTGGCAAAGAGTTTACTGAAGACAACAAGTACTTTTTTTTTTTTTCTGTTAAACTGAGGAGATTTTGAGTGAAATCCTTATTTTGGGCTTTAGCAAAAATTGCCACTCCTGCTTACTTTCAAATTGGTGTGATGACAAAGGCAGCTGTTCAGTGCATTAAACATTCTGCATGACCCTTAGTCTGTTTATAAGAACCAATCCAATCCATTTATTTATTTATTTGTGGTGCTAAATAAACTCCAGCCTCACGTGCTTTGATTTATGAAAATGTTTGTACAGCTTTTCAGTGGAATTTATTACCCCACAATTTCACAGTTTATTGAACCTCTCTGTGATGAACAGTATCTGGATAAGAATAGAGAATTTGGCAATGTGCTTCTAAGAGGCAGTGTATATGAACACTATTTTTCTCTAAGTATCTCCCCTAGGTCTTTTAGCTTAGCCATGTGTTTGTTTTGCTTATTGCTGTGCTAAAGGAGTTACTGAATTACAGGTTTCTGTATGTTACAGTAAAAGGCAGTTTCCTTGGGTTGCTGAGTGAATGGATCTCAAAGTCTACATAAGCCAACTGTAAGAGAAGCTAAAAGCTGGGTCATGAGATCATTTTATTTGGAGATGAGCATGATCTGATGCTACCATTTGGAGCACTGGTCACATTTAGAAAAGGTAGATTGTGTCTGTAGACATGTCTTCTCTAAAGTTAATTCTAGTGCTACTCCTATTTTGGTTGCATTACCTTTTGTTGTTGTCTTTTGTTCCTCAGGACAGTTTTGGCCCTCAGAGTGTGTGACATACCTGGCTTAAGGCAGGTTAAGGACTTCCTGAGCTAGAGGTTAAATCTGGACCATTGTTTTTAGTAGTCACCAACAGACCTACTTCCCAATGAATTTCCCTAATGCCCTTTGAACACGGTTCAACTTTCGTGTTTCCCAGGATCCTTTGGCAAGAGCTTCTACAGTTGAATGATGTGTGGTATGAAAATCCATTATTTTGGTTTAGACTTGATAATTTACTTGATTGCACCTTACCTTTAGTATTGTAAGAAATAGTGTCTAACCACTGGTTATGCTCCTTGCACTTATTGCAGACCTTTTGTATATTCCTCCTCAGTTCTCTTAGATCAATGTGAGATGCTCTGATCTGTTATTCTTTCTTCACATCGAAGTCATTCCATATAGCTGACCATCTTTATTGCCTTTCTCTCTATATACAGTAGTTCTAATGCATCCTTTTGGAGATGTTAGTAATGGATTTGTGCAATACATTGGATGTAGATGTGCCAGGATTTTTGTTCAGTGGTACCATGGCGTTTTGGGTTTTGTTTCCATACAAGTCCAACACACTGCTTGCTTTTATGGCTGCTGCTGAGCAGAGAGTAAGCCCTGACTCCAAGATCTGTGTATTGAAAGGCAGTAGCTAATTACAAATCACAATTGTATCTATAGATATTCAGGGTAATTCCAGAAACTTCAGTAAAAATAATGTACTTAGTAGAGATTTCCACCAATGTAATTGAAATCAGATTCTGGCCTGTGTATAGAGGACACAAATAACCTTTCACCTACCCCTATATAATTCATCGCAGCTTCCTCATTTCACTAAAGCCACTGATGATTTATTCTAGCTAAGAATTAATCCCTTTGATTTCTACAGATGATTTATCTTCAAGCAAGATATATAGAGGTAGTTTGCAGTGAGCTGTGTAGAAATAATTTCCCAGGTTCTCACTCGCCAGGAACCCAGGCTGCTAGTGGAGCATTTGCATTTCCTTTTTTAACATCAGCATAAAAATAATTTTAAAAGAAAAATGCTCAGGTAACTTGACTGCAAAATGACATAGAACAAATATAGAGAGGCTAAGAATGAGCACAAAGAACAAAGAAACAGAATTGCTAGTTAGGGTTGGGTGGAATTCTTTCTGTTTGATAAGAAGATAATATTCTACATTCAGTTAAATTCTGAAAGCACTTAATTAGCTCACAGTGTGTGGAAGAAGGAGATAAGTTTTACTGCATCGATTTGAAAATGGGGAAACTGAGGAACAGACGGTGTCAGCACGTGAAACCTTTTAGCCATGGTGCGAATGAATGAGACAGCAGTGCCTAAAGCCTGCGCTGCTTCTTGGGGTTTTTGTGAATCTATTGGCTTGAAAACTGGAATTTCTCAGAGAAAAAAAGAAGATTGACACAACTGCACAACTAAGAGGTTTCAGGATTTTTAAAGACAGTGGAAGATACTTTGAAGTGCATCACAGCAGCTGCACAGACCATTTTGTGAAATGCTGTGTTACCATTTCACTGTGCAGAGGGACAGTGCTGTGTGACTGGACACATCAGGTCAGATGAGAGGGACACACCTTTATGAACACACTCTTGAATGAACTGGATTAGAAATAGAGCCCCTTACCTTTCCATTGGCCTCAATGAGCTTTGTGTCAAGTCCTAAATGCATTTTGAGAAAGAAACATGTTTTATTTCATACATTCTCTAATCAAGACAAGCAATTTTTGAAAATATTTGGGGTAGTTCTGTTTGTTATTGTTCACTTCTCTGAGACCTCTTTTCACTCTACTGCCTGATTCACCCCTTTTGTCATATTTCCCCTCTTTTGCTCTTCTCCAATCATACCCACCTGCTTTAAACTAATCATGTACTAAAAAGTGCATAATTAGATTTTGTGATGCTCTTTCCTAATATAATCTTTGATTATTTAATTAAGGGTTCTCACTGGGCTCTTGAAATGAGAAAAGATTTTTTGGGTTTAATTAATCAAAAGGTTTTGCTCAATTCGGGGTATTTTTAAGCAGTTTCGCTTTCAGTAAAGTGTAAAAAGCACTTTTATTATTCATGACTTGCATGTTATATGATGTCATGCTCTTTACCCTCTAAAGGCAATAATAAAGAAACAACAACGTCTCCAGTGACACTGGGCATAGGTACTCGCATCTAAAGCACTTAAACCAGGGCTGGGACAGATAATTGCAACAAACCTCAGTATGCTTGAGATGACAGGAGGATTTTTATATCTTGCAGGTGGCATCTTGCAAACCGGAAATTTGTCAGATTTTGCTGAAGTAGTTAATAAAACTAGTAGTATTCCAAACATTTTTTTTCCCCATGTGAAACTGTTTACAAGTTTGCAGTTCCTTACATTTTTGCTGACAAATTAACATTTTCTTATGAAATTTATTGTTTTGGACGGGTATTAAAGGAGGCTGCTGAAAGTTTTGCAGATTGTCTTGCAAATAATTATTTGCCCTAAGCTAACACAACCAAGCAAAAGTCACACATGTATTTTTTTCTCTCTAAGTAAATGAACCAAAAATTAACATCAATGATGGTGCGTATTTTAATTTATGAACTGCTTCTCCTTAACTGCATTTGTCTCTTGTTATTTCTTAACAGTTTATTCACGTCAGTTTATTTTTCAGGAAAAGCGACCTATCTTTATGACAGCACAACTAGTGGATATAAAAAAGCAATGAATAGAAACCAGAGTTATGTGGCTAATTCTAATTTGTTTTTTTTTTAATAGAGTCAAAAAAAGAAAAAGCCTTCCTCGTGGATTGGAGATTCAACGATCTGCGAAACATTATTTTATTAGGTAAATGAAAAACACCCCGCTCCCCATCAGGCATCCAGCCGTCTGTCCTTTTTTCTCCAGGTTTATTTTCTGCCGTTTCCCATGTGCCTGAGTGGTTTTGGCGCTGTGGATTGTGACTTGGGGGCCAGGAATTGGCAGTAGCTGAGCAACCTGTCGTCTGCTGGCGGTGGCGGCAGCTCAGGCGGTTCGCTGGGAAAGGAAGGATCATTCACACACTTACGTTCACATCGCGCCCAAGCGACGGACTGAACTGGCCCCTAATCCCTGTCGTGGCGTAAGGGAGAGGATCAAGACCTCCCACGACATGTGGTGCTGCGTCAGCTGCTGCTCTGACATTCAACGCTTCATGCTCATTTGAACAGAGCTCTAATTTCTGTTCTTTATTGTCTCCACCTGCACGTTTGTTTTTTCCTTAACCCTAAAATCAGTGTTTTTTGACAAGAAGGAACCTCAGGAACCTAATATACTTTAGTGAAATGTGTGAACCCTTCTCCACTAAATACTATCACTAGGGAAATTCCATGTTTGATAACGAAAAATCTTTTTCTAAGGATGGACTGAGACAGATATCACATTAGCACAAAATAGACAGCTTTACTATAATACATAATTTTGTCTTTTACCAGATACCTGGTCATCTTGTACCAGGGTAAAACTCTCTTCATGATACTGTAGCACACATTTTTATATTCATAGGGCTGAAGTCACATAATTGGGAAAAAATTAGGCTGTACGTAGCTCAGGCTGTGGTTTCATGATTGGACTTAGGCCAATCTAAATGTGGGCTACACTTTCCCCCCCTTGGCTACATATTTTCAGCACCTTCTTTGTGACCATGTGGTGGATGGGACGAGGAACGGATGATCTGATCCAGCTGAAAATTAGCCCAAGACAAACAAACAAAAGCTGCTTTTTCACCCCGATTTGCTCCCTCCCTGACTAGCTCAACGCGTGATATCCAGGAGCGCGAGGCATGGCGGGAGGCGAAAGGCCTGGCGATGAGAGCAGGGCCGGGGCAAGGACAGGGCTGCTTCTTCTCACAGCAGCTCACATACGGAGAGGCTGTAGCCTCACGCTGCTGTGTGCACCAATACCGTACGTGCTCCCTGGAGCTAGAGTCCCCACACAGGGTCAGGGCATGGGCGGTGAGCACACACCGCAGGAGCAAAGACACCGGGAATGCATCCCCCAGCTCCACCGGAGTGCTAGTTGACTCCAGCAGTCCCGTGGGAGAGCAGGAATCAGACCTTTCTTAGTGATATTATCACAGAGGGCCTTTTTTTTCTCTTGCAGATTTTGTGCAGAAACACTAAAAGTTGGTGTAGTAATAAAATTACTGAGAAACTGACAGGATCACTCATGAAATCACCAAGCACTTTCATCCGAAGCGCAGTGTTGTCCAAGTCATAACAGGAAGGCAACGATGCTGGATTAAAGTTAGGAGGAGGCCTGTGCGTTTCACCACGGAAGACAGAACTTCATGTAAGCACTAATGGCCCAGGACACAACGCGCGGAAGGCTGTAGACTAAGATAGAAGGAAACAACATAGGTTTGTCTGTGTTTCTTGTAGCTTTTTTCAACAAGCGAGTTGCATTGTTTGACACACAGCAAATGTGTCAGTCACAATTCCCTTGCTTTCAGAAGCCTGGAGAAATTCTTTGCTTTGAGAGACCAACACACTATGAGAAATCCTTATTTTGGCTAAAATTTTCTAGTCTCAGTCCAAAGGTGAAAAATGTGAAGTTTTGTTCTGGATAATTTCCCTAGGAAAGTAGTGAAAAAATTCAACCTCCTTTCAGAACTGAGGAAAAACATCAGCAGGTAGACTTACTGCTATACTTCAAGCACTTTTTAGAAAATGTGAACCCAGATGTAGCTAATGCTGCACAGAATACTTAGTTTAGACAGAAAGTGCTTACAGAAGTCTAAGGGATTTGTCTTCAAACCTGTCTTCAAAGGTTTGTATTTGATTGCTCTTGGATGCACCCTGATGTTAGGCAAACTGTAGAAGTGGGATTTTTGTTCCTTTTTTTGGGATGTTAACTTGAACTAGATAGTTCAGCCCTTTTCCCACCTTCACATCCACTGCTGTTCTCTTTGGTGACTGGTTATATATCTACATGTCAGGCCATAAATGGAGCTGCAGGATTCAGGCTTTCCTGAAGCTCCCTGCAGACTTTGGGGAGCGTTGCTGAGCCCCGCCAGTCCCTGCAAGGAGGCAAAACACCCTTTGTGGTTTCCATCTTCCAGGTGTAAGGAGGAACATCTTTAGAAGAAAGCAGAGAGAGCTGCCTCCTTTGAAAAGCTGACCCTTAGAGCCTGGTTTCTGCTCTGTATTCATCAAGTCACAGCAGGAAAGAACAACAGACATTCCAACTGAAGTCATTGGCACTGCCATCCGCGTAAGGGTGGATGGGGCAGGATGTTCAGTATATCTGGATCTGCACATTTTAATGACCTGTGATACGCAAATTTTGTTTCCACTCTACTGGCCGAACAAATTGCAGAACCATTTCAGTTTCAAATTGAGCGTGCCCCCTAGTAACGCCAGACCAGGGCAGCTTACAGCTTCTTTTCACTATGTCAGTACAACATACAGCAACTCAATTTTTGTTCAGGAAGTTCCACTAAAATGGTAGCTGAGATTTAAGCAACAGAATACAGAAATACAGGGTGAAACTAGAGCGCTAAAATATAATTTTTATGACGAAGGTCCAAAGAGCCAGCGTGATGAGACAGAGACATTCGAGAAGGTCACGCAAGCCCTCAGTACTGCAGTGACAGCAGGGCAGAAAAGTGATGTGGGAGTTTATAATCCGAGCCAGAGCCATTTCCCTATTCCCTCCTACCCTGCACCCACGCTTCCCGAGACTAAATATGACCAGAAAAGACAGAAATAGATAGCAACAAGACTGAGATATTTGCGAAACACTCAAAGTAGAAAGAAAATGAAACCTAAATGAAGTCAGGGTGACCAGAGAGCTCCCTGACTTTCTGTTGCATTACACATGTCAATTCTGGTGCAGGAGGAAGAAGATGCAAGGGGTGAAACCAAAACAAGGCTCCTTTTGTCTGCATGAAGGTTCCTCTAAAGAATACCTAGCAACAAAGGAAGAATAAATGAATACAGTAATGAGCAGAGAGAGGAAGCCTTTCCTGCTGAGAGGAAAGGAAACAAGTCTTCCTAAATCTGAATCAAGGAGCCAAGAAACTGTCTTGAATGGGTTTTGTCAAGAACACACAGAGCTCTGCACATGAATGAGTAAAAGCCATACTGCACAGTGAAAGCCCAGGCCATTTCTTAGTGACTTAGTAAGTCTCTAACAAGAAATGAAGTGATATGAAGATTAGCTGAAAGGTCAGAGACAGTGTCATTTGCCAATTTGATTCCTGAGGCTGTTAAAAGCGCTCTCTGCGACTGAAGTCACCCCCCTGGTAAGCAGTGCATGGGCTGTATATCAGAGGTGGAAAGCAATTGCTAAAACCCTGCAGGTTTGCAAGCGTTGTTCAACTTCCAGTCTAAGAAATTCTGATGTGATGTTATCCTGTACCCAGGATCTTCGGTAGAAATGTATTCTATTCCATTCATTTGCACTGAATGCTAAGGTTTTGTCAGCAAAATTGGAATAATTAAAACGTTTCCTCCACAAAAAGCAAAACACAATGCAAAAGAGGCTTCTCTGCACAAAATAGAATGTGTAACAAGTCAGTCCTGTGGCATTTCAATACATGCAGATCTAACTAGCACATGCTTGTGTGGCAAATAAAGTCTCATTATCACCTCGCAGACAGGAAGGATTGCGAGCAAGTGATTATCCAGCCCTGGGTCTTCCACCTCAGACACTTCGGAGTGTGGGAGCTGCTCAGTTTCGTTTGTCTTTCCACTCAATTAGACTTCTCACTCTGCAGTCAAAAGCAGTGATTGGCAAAAGTATTTTCCCCATCTGTTCTTTCGCTCTGCCTTCTATTTTTTAGAGTAAATATATGTATTTTTTTTTAAAGACAATGATCTGTCCTGTTGTCTTTATGAGAAAAAAAAAAGGCAGAAAATAATTTTGACTGGCTTAGAATTGTGTAAATCTCACATGGTCCCTATATTGCTCTTATGCTTTGTGACTTACTGCAAGGTGCATCACGGCTGCACACCGGCACTGTGCCAGCTTTGGGGCTAATCATTGCATTAGTGCAGTGCTGAATGTGACTAATTACAGACACAGTTGCACTAATTGATCTAAGATGGCATTGTATAAATACAGTTATATTGTCTCTTCCACCAAACGGTTAACTTTTCATATCATGACATTGCCCAGTGCTATTTAGATACATGGTCCTTTCCTCAGATTACATGTCTTTCCCTGGGAGGAATGGAAGCAGCGCTGCCTAAAAGTTGGTCAGAAAGACACAGAAGGTCCCAGGGCTGGATTTAAAGGAAACTCACGGAATGGGAAAGAGAATTATATATAAATTTCATGATGAAATGTCTTGCCTCTACCACCTGAATTCTCAGTTAAATACCTGCTTGATAATTTGTTTTACTAATCCTTCAATTACCTTAATTATAGTGTTAGCAACGGGAGAACTCTTTACCAAACCCCAAATTTATTGACTTTAGGACATGCAATATTGAACTGGTAAAAATCCAGAGGGTTGAGACAGTGAATCACTTGTAGAGTCCCCTGGGAAATCTGCTAATACATTACCGGGCAGCAGGGAACACGGCGAGAAGCCGAGCAGAATAAATAGAATCACTCCCCATTGAAATGATTAAAAATGGGCAGCAGAAGGGAAAAGAAGATCTATAATAAATTTCTACTAATGCTGGGCTAGGAACGGAGCTACTGTACAGAGCAGTGGTGTTTCCCTCGGACTTTTCCTGTCCATTCTGCCTCTTTTGCAGGGTGACGTTTCCTTCCTGAAGTCAAACGCGCAGCAATAGAGCAGTGGGGGAGCGCTACGAAGTTAGTCCCGTCAGTCAGCGAGGAGCACCTGGCCTCTGGGCAGGCATCCAGAGAAGCTTCTTGCCAAGGAAGTAGCTTACACAAACTGTGAACTGTGTCCACCTGTTAGGCATTGTAAGCACTTGATTGATGTTTTGTGCTACAGATATATCTGCTACAACTAGCTTTTTATATCAGTCTGATAGCAATCCTTGTGACTGGCACTGTATTCCCTCCCAAACGCATACATGCATACATCTGTGCTTTCCCTCTGTATCTGTTTGGTCTGCTCTGAAAGACTTTCTTCTCTCGTACGTCTCCAACCATGAACACACATCATGCAGCTAAATTCTGCGGGTAGCCCGGTGCTGGATTCAGCAGTAATGTGGAACTAGTCTGTATTGCTGTAAAATAGCCAAAGGACTTTTATTCTCTCCTTAGAAAAAACAAAACCTTGAGAACAGTTCTGAGTGGTGCCAAACCTCTTCTTCTTCCACTGCACTCATTGACACACTCTCATTTCAGTGGGACCAGAGGCCAGTTTGCTGAGTGTGCTTAATTTGATCAGAACTATGCGAACTGCGAGATCAAGACACTATATTTAAACCATAGACCATATGCTGGGGAGCCCAGGTGCATTTGGTGCTCTGGTAAAAGAGGCACACATCAAACTTAATGTAGACTAAACCATTTTTACTATGGTTTATTGTACAAGTAGAGAGATTTATCAGGAGGCAAAGGGGCTCCATTAACACCAGCCCACCAACCATCAACCAGAAACATCTCTAGACAGGTAATGGGCAGAGCTCTCAGGCTCTGCCAACTTAACCATGGTGATGGCTACTCTTTCTTTGATGGTGGCTACTCTTTCTTTAATGGGCCAACTTCATGGACGCATTTTGCCATTTTTGGTTTTCTAAAACAGACTGTAAAACCTCTGCGCTCATGCACATATGTATAAGCACAGCATTCGCAGTGCTGTATCTAGCAGTTCAACTACCTGCTTGCAAGCTCTGTAAGTTTAAGGGCTGCTTGTCATTTTTCCCTTTTCCAGGATGATAAATAGTCCTTGGCTAAGAAAAATGATTTGCAACTCCCTTGTACTGCTTATTCTGGAAGTTGCAGAGAGGTTAACCCCTCTGGTCAGAATCACAACATTGTCCTACCTGTCCCAGTCATTAAAAAAAAATGTATTTCCTGTTTTCCCATTAAATTACAGTAGTTAAAAGAATGGTGGAGGAGTATGCAATGGCTGTTTCATGTGATCTCTGGACGAAATCACTCTAATTTGGTCTTACTGGTCACAGCTATTTTGAGTGGCATTCTGGTCTGAAACAAGCCATTTCTAGGCTTGGCTGCACATATCCTATCATTGAGGATATGCCACTACTGTTTAACAAAAATAACTATGATTTCTGAGAGCAGAAACTGGTATGTGCAATAATGTTAAAGAGGGAAGAGATTCTCATTTTATTTTCTGCACTCCATATTTTTAAATGAACTAATTTGCAGGCTGCTGAAGAAGCTGCAGCTTCTTCTGTGCGTAATTCAAGGTATGAGGTTGAGGAGGGATTGGTCATACAAAAAAGGGAACTGTTTTTATTCTTTGTTTCCCTCCTTAATCTGGAGTAAAAAACTGTGTGGACTGACACTCAGTGTGAGGTTGGAAAGCACAAACAGGTTGGAAAGCTGAAACAGGCAAATTACAGGCTGGGCAGTTCCCGCAGAGATGAGCCATAATCAGTATCATCCAAGCCATCTTATCAGCGAATTTGGAGATAATCAGATAAAATGAGCCAGATCCAAAGCAGCCCTGGCTCCAGTGCCCGTGCGGCCTCGCTCCCCGCTGTGCCGTGGGGCGAGCGCCCGGCTCCGCTGGGCCTGGCGACGGCTGCGTCGCGCTGCGGCCGGGCCTCATGGCGGAGCTGCGGCCCTCATGGCCTCCAGGGCAGCTGTGCTGCTCATTGCGGCTCTCGCCGGCCAGCTGAACTTCTAGCAAAGTGTTGGGTCTTGTAGCTGGCACAGGAGACAAAACAGAATCACAGAATCATGGAATGGCTGAGGTGGGAAGGGACCTCTAGGGATCACCTAGTCCAACCCCTGCTCCAGCAGGGACACTCAGAGCATGTGGCACAGGGTGGCATCCAGGCAGGTTTTGGGGCTCTCCAGAGAAGGAGACTCCATGACCTCTCTGGGCAGCCTGTTCCAGGGCTCTGTCACTCTCACAGGAAAGAAGTTCTTCCTCACATGGAGATGGAGCTTCCTGTGTTTCAGCTTGTACCCACTACCCCTTGTCCTGTCACTGGCCACCACTGAGAAGAGGTTGGTCCCATCCTCTTTACGTTCTCCCCTCAGGTACTCGTACATATTGATCAGATCCCCTCTCAGTTCTCTCTTCTCCAGGCTAAACAGGCCCTGCTCGCTTAGTCTTTCCTCATACGATACATGCTCCAGTCCCTGCGAATGTTAGTGAGATCCCCATAGGACTTCTGCTTTTTCAGCTTCTGAATATGCACAGCAAAATATCAGGGGATTTCACTGCTTGTGAAACCAGCATGCACATTATTTTCTTGTAACCATGGGAGTTTCTGCTCAAACCTCTCAGCTCTGCGAGAGTAACACTGGGACCCCTGCTCTGTGGCCTCCTCACAGAGCAACAGCAGGTGGAAATCAGCTTACTGGAGGCCTTTCCCATCTGATTGACCATGGTGAAGGGCACAGTGAAATGAAGTCATTAATCTCCGAATGTCTTGGTTGTGTTTCAGTTTTGTGCAAGCTGCTGTAGAAAGGAAGTAATGTTTCCATTTTTTTCTCTCTTATTCCTTCCACTTTTTATTGCTTATTATAAAAAAATGACGTAAGCATGTGCTTTTGCTAAATGTATTTCTAAATTTCCGGTTATTTTAAGCAGGAATTAAATTCCCAGAATTATCCCATGGTATATTTTGATGATTTACATGTACCATCTCCAAACTGCAAATTAGTTAGATGCCCCTCCAAAATTTTTTTTTCATACGTGCTGACATGAGCATCACTGAAAACAACTCCATTAGTTTTAAATTATTGGGTGGATACAAGTCTCTGGTCAATGCTGGAGCTGAAAGGCACGCTGATTAGATTAACACCCTATAGGCACCATCCAATATATGCAGGTTGGAGGTGATGTAGCTCTGTTTTTGGCCTCACTCCCTGTGCTGTGGTTTCCATGCCATGCAATGGGGACAGGGCTGCGCTGCTGCCACGTGTGTCCCCGGCCGTGATCAGCATCACAGATAGAGCCACTGTTGACAGAGTTGTCCTCATTTCCTCGTGTGCAGCGTGGCAGGACATGTTCTTGAAGCAGCTCGCTCTTCTCCTCCTCTTGGAGACCCTGGACACCTCAAGGTCATCACTGGAATCCTTCCCTCTCTTCACACGCTGCCTTACATTTGGTGTCTCCCAGCAATCACAGACGTGCTGGAGGTGCCTTGCTTAGTTGGGGGCAGACAACCCTCCCGCTGGCAAAGCGCTTGTGCTTGGCTGAACGGGCACTAGACACATCTAGTTTTTAACAGCATAAATGTATAGAAGGGGTGTGTGACACGCGCCCACCTTGAGCCCGGGAAGGAGGCGCAGGAGCGCCCTGTGCCACCGCAGCAGAAAAACCTTCATGGTGACACCAGCATCAGCAGAAAAACCTTCACAGTGACACCAGCGTCAAGAGGACCCGCCGTTTACAGGGACCCTTCACTCAGCTGCTCGTCTTGCATGTGTGATAATTAACACATCCCTCTCTTGATGCTTTCTCATTCACACTGAAGCAAAATGAAGCCTCTGTTGAAAAATTCCTGGAGGATAGAGGGGCTTAAAATATTTGTAAATGCTTAAAATGAACTGCCAGATAATTCTTAATTAGTAGTCATATAAATAGTTACCGAATGTCATCAGAAACATTTAAAACGCAACCCAGCACATCAGCATGACCAATGTATTAGTCATATGTCATTTATCTATGAAAAGTGGCTTTGCTAATGACATCAATGGAATATTGCTGTTGTTCCCTCTGGTGTTCAGCAAGTACCTTGCAGCTTGAACGACAACGCAAACTGAGGAGGGAACAGAAAGGCGGTGTTTTGCTTAAGGATTTTCAAAAGAGGAAATAAAATAAAATAATAAAATAAAATAAAACAAAACAAAACAAAATGAAATGAAATGAAATGAAATGAAATGAAATGAAATAAAATAAAATAAAATAAAATAAAATAAAATAAAATAAAATAAAATAAAATAAAATACTGCTGTGCAGATTAATGCCAAAAAGGGTCACTGAAAAGGAGGAGCTAGAGGGAGAGAAACTGAATGGAGTGAACTCTTCAGGTCTGTGAGAAGAAGATCTGCTGCTGCAGTAAGTGGGAGCAGAGCAGTAGCTACGAATTGAGACATCCACAGGCTGGGAGGGAGCACATCTGATGGTGACAAATAAACCCCAAATCTTCAGGGCCGTGTTTAATGTAATGGTGTGACTGTGGCACGTGTCTGGCTGCTCACCGCGAGAGGAATTGCTCCTAGAGAAGCAGATGTGACCCGAGCTCCTGGGCGAGCTCCTGGGCATCTCCTTGCCCAAGGCTGGTAGCAGCCGTCCATGAGACAGCGTCTTCCCGGCTCTAGCACACAACCTCTTGTGTCGCATGGCGATGCATGCGACTAAAATCATTATTTGCACTTTAGCGATCAGGCAACGTGATTTTTTTTTTTTTTTTTTTTTGGTCGTGCCGTGTTTCCGAGCAGCACCGCTTGCAAAAGGAGTAAGTGCATTCGCTTTCTGGAGCTAGACTTTTGGCGCCCTCAAGTGAAAAAGACTAGTTTAAACAAGAGCTACAGTAGATGGGGAAAAGAATGCGGTCTAAGAAGAACCCAGCTCCAAAGGGTGCTATTTACAGGAAACAGGGCATCTTTCTCAGCATGGGCATCCAGTATTTTCAAATTATGAAGTCACATTCAAATACACTCCCAGCTACTTCAAATGCTACGTCATCTAACTATCAGGATAAATTCAATAACTCTGCTGCTACCTTCCCTTTAGCTGACAACACATAAAGAGCTTCTGCTGTCTAATTAGCTCTGCAGTCCTGCTGACAGTAATTGCGGCTTGTTTGTGTCAATAAGTAAGTCAGCACCACTCCAAAAAGAGCCAGGGCCTCATTTGCCTTTAGCTCCGTCCCTTCTGCACCGCTGTAATTCCACTGACGAGAGCAGAATTACCCTGACTTACACTAACGTAAATAAAAGCACAATCAGATGCATGGGCAGCACGAGAAAACGTGCACAAGTTCTGGGGATCATCTTCTCCCGTCATTTCTCTGATTGGGAGCTTACTTTAAAAACACACATTTATATATAGATATTATATTAAAATAGAATAAATATATAAAATGCATATTTAATTATAGATTTATTAATAATATATTTACATATTCACATCTATTAATATATAGATTATTTTATATATTTATACGTAAATGTGTGTTTTAATAAATTAAAAAAGGTTAAATTGCATCTCTCCAGGCTAAATTGGACTCAGACTCACACGGCTGTAAATCCAAAGTAAATCCATTGGGTTCCAGGCAGTGCACAAGGGGTAGGTCAGTGATGATGTTTACAGTCGTATTGTTAGTTCCAGGTCCACGCTTGACACCAGTTGTGGTGAGGTGTGGTTGAGATTAATACAGCCCTGCTGCCAAGAGCTCTTGATGTGGTTACTGTTCATGAAGGCAAAACTGCTGCAAAACTGTGCACTGCTGGAGGCCACAAGGAATTACCAGCAAAGCAGCCCCAGAGCTTCATACTAGGAATGCTTTGCTGGTACCACAGGAATGTGAATTTAGCAGGGAGGGGAGGAGCAGATGCCTCGTGTCCCACGGCAGCACCGTGTCCATGGGCTGTCCTGGCACACTGGGCAGATTCCTCACTCCAGACCCTCACCATCGATACGGCTGCGAGAACTGCCCCGCACTGATACCCTTATCCTGGCAAAGCTCCTATGCAGACTTGGCCCCGTGCTCAGCCAAGGGCCATCTGTGTTCCAGGAACTCGGGCAGGTTTATGAAATTCCACTCAAAAACTCCAGAAAAGATTGCTTTGGAGAGTGCTTGTTAGTTTGTCTTTGGATCTGATTTTTGAGATTATTAATTTCGGCATATGCTAAAAGGTTTTAGATATAGCTAATATAATATTTTACAGAATTATAATAAATATTTTCATGTGTGTACTTATAATACCCTAAATGATCTTTACAACCTATTATTTTTTTCACCAGTGATGTTTCTTATTGCTATTTATGTTTACTTTGGTCCATTTCATTCCTTTCCAATGTAACGCTGTGCTTGCTACTACTGAAGAAGAGGATTTAGGTTAATCTCTTCTCTCATATTAGCTTTTTAAGATTAACTTAAAATTGATTTTATTAATTTGTTAAATTCAAGTAAGTTTAAAAATGTCACAGAACCATTTCCATTGCCATTAGAGATGATAAAAATCGTGAAAACAAGGAACCCAAAACTGTAGCTGAGCTGGAGGCACCTCACTTCACCCCACTATAAATGAACATTTAACTGGTCAGCCTAAACAAGGAGCCTGCGCTACTTTGCCCAGGGTTTTAGTATGGGCACTTCAGCGAAGCCAGTGCTGATAAATGTGAACTCTAATAGCAAAGACTCCAAGTAGGAGCACGTTAAAGGAGACAGAGCTGCTGTGCCACCAGGTCCTGCCTGTCTGCAGGCAGGGAGGGGGTTTTCTAGATTTCGTTGAGGGAGAAAAAACAAAACTTTGCTTGAGTAAAACTGGGTTTGGATGGGAACACCTAGTTGGGCTACATCCCTGTGCACTTGGCCTGGGTGTAAATGAGAAGAAAAACAGAAAAAAAACCTTTCAGGAAGCGCCAGAAGGATGAGCTTGCACTGGCGCATTTCAGAAAGGGCTCTCAGCTGCAAATTTTCATAAAATTCAGTCTTAGGCTATGGAGCATCCAACCAACTGTCCAGCAGCTAACTATCTTGCTGGAGAAAAAAAAAAAAAAAAAAAGGTGGAAATATTGCTATCAAATATACAGCACCAGGGGATAGGCAGTTCCAATATGATTAAAAGTTTTTACATTTTGATAATTATAGCTGATTGCTTCAGTCAAGAGAAACCAATTGGTGTGATATGTTAAGCTCTGCCGCAGAAATTTGAACTCCAGGATATCAATTTAATGCTGCTGGCCTGGAAATAAACTGTCCTGACGTTCACTGCTTCTCATATTAACCTTTCCCTCCTTGCATGAAGTCATGGCTGTCAGCACCACTTACTGCCAATTGATAGTCAAGAAATGGTATCTTTGCACTTGGAGCGCGCTGAACAGGCGGCAGCACCTCTAGTTATTGTAATCAAAGTATATTTTGGGTTTCTCATAAAAGCCTCTGACTAGAGGCATTAAACACAGATGCTCTGAGCAAATCCTCGAGCCCAGAGGACCAGCCTACAAGCTAAAAACTGGCACAAGCCTTTTGTTAATTTTTATGGGTTTCTATACACACATTTTCTTTTATCATTCGCAAGGCCCACCTGCATCTTAGAGTGATTCACAGAACACATCATAATAGATTTTATTTTTCTAGCTTGTGGTGCTATGTTATGATACTATGTTTTGTTTTCTTTCGTTTTGCTTTCCTCTGGATATTACATCCTGTGTCATCCTCCAAGATGGTTTGTGGATATTAGGATGTTGCTGAATGGGCTGCATATGCGAGGAAGAAGATGAGGACTCTTTTATAGCTCCTGCTTCGTGTAACAGGACAGGTACCATGAGCAAGGCATTCCGCCCTCTTTTCCCCCTAGACTTGGATGTCAACTGGTGTCATTGCTGCCTGCTAACCTTAACTGGGCTCTAACCTGCCTCTCATCCTGCCCAAAAGCTGCAGCGCACAGTAAAATACATTCCAAGAATGCACAGAGGGCTCTCACCAGCATTTTGAGAGGGGAAATAAAGATTCGCTCCGGATTCCAGATCTCCTGGGTAGTGAGAGCATCAGTTACGGCAAGGAGACAGGTTAGCTTAGCTGAATAGCGAAATACCTGTTTACAGCATGATCGTGCCAAAATCAACAGCAGGGGTTAAGTCTTACCAAGAGGAAAAAGTACATTTTTGTAAAAAGGGGTTAGCAATTAGAATCATCTGCCTCTTTGCATGGGACTTTCTGTTGCTGAGGGAAGAGAGGAGGCTCCTCCATGGACAACTTCTTCAGGAGCTGGTGCTGGAGCATCAGGATCCGTCCGCAGGGCCCTGACGCTGCATCTCGCACATGTGCATTTCTCAGCGGGGCTGAACGATCCCGTCCGTTTGAAACAACCCTGCGGTCAGCGGGGGCAACGTGCACATCCACCTCACCAGGCTGAGTCAGGAGGCTGGTTTCTTTTCCTCAAATCCCACAATAACACAGGAAGGAGACGTGAGGCCATCCTAGATGCTAGCAGAGGTCTGCAAGGACTTGTCTACACATTATCTGTAGCAACAAAGGATGAAGCTCTCCAGAAACTTCTAACGGGCCCTTTCCATAAGAATGGAAATAAGCAGAACATTCCTTAGCTGTAAATAATAATTAATGCCCCCTCCCCCTTTTTCTGAATAAACACCCCTTAATGTTTATTCAGTAGGGCTCTGCTCCTTTGTCTACACTAATAACCACAAATTTTATCTTGTTCTGGCAAACAAGTAGCTTTTCAAGAGAGAGGGCTTATTTGCCTTATCACTACTCAGGAGCAAAAATGAGTGACATTCTCCTTCACATTCCCAGCAAGACGTTTCCACCTGAGCATGAGGAGGGGTTAACTTGCATCAGCCAAATCTTCCCTTTGACGTGGCCCTAAGGCAGAGCCATCGTGTTCTCCACGGCATGTTCGTACCCACACTGAGACTACAGATTTCAGCATTGGAAGGAACTGACTTTCCAGTCCAAGCACAGTCAGTTTTTCTTTCAACTTTTGGGCTCTCAGTGTCAGTACTCGACCGTGATAGGTGATTCTGTTCACTCCTTTTTGTGTATTATTTCTCCCTCTCTCCCTTCCTCACAGACAGAAATTGTTAGGGAGCCCTATTAGACCTTTTCTTCTTTTGGATGTGCTAAACTAAACCAGTCAGGAAAAAAATGAAATTGTCCCTTTTTTGTCATTTTTTTTTCCTTTTTCGTCAGTAATGAGGCTCTTAGGTTTATCCTGAATTTCGTGCTCCTCAGAACAGAGCAAATTAAATTAGATGTAGCCTGGTGAGCAAGATGCCCTGCGGAGACGATCTGAAGGGCTGCGGCTCGGAGAACTACGGCGATTCCGATTCCGTGGTAGGAGTTGGAGGAGGCAGCTGAGTCAGGAGATGCACAGCCAGCCGCCTCCCGAACTCCTTCCAGGGCCACTGAGTCAGCACTGCCCTGGACAGTCTGTTCTCAGGCTGTGCCTTTTGGGAACCATGTCTTGAAAAGTTCAGTTAAACCCCATCCTTCATTTCGGTCTTTAATGCCAGTGAATTCAACCACCTGGCATGTAAACTGGCTTGATACTCAAAGTGGTCTACTTGGAAATTGCATATTTCAATAACCCCAGGCATATGGAAATATACAAAGAGGGTCTCAAATCATGCAGTGTTTACTAACCCAAGGCATATTATCAAATATCTCCTGGGGCTGGATACCCCTTACAATATAACTGGCCATATAATGAATTTAAACAACACCTTTAGATCTGCAGACATATTCTGTAATATAAATAGCAAACACAGAAAATGATTATATAGTTGTTTTTATTTAAAAATAGTAGCATACTATTTTTAGTAGTTACTAGTATGCTAGCAGTTCTGCTGGGAAGACACCAGGAAAAAATAGTCTTTTTGGGCATTCTGAAATGAGTTTTTCTAAACGTCTCAGCAGCAGAAGCAGCAGCATGTGTTACGTGGTTTCATGTACTGTGCAGTGAGTTACACCCTGATAAACTGTGATCTTATGACGAGCTATGAGATCACACATCACAACCATACTTGAACTGTTGACCTCCAAGGGAAATTGAAAGTCTTCAGAGAGTAACAAACCTCAAAAAAATGTTTTTTATAGAGGTATTTCACCCACTCTTTATCCTTCCTTGTTAGTAATGTTTGATTTCTATAGAAGTATTTCCCCAACTCTTTATCCTTCCTTGTTAGGAAGGATAAAGGAATGTTTGATTTCCCCTTTTTCTAAATCATATTTTTCACTGGAAGTAGAATCCTCAGCTGTGAGCGAGTCCACGTAAACCTCCGGGCTGCAGGAGTGATCACATAGCACTGCCTATTTTCCCCATGAAATAACACTTAAGTAATGCTTTGCACAGATGTTTGGACTCAGAGCTTTTTTAGTGCTTGGTTTAGGAAAAAGCTTGCAAATCTTGACAACATGGCATTCAAAATCCACTAATGGCATTTTAAGGGATAAGAGCAAGAGTCTTGCTGATTGGAAAAAAAAAGGAATAAGGTGACGATCCAGAAAATCTAATGTGCCCCTGTGATCTCATTTAGGCAGCGTTCTCCCAGTTTGGTTCAGAGCATTGCGGAGTGATGGAGGGTGGTGGGGACGGCTGCAGCGCCCTGGAGGAGGGAGCCCGGGGAAGGCCGGAGCCCCACGGTCGTCTCCACGGGCTGCAGCAGCTACCGACACCCCGAAATGTGGCCTGGGTGCACGGGTCTTCCTGCTGGGCAAGCAAAAGACAACTGGGAAGGGCAGTAATCGGGCACAGGTTCAGAAGGACGCCTGGATTTCCCAGCAGTTCCTCGTCCTTCTCCAATACACAACATTGCCAAGGTCCCCCAAGCGCATGGGCTCCGTGTCAAGCTCCGTGTTTTGGAAAGCTAGCGGTGATTGTGCAAGAGGTGAGACGCTCACACCAAAAGTGTTGAAACAGGAAGCGTATTTTATTAATGTCTCCTCCTTTTTGGTACGTTAACCAACGTAAACAATTGTAACGGTAGCGCTAATTCTTTATTATTGGTACAGAAACGGCTCCCCGGAGGCGGCTGCCCCGCGTCCACCTCAGGACCCCACAGCGCGGGGCGGGGCCACCCGTCCCGCGCGCCGCCCGCCGGGGCC
>NW_010589268.1:0-11909 GCF_000705375.1 Tinamus guttatus | reverse complement strand
GTGTCGCGGGCGCTCGAGAAGATCCTGGCCGAGAAGGAGGCGAAGCGGCCGCCGCACGGGCAGCTGCGCAGGGCCTGCCAGGTGGCGCTGGGTGAGTGCGCGGGGCCCGCGGACGCGGCACCTCGCTGCTTTATTCCCTTTGGAAGTTGGCAGCGCACGGGTTCTCCCGGCGGTTCTGCCTCTCCCCTCCGGTTCCTGCTCTCCCTCTCGCACCTTCTCCCCCTGCCTCATCCCAAAGAAGAAGCAGGAAGCCTCCCAGGCGTTCGCGGGAGCCTGTTCTCCTCCTGCGTAAAATGTCAAGGGTGAGAAGGGGAACCTCTTGGAGCGTTACTAGTGCGTGTCTTTCTGCTTAACTAACATAACATCTGGATTTGGGAGATCCTCATACAAAAACCACCTATTGGTGCTTTTTGGGTTGTAACTGTTTTGTCTGTGCATGTTTTAAGGCACAGTAAACTCCAGGTTCTTTGATGCTGGGGATAGAAATGATCTATTTTTTTTTTCTCATCTTGCTCGCAAAAATAACCGTGTTATTTGCCGGACTAAAGCCGAGGTCAGCATGAAGAGATAACCTTCCATTGCCCAACTGCCCCGCTCAGGTAGGGCCTTGGTTCCCGTGCCAGAGGAGTTCAGCTGTAGCTGGTCAATGTTGTTGCACCATTTCAAGCAGTTG
The DNA here is from genome assembly GCF_000705375.1 of Tinamus guttatus. Next base: position 11,236 of record NW_010589268.1, on the reverse strand, counting down.
GCCTCGGCGCAGTCCCTTTTAGCGTGCGTGTGACTTTCAAAGTCACCCTGCTTTAGTGTAGGTCGAGATCCTTTCTGTGCAGCTGGAGAAAAACAGTTTTGTTTAACTCAAGTTTACCTAAGTTAAAGACTCCTATACTTTAAGTTAGATAAAACTGAGACTTATTTTAGCTAGCAGTTTTTAATGAAATCAAGCCTCTACTATAGTAGATATGCCAAGGAATGTGAGAAGAACCTTTCTTGCAGTCTGAGGAATTCAGGCCAAGCTTCTTCTCGGTGGGCAAGAAAGAAGCTTCACAGTTTTTAGTAATAATAAAACTCGATTAGTCTTTAGTAACGAACCGTGAGTAAAAATAAGTCACTTAGAGAAATGTAAAGTTAATTTTATGTACCTGGGATTTGCTGTACAGTTGTATTTATGCAGTGGTCTCTTTAATGGAGCCTTGAGGTACAAAACTGCTTTTAAAGCAGTCAGCAACGGCATGGGCCATGTGTAAGTGGTACGTCTGGCTCCGTGGCGGAAGGCTGTGGTGCATCTTTATTTTAAATACAGAGGAACTGGTGTATTTTACAGACAGCCGAGCCAAACAAACCTGCAGCTATTTATGTTTCCTGCAGTTGTATTACCACAGCAGTGTTCCTGTTAATTACACATACCTTTAAATTATTGTTTGGCTGGATACTTTGCTTCATTTTATGCCAAAGTATTCACCTGTAGTAATGACAACTCAGTGATATTGGGAAAAGTTTAGCTGTAGATGTATTCAATGATTCGAACTGAACTTATTCCCTGTGAGATTGAATGAATGAATACATTTTTAATTATGGGGGTGATGCTCTTTTTTTCTTTAACATGTGTTGCTTATTTTAAAATGTTAGTCAAACATTGAGACTACTTACATGAGTTACTGCCAAAAGTTAATGTCCTTCTCATGCAGGAGAAAAGAAAGGTGATATTTGATTCTAATTTTAAACTGTTCTTATACTCTTCCACTCCCTATCTCAGTAATATACTTCTCAGACTATACTAGTAATAGTCTGCTCTTCTGGACTGCAAAATATCTTTGTTGCTTGGTAGAAATGAGAAGTATCATAGACTCAGAAAGTACTTGGGAAGGGTGAAAGAAAAGTAGTGCTTATTCATTCCCGGAACTGTGCAGGGCTTGTTAGCTCACACTGGTGACCCAAAGCAGCGTTAGGTATCCGTCGTTGGAGACGGATTTGGTAACAAAACCAGTTTCTGTGCGTTTCTGCTCTTCCCCCTCTCCTTCCCCCTTTGAAATATTCAGTGTTAATGTTGAGTAAGCAGAGCTTGAATGGATTCCTTCATTCAGTCTCTTGCTTCGTCAGTAGGTGTAGTAGTTGTATCCTGGATTCTTAGTACCACTAAATCCCAGGAGAGACTGAGAGAAATGAAGTTTTTCAGCAGAAAAGCTGTCCTACCCTGCTACAGCAAACTGTGATTTTTAGGGAAACTGATTTTCAACAGACAGCTGGTGTATTGTGTATAACTAGATGATTAATAAGCATTTATGCGAAGCTCTAGATGCATGTGGTTCTTACTAAATATACTGCTAGTCTCCCCCACGAAGAACGCAGACGATGTCCCCAGTTTGTGTTGGTGTGATGCTAACTGTGCACCTCGCTCTCATAGGACTATTTGGTCTTCTACTAGGGCTTTTTGGTGACATACCGTGCAGCCAGCCTGGCTGTGTCACCTCCTTTGCCTAAGGACCTCCAAGTATATCTATTTGTGAGCTTTGTAAGTAGTGTAACTTGTTCAGTTAACTTGTTAATTAACGAAAACATTTTTTAAGCCTTACCTTCGGTCTGGGAATCTGTATGGCTGCTTAAGAAATCTCTTGATACAAATGACACGTCTAGAAACACCTTGTTTTTCTTAGGCTAGTTAAGCCTCTTGACTAGCACGTTTTGAGAATCTTGGGGCCAGGAGGAGAAAGTAGCAGCTGCACCGTAGCAGCTTGCACTAAAGAGTTTTTTTTTTTTTTTTTTTGATGGCTCAATAGAATCAATAGGTGGAAATGGCTCTCTTGATAAGTTTAAGGTAGCTGGGACGGGCGCTGCTGGTGCCCTCCCTCCCGCGCCGGCTCCGTGCCGCCTTCCGCACGGGCACCGGCCGTGACCGCCGAGGGCAACCTGGATGTTAGCGTAGGATGCACCTAGCAGCAGGCAGGCAAGTTTTTGTCCTTTGTTTTAGTGTATAGCTTGGTATATTAGTATGTAGTTCTAAGCACAAGCAAACCTACACGGTGCAGGCAGCGTGCAGCAGCGTCTCCTTTGGGCACACAGAGTGCACAGCCCGTGCTCGCCTCCGGAGAACGCGAGGCCGTGGGGCCGTGCCGGTCGCACTGCGTGGGTATCCCGTACCGGGCTGCCCGTGGATGCTGGTGCCCTCTCTGCCTGCGCCTCCTGTCCCCGGCAGGAGCAGCCAACGCCGGTGCTGCCAGCACGGAGCGAGGGGCCAGCGCCGTGCTGGAGTGCCTGGACACCGAGCCAAATTCTGCTGCATCCTCCAGCTGTGGAGGGGCCTTGGGCCGAGCCCTTTCCTCATTCCTGTGCCTGGAACAGAGGAGTGACAGGGACAGCAGGTTTCTGGCTGTGTCTGCCTGGGGCTTTGCATGGTAAGAGGGACTTCAGTTAGGCAACAACTTCTGTTGCGCTCAGTTTTGGTGGTCAGACCACCAAAGAGCGCTTCAGATGAGATTTCCAAACTATTTTGATGCAATCAGGAGCAGAGACATGCCTGCGACTTGGTTTTGCCCCATCGTTTGTTCTTTTCTGCCAATATTATTTGCTAAAATACCGTTGTAATGCAGACCTTTTCATCCTGTTTTGGAAAATGCTTCATATGATAAGATATGGGGGATTTGATCAGACCTTTATAGGATTTTATTTTTATTAAACTTTCAGAGCGCATCTGGAAGTGAAGTTTTTGCTGTTGTAATATGGGGATCTATTTATATTTTTTCTATACAGTATCTTATGCAACTATTGGAAAAGGAATCATTACGGTATGAGGGAACATGAGAAAGGTCTGATTGTGTCTGTTTATGGCTAACATCTTCATGAAGTTTGCATCTAAAACTTTTTTTTTTTTTTAAACTACACTGTTTTGTTGCAGGTGTCTTTGGGTAACAGGGTCACCAGACCAGTTGATACCAGACAGGTTTCAGTTTCTACTGAGAGATGGTGAAAATTAGGTGCATCGGCAGCTCAGGAAGTGCAGCAGAGGAGGAGTGGGAGCTGGAGAGGTGTGGGGGCAAAGACTTTTAACACCTTTCTGTTTCTTGTGCTTTAGAAACACCCGTGAGAATTCAAAAGGTCGAGTCTGGCTTGGCCAAAGCACTGTCAAAACATTTCTTTTTCCAAACACAAATGGTCTAGTGCAAGGACAACCACTTGACTATAACTCAGGCATAGTTAGTCTAGTGCAGAGGATGTTGCATTCCGGCAGTGATTTAAAATGCTATAAGCCCTGATTCTACAGGATATCTGAAATATCAGCAATATCTATATTATTGCTGAGCATCTTGGCATCCTGCAGCTCTTGGAGTAGTGACTGTAGCTAAAATACGTCTTCTTTTGCCAAGTCCCAGAGGCAGGACTAAGCATTCTGACATTGAAAGTGTGTCCAGAAAGCTCTGTGTTAAGGCAGCAATAGCAAGGTCCCATTGGCATGGGGCAGTCCCCACTGGATACTGGAATGAGGAGGATGGTGATTCAAGATGTGGTTCTATGTTAAGATTTGCCTTGTCTATTTGGCACCCAAATCCATGATTATTTCTTAACCAGCCGTCAAAATCAGTCTGTGGCCTCTAATCTGTTGACTCTCCTGATCAGCCAAGCTCTGAAATAGCAGCTTATCACAAAACTAGCCTTGTACCTGAACCAAAACTGCTAAATGAATTCTAGCTCCACACTGCCAGGCATGGGCTGCTGTTCTGTGCTGGTGCTCATTGCCTTGCAGCTGACTTGTGTAAGACTGGGAAGTGAAAATGGTCTCATTTTGTAAACCTGTTACGTGAGGAACTGCTCCATGTATTCGTTACTTGAGACGTTAAGAAAAATCGGTTGTAATATTTGTCATCCTGTTGGGCCGAGGGGGCCAACGGAGGCCCCGCTGTCCTGCCCAAAGCTGTTGGTGGGTTGCGTGCGGGGAGGGAGCGCTCAAGGATTTCCTACCGGTGTTTCCCAAGTCCTCGCTGGCTTTTGTAGCACCGTGTTCTCCTCTGGGGTTGGGTTTCTCCTGGACAAGGCTGGTAATCCTGGGCTCTTAATAGTAGTGCTCTGTGGTTATACCCAGCAGAAGTGTGTGCTTGCACCTGGGCATCAGTCAGTCTTCTCTTGCTGCAGGGTTTGAGCCTCCTGAGGCAGGAGATTGTGGTGCGAAGCTGTTGTGTAGCTTAGGCTTCCCAAGTGCTGCTCTAACTCCTCTGCAGAACTGACAGAGAGGGGCAGAAAATCCATAAATGGGCCTTGCAAGAAATTAAATACACTAGTAGTTTCTCCTTTATCTATTTGTTTATTTTAGTGGTTGTAACTGGCCATGCAATATTTGAAATCCCAAGAACGTGGATGTGAGCAGCACTGCAGAAGCTGCTGAACTGACAGGTCCTGCTCAACCCTGGGGTCTGGAGGCGTTTGAGCTTCAAATCCTCAGGATCATGATAGTTTCTGCTGTTTGCCTAGCTGATACTATATGAGAAGGCTGCTTTTTTTTTTTTTTTTTTTTTTTTTTTTTTTTTTTTTTTTTTAAGTTGATGAATATTTTTATACAGTTTCTGCTACAGATACCATAAGGGTAGGGAACAGGGAGCACCCAGATGCACAAATTGGTGTCTGTGCTGGGGTCAGTGTGGCTGGGGTCATGAGCTGAGAAGTGGCAAGGAACAGGCATAAACTGGCCTGTAGCTTTCTGTGGCAGACACAATTAATAGGTTATTTTGGGCTTAATCTGCTTTTGTGATTGAGTTGGAAATGAGGGGGAGTTTGAACAGAGCTGTGACACGCTGTGGTCTGTAACTACCTGAATTTTGCTGCTTACATTAGTTGCATGCAGGGAGAGCAGCGTTGCCTCCATTCTTGTCACATCGCTCCTGGCTAAGGATGCCCTGTGGCTTCTCTTCCTATTGCTGGGCATGTCGGTCTGGAGTGCCCATCCGCAGGCAGCTGTGCTGGGATCTCTGCACGTGTCGCTGTGCGCAATAGAAACTACCAAGAAACAAGTTAAGTTTCTGAAAACATCTCCCAAAGTGAAACTTTCAAAAGTGGGGGAGAGAAAAAAGCCCTCTTGGCAGATGACAGCACACACTGAAGATGTCTGGTCTCTGAGTGGGAGCTTGTTTATTCAGCTGTCACGTTGTAGAGTTTACCATGAGCAGGCTGACAGGCACTACAACAACAATATCTGATGCTTTGAACTGGTGGTTTGTGCAGTTGCTTAAAGATTTCTTCTGACTAAGGCTTTCTGTATATAAACTTCCTCTTGAATGAAAACTATATTTCTAAAGGTACCTTTTTTGTTAATAATATTTGGAAAAAATAGAAGATGTAGAAGTCAATGGACCTTTCAGCAAATGAGAGAGTTATTCTTGATCTCTGATTTAGGAAATTAAAGATGTTACAGGAAAGGAATGACAAATATTATAGTGCAAAGCTTTTGGTTAGAAACATCTCTGTTTTATTATATTTTTCATGTTTGTGTTATACTGGGTGTCAATATCTTCTTTTCTTTTCTTTCTTCCAGATGAAATAAAAACAGAGCTGGAAAAGCAAAGGTAAGTTATTAGTTACTGTAAACTCTACCACACAATGGCAAGTTAGCTAATATGATAGTGGGAATGTGAGAGTAGGTGCAAGTTATGGCAGGGAGCCTGTGGATACTGAGCGACACCCTCCCCGCCAAAGCACAGGGCATAGCCCATGTGTCCCAATTACCTAATGTTTGTGGCTCTGTGCATCTGAGCCATAACTGCCACTGCATTTCATATGGAAATGTGTTTTTTTACACTTTTTGCACTTTTTTTTTTACACTTTGTAGCACTCTGTTATGGTTTAGAGTCCCAAATTCTGTGTCTCTTTGTTTAATGTTGTTCACACAAGCCTGTTTTAGGTAAGCTCATCTTTAGGATGTGTAGGAGTTCCCCTGCATTTCAGGCAATGCGATGGTGGATGTAGTGGGGGAAGAGGTAATCTGAATATGAAGGAGGTCAGGTGCAATATAAGAAAATGTAAAGCTGTAGTTGTGTGATTTTGAAGAAAGAACAACTTTCTTTTAAAAGTATGCCTAAAAGGAATTTGCATTAAACTTGTATGCTGCTATATACCATATGTGTGTGTTTAATCTGAAAATGGAGGCGGTGCAGTTTGTGTTGTGTTTAGGAAAGTAAATAACTCTTCTCCCCGGCCTAGAGAAGGCACTGCCGCTCCACCCAAAGCAAACTTCATTGAAGCAGATAAGTATTTCCTTCCGTTCGAGCTGGCCTGCCAGTCAAAGTCTCCGCGCATTGTCAGCACTTCCTTGGATTGCTTACAGGTAAGCGTTCTGCTCAGCCCTGGGCAGACTGAAAAGGGTAAACGGGCAGTTACAGAAGTACTGTGTGATCTTGGCCTCACTTGGGCAGAATGTCTCTGCAGTTAGGTGCAAAGACAGGTAATAAATAATGGTCTGATTGCAGTAGTTAGAAATCACGTGAACGGCAAAAGTCTGTGCATCTCTTAATCCTTTTTGTCTATACATGTGAATAGTCCAAGCAGGTGCCAGTCAGATTAATGCTAACACTTAGTCTTTGTTATAGATGGCTAAGTAGGCAATCTAAACCCCTCTTCTCATGCTGTACTTGCCTGCATTTTACTTAATAGTATATGACTGTCTAACCACTATTCTTCCTACCTAGAAACTCATTGCATATGGACACATCACTGGCAATGCTCCAGATAGCGGAGCTCCTGGAAAACGACTGATTGACCGAATAGTCGAAACAATTTGCAATTGCTTTCAGGGTCCTCAAACAGATGAAGGAGTACAATTGCAAATAATTAAGGTATTTTGGTGCTTTTTAAGTGTGTGTTGTGTGTATGTTTTTTTGTGAGTGACTCTTATTTTGTAGCTGAAACAAATTTGAATGTGAAGTGCTACTTAGGACCCATTTTCTCCATCTCCTACAGTTAGATGTGTCATTGAATTTAGAGAGGCTTTCACAGTGTCCGAATAGGTTTGTGGAATGTATTTTTTCCTGCTGTAACAGAGCATATATAGCTTATACTCTTGTCCTTCAGTCTGGGCTGAGCCATGGTCAGGTGGCATTATGTTGCAAAAATAGGACAGCTTGATGGTAGTGCTGTTCATCTCTTAGGTTAGTGATGTCTGTGTTCAAGAGGCTGATGAGATGCTGTCAGACTAATATATAATATTTCCAGAGAACTTCAACTGAAGGCACTGTTTGGAGGTTACCTTTCTCAAAGGAAAGCTAGATGTGATATATTCCTTTTCCTTAACAGCTCATGAGAGAGTACTAATCTATGAAAGTTTTGTTATACTTTCTGATTTGAATAGTGCTTTCAAAGAAGTACAAGTTTCTTACATTTTTTATAAATAAATGTATGTGTTCCGTAACAAAGTTCCAGCTTATTGAGGAAGACCTAAATGATAAATATTGCTGCTTGCTTAATTTCAATCCTACTGTGTTGTGTACTCTTTCAGGCTCTCCTCACTGCAGTAACATCTCCATATATCGAGATTCATGAAGGAACGATTCTGCAGACTGTTAGAACCTGTTACAACATCTATTTGGCCAGTAAAAATCTCATTAATCAGACAACTGCCAAAGCTACCCTTACACAGATGCTAAATGTCATTTTTACACGGATGGAAAATCAAGCTGTATGTAGCTGTTACTTTTGCTCATTTCAAATGTTTAAGCTTGAAAAATGAACAGAATATTTTTATGTATGTATTTCATTGTAGCTGAGTACCTGTTGATTTGTTATTTAAAAGAATCTGCCAAATCTTGCAGTGAAGCTTATTGAGCCCTATGGGCAGATTTAAAATAAGGTGTGAGGCTTATGCCTGATAACAAGGTTTGGTGCTGGTGCTGCTGACAAGCAGCTGCGTATAAATAAACGATGAGATACTTTCAAGATGAGCACTTTTCCAGAGTAGCTAAATTAGAAGCAAATCTTTCTAATCAGACTGGCTAAATGAATATATTTACACTGTCTCTTTCTTGTTAGCATTTGCATTCATAAAGGAACATCAGTCGTCATAGACATTTGTTCCTCTTACGTTTTCTGCCCCAGGTTAACTTTATTTACTTATTTATTTAAGATACAAGAAGCCAGGGAAGTGGAAAAAACAAATCAACAGAAATCCCAGTCTCCTGCAATTCAAATCGCGACAAGGTCCCCAAAGATGAGTCACTTAAAGCACAGCTATCAGGAGAGCAAACCCACTGCTCCTGTAAGCATGGAGTTAACTAACGGTGAGCCTGAGCAGACAGAAAATGGAGATGTGAAGTCAGAGCAACATCAGATTCCTTCAGTATCAGGTGAAAAAGAATATATTGTGCTTGTTGTCTTTCAGTTACCACGTGTCTACTGGAAAATGTTCTTTTGTATTATTTGGAGGGGGAGCAGTAGGGATTATTGGCCTAAATCACGTTCACATCTGCATGTTAGTTATTTGGAGTACACAGACCATCCTTAGATGTATCAGGCCCGCTTAGACATTACCTTTTACCTTTGAAGAAAGACTCATGTTTGCCCTAGAATTTTAATAAAAGTGTATATACAACACACTATATATACATACACACACATATAAATAAAAAAAAAAAACTTGTATATAAATTATATTGAAGATTGACTGGATTTTGCTAGGTTGGTAAAAGGGAAGGGAAGTAAAGAGATTAATCAAAGTATATTTGCAAGTGCTAAAATTGCTTTGGGGTAACTGAAGTCTTGTTTTATCCCTTCTGCCTCCTTAACCCTTCTGTTTTCCTAAACAAAGCTATCTCTCTGTTTCATCAGAGGAAACAACTGATGGAGGAAAAGAAATGGTGAAAGACATCTTGGAAGATGTTGTCAAATCAGCTGTGGAAGGTAGTGAAATCTTCTGAAATAAAATAGATGTGTGTGTAATACCTGACACATACTCCTGTGATTATAAAAGTGAAGGACTTATTTTTCATTACTAAGCATCCTGTCAAGAATGCTTTCTAAGGCAGTAAGAAGACATTTACGGCCTCACAGGAGTACTTCCTTTGGCTGAGAAATTCCCTCTGATTTACTAGTGCTTCCTGTCTGCCCCAGCCAATGGTAGAGCTTTACAAATATTACACTTTTTTAAAGCAACTCAACAGATTAATTCAATTATTTTTCTTTTTTCTACTTCAGTGGCTGAAGAAAAGCATGTAATAGAAACAGTCAAGGCTCTACCTGCATTAGAGACTTCAGATATTGCTCTTTCTGGCTCTAGTAGTGAAAATGTACAAACAAATGGGATTCCAGATGACAGACAATCAGTTTCCTCCACTGATAATTTGGTAAATAACTTCACTGTATCTTTATGTATAAGGACCAAGAAATCTTTTATTATGCCAACTAATTTTATTGGGATGTTGGAGGGAGGAAACAGAGGCTTTTAATACATAAGTCCTGTTCAGGTTTGGGAAGCAGCAAATTCAGATCAAGTACATGTTGAAAATAGCTGCTTTAAGGTATTTATCCACTTTGGGGTGGGAGGGGAATCAGTCAGTACTATGAAAAGATCTGAATCTCTTGTAGTCCTGTTTAAGTTTGGTTTATATCTGGGCAAGTGTATTGCTCTTTAATCTGTGGCTGATTCTCTGAGGAGTTGTGGAATCTTCCCAGTTGCCCTCTTCCTTTGCCTTACTGAGGTCTTAATGTGGTTCTTGTTTGCTAGGAAACAGATGTACCCGGACATCAAGTTGCTGCCAGATTTTCCCATGTCCTTCAAAAGGATGCCTTCCTTGTGTTCAGGTCCCTGTGCAAACTCTCCATGAAGCCGCTTGGTGATGGACCACCAGATCCCAAGTAATAATACTGGATTTATTCCTTGTCATCTCCAGGTAGCTTTTAGAGTCAAGGGAGACACAGTTATGCAGCTGCTTTTTACAGAACAGGATTTTGGAATCCCACTGTTCCAGTCAGGCTGGTTATTCTACTTCTCAGTAGCTGGTAGCGTCTATTACCAAACGGATAATCTTCCTGGACATCTCCAAATTAACATGGTCCAGCATTACTTGCAGGCTGAGTGTCTGTCTGGAATAGTTAAAAATAGCAATTCTGTTTTCTTAATATGGAAGAAATACTATAGTATTTAGGCTGAGTACAAGTATGTGTATTCAGAAATGCAGTGAAAATTTTTATGGTGTGTTTCTCCTAGATCCCACGAACTGCGTTCTAAGATAGTCTCTCTCCAGCTTCTTCTGTCAGTATTGCAAAATGCTGGTCCAGTTTTCAGGACACATGAGATGTTCATCAATGCAATCAAGCAATATCTTTGTGTGGCATTATCTAAAAATGGAGTCTCTTCTGTTCCTGATGTATTTGAGCTCTCTCTGGCCATCTTTCTCACACTGCTGTCAAATTTTAAGACCCACTTAAAAATGCAGATTGAGGTAAGGGGTTTTTATCTGTGATTCTTAGGATCCTCCAGTACTTCAATTGAAATACTGAAATGATACAAGGCCTGTAGCTTAAGATACTGTAGCTTAAGAAATAATGGCTTATGTTTGTTTGCCAAGTGAACTGTTGTACTGTGTCTTTAAATTTCAACATGTGAGATGTAATTTATTGAGTAGTATTCAAGAAATTCTTAAATAGAAATTACGCTGTGCAGTTAACATAATGGTAAAAGTTCTTAGGAAGCTTTAGACTTTACTTCACGTCCTTTACCTCATTTATTTTTCAGGTGTTCTTCAAAGAAATATTCCTAAATATTCTAGAGACATCTTCAAGCTCTTTTGAACACAAATGGATGGTGATTCAGACTTTAACTAGAATTTGTGCAGGTATTTTCATGGTTGTAAAAGGTGACCTTTTTTTCTGGAAGCTGAAGAAAGTTCTTTGAGACATGCCGTATTTTAATGTGTGTGGGGGGAGAAGAATCTCCTCTTAAATATTGATATTTCCCCCCTGCCCCTGCTTGCTCCAACTGGGTATTTTCGTTGAATTTTAATACTCTTTTTCTTATT
>NW_010589267.1:534623-556393 GCF_000705375.1 Tinamus guttatus | reverse complement strand
CGCGCCGCTCCCGCCGCAGGGCTGCCCCGTGTTTCCGCAGGCCCGTGATGCACAGGAACGTGCGCTACAACTGCCGGGTGATCTTCTTAAACAAGTACGTCGTTCCGCGTGCGTTCTGGGGCACGCTTGGCCTATGGAATTTCACAGGGAATTTCATGCAAAGCCTGAAAAAATATTCCCCAGTGCAATATAAAGAGATGTTCCTAGCTGTGATGCTAGGGAGCCATCTTCCTTTTACAGTGATGATGCTTTCTGTTATTTCTCTTTGCTTTCTGAATTTGTAAATACTGAATTTCCATTGATTTCTGAAAGAATTCCTAGAGTCTAGAAAGAAATCTTGCAAACTCTGCAGGTAGGAGCAGTAAAAAGTGCTTATATGTGTTTATACATTTAATTTATATGAGGGAAAATGAGTGCTTTACTATTTAGAAGTATTTTTATTTAGTATTTGGTTGCATATCAAGTCTTAACTCACTGTTTCTGTTTTGTATTGTTTCACGTTTAAAGAAAAATTCTTCTGATCAGACCAAAAATAACATTGGCAAATGCAGGAAACTACAGAGAACTTCGCTGGTTTACCCCGTGGAGCAAACCAAGGTGCGCCAAATCCCATGAAATCCCATGCAAACAGTGTTAAAAGCCCAGCCTGTCACTTGCAGCTCCAGCACAAGAGCTGAAATCTCTATTGCAAAACATCAGCGCTGCTCCAGGGTGAGCAGCATGCAGATTATTCTAGTGTGATAATGTTAGTAAAGTAATTCTGAGAGAAACTCTGAGAAACTGTCTTCTTAAGCACAATCAGTTCCAAAGTACTTCCAAGATAACAGCGTGATAGCCCCCGAAAAGCTCTTTTTTTTTCATTTTGTGTTTGTCTTGCCTAATGCATTCTTTGTCAGCTCTAGGCAATAGCTAGGAGGAGGATAACCTGAAGGCTGTGCATTTATAGCACTTATCCTACTCAATCATTTTTAGTATCTTTTTTTTTTCTCCTTGCTTCTTCCTCGCTTACCATGAGTTTTGGAAGCAAATTAGGATGTTCTTCGTTCATAATCATAATATTTCTGATAATTTAATGGGAAGTACGAAAGTCTTTTTTCTTTATGTATATACACAGTCTGTAAAACTTAGGTGCAATTTTTTTAACCAATGTTAAGGTTAGGTGATGCTATGTGGAGACTGGAATAATTTTTTTTATGATCTGTTTTATAACTATTCACAATTTATAAACCTGTGTTTTAGGCATGTGGAAGAATATTTTCTACCCAGGATAATTCAGGAAGTAACAGGACAGGTAAATGTAAAGGTTTTTTTTTTCTTTCAAAGTTAGTGTCTTTTAGATTGACCAATTTAAATGAAGATAATTTATGGAGTAAAACTATAGTAGACCTAATTCTGCTCTCAATTTCAGCGTAAATTCAGTAATTTCCATGGTGGCTCTCTGCTGCATTAAATGAGACCATAATTTAACCTCTCTTATGTTAGTACTTGGTGCCAGAGCAAGTTCAGGATTTCCCTGACTTACTGGGGATTGTGCTCAGTAGCACAGACTAGACAAGTTATCTGTGCTTGAGACTAGAAATGATTTGATTTGAGGTTACCAATTTCAGAAAGACATTATCTGTCTTGAATAAGGAGGTATAAAACTCATCGCTTCCTCCTGAAGTACAGGGTGATTTCTAGCAAAAGCCAACCTCTTTTGTAGGGCATTTAATTCAAAAGCAGGGATCCTGACTTAAAACCCTGGATCGGAATACCTATGAAATTTAATTACAATTCAGATGTCTTCAGTGTAGTGTTTCCTTATAAAGGGTTTCAGTATAAAAGGAAGAAAGGTACATGGTGATGGATACTGTATTGCTCACTTCATAGAAATAAGCATTGGACTTTTTTTGTGTTGGTAGTTAATTTTTTGACTTTATGAAATAGACTCTTCCATTATATGCATGTCTATTATTTATTTTTGTCAGGAGACTGTTCCTTTTGGGGATGCAGTGCTAGCAACCGAAGATACCTGCTTAGGGACAGAAATATGTGAAGAACTCTGGGCACCAAACAGGTAAAGGAGAAGGAATTGAAAGTTGGATAAAACATACCCTTGAGTTGCCAAAAATAAATGTTTTTAAAAACATTTCCTATGATTTTGTTCTGTGAGTATATCCTTCAAAAAATGCCAGTAAGCTAAAGTCTTGAGGAGTAGGCAGTGGGTCATGGGAAAAATGCAGAAGAAAAGGAAAAAACAGTAGCAAGTTTCCTTGCTGTTTTTGGCACTGATTTTAGAGGTAATGGCTGTGCTGGTGTGCAAAGACAAGTGAGAAGCACTTGGAGAAGCTTGACCTAATGTGGGGCTCTACCAAGGCTGGATGTTTTTGTGAGCCCTACCTTTGCTTGAGCTAAGATTTGCATAAAGTTTGCAGTGATTTAGAGATATTCTTTATTTGTCCATGGGTTAAAACGCTCTGTGTAGCACAGTGAACCTCCCCAGCACTGCAAGCTGAATATTTTTCTGCCTTTTGCTTTGACAGCCCTCATATTGAAATGGGACTTGATGGGGTGGAAATTTTCACTAACTCTTCAGGGAGTCATCACGTGCTGCGGAAGGCTCACACCCGGGTGGATTTGGTGAATTCTGCCACAGCAAAGGTAGATGCTTTTAAAAATCGATGTAGTTTGGAGATTTTTTTTTTAATAGAAAGCTTTCCTCTTTTGAAAGAGAACGTAGTGCTCTCTTCCTAAATGAGCTTGGTGGCCCTGTCAGACCTTGCTGGTTTCTCGTTTCACTATGTGCAATTGCTTCCCCTAATTGAATAGGCTGAAGGGGACGGGCTGTCCACTTGGGGAGCTGCACTTCTCTGGGGTCCCTGCCATACAGCAGGCTCTGCTGCAAATCACTGAAACTTCCTCCCCATGTGCCAGATGGAGTTTGGTGGCCTGTCGGCTCTGCCTGGTCCGTGGAGCACAGAAGCAAAAGAGACCATTTGGCATGAGCATTTCACAGTGTAAAGACAGAGAAAAAGTATAAGAAGGACAGGAACAGTGAAAGAACATAATCTTGTAATGTTTTTGTGTCTGTTGGTTTTCCTCCCAGAATGGTGGAATCTATATTTTGGCTAACCAGAAGGGCTGTGATGGTGATCGTCTGTATTACGACGGGTGTGCCATGATTTCTGTGAATGGGGACACGGTTGCACAAGGATCCCAGTTTTCTCTTGATGATGTGGTAATATACTAAACTTAATTGTTTATTGCAGCTGAAGCTAGTAGGGCTGCATGTATGCTCAGGAGATGAAAGAAATCCTACTGATGCTATTTCCTTGTCTCCTGTAGCCTGAAAGGGTATGCCTTGACTTTGCTATTCGCATGCATCCAAAGCTTTTCATAGGTAGATTGACTGAACATGTAACTCTGCTGCTTTTGCAAGGGAGGAAGTATTGTTAAGGGGGAGGAACTTCTTCACAAAAATATTTCTGTATGCTATCACTGTGTTTGGGAGAAGCCCAGTTAGCTTTTATCCGCTTATTTAAGCAAAAAGTAGACAAAAGGTTTGATAGGGTGAACTTTACTTGAAAACTCTTTTCTTAGCAGATTAGTCATGTGTGCCAAATTCCATCTCCAATATGCTCCTCACCCTTTTCTCCTGTCCTCTTATACACCTAATGGTGAACTGATGCTTAGCAAATGTGTTATGCTTAAAGTTTGCTGTGGGTCATGGTCATCCTTGGTGAACTGAATTGTTTCTGCTCACTTTGTAATGTAAGTAATTCTACTAAGTTGGAGATGACTTATGGGTAAAGTCAGCGTAAAAAAAGTATACTGAAAAGATTGCATATTTTTTTCTTTTTCGGTATTTTTCTCTAGTCTTTTCTTGCCTGTCAGAGATTGTTTATCTGTGTGTGTAGAAACAATCTAATGTTGAAAGCATTTCTGCAGGAAGTGCTGGTTGCCACCCTGGATTTAGAGGATGTCCGAAGTTACAGAGCAGAGATTTCATCTCGTAACTTAGCGGTAAGAATGCATTACGTTGGTTATGTTTGTAAACTCTGCCAAGTTTGAACAATTGTTGAACTGAAAAAGCATTTGCTTATGTTGACTTCCATAGTATAACATAGCATGTGATATTTTATAGGTATATTCTACATTAGAACTGTTGTCTTCCCAATTCTCCTGTGCTATTGCTTAGGCAAGTAAAGTGTGTCCCTATCCCCGGATAAAAGTGAATTTCTCACTGTCATGTTCTGATGATGTGGCTGTACCTGCGTATGTTCCAATTCAGTGGAGACATCATAGTCCTGAGGAGGAGATCAGGCAAGCACATATTTAATCTGTAATTCAAAAATGATTTGATAAAATAAAAAATAGAGTTGTACATAATATCTTTTTTTATTGAAAGTATCCCATCAAAATAGCATAATAAATATGAAGTGTTACTTAGGTCTTATCCCTTAGCCCTCTTGGAATGCATATGTTTTGTAATTTCAGCCTTGGCCCTGCATGTTGGCTTTGGGACTTCTTAAGGCGCAGCAAACAGGTAAGAACTGTTTTTGTTCTTTGCTTTTAAGTATATACCTTCTGTGCTGCAGGGACAGTATTGATTCTTATTCTGTGTGGCCTTTAATGCAAAGTGATGTTGTTAATCCAAGGTACAAAGTTAGTGTTTGCCACTGCTGGCTCTTTCAAACTTAAAAACAGATATGCAAGCTATGATTTTAGTATTCTCTCCAGAGTTTCCCATAGGGTTATCTTCCTTTGAAAGCAATAATCAAGCTTATTTACTAAAGGGAATTTCTTTGTCTCTGAAAGTCTACTTTTCAATAAGAAAAATGGCATATGGAACTTGGTGTTAAAAATAAGCCAGATGACATAAAATACTTCAGGTTCAGTTTAGTAGTGGATTGTATGTGAAAGATTAGGTCATTATTAGCCTTTCAGCCTTACTAGAGGATAAAGACATCCTGTCAATTTGTCTAGCAAAAATATTATTTACTTCTTCGTTGCTTATCTAGTTGATAGTCCAGATAATGATTTTTGGAGGTCTAGTTGAGTTGAGAGGGTTTGCTAGGTCTGTGTGCTGTTAGTTTGTTTTCCTTCCAGTAGACTTGAATGATGTATGTACAGTTCTTTCACACAAGTGTGTTTTGAGTGGTAAAACTTTTTTTTTTCCAGTGATGCTTCTTTTTGAATGTTTTTCTTTGCTTTCTTTTCAAGGCAGGATTTTTTCTACCTCTTAGTGGTGGAATTGACAGCTCTGCTACAGCTTGCATAGGATATTCCATGTGTCACCAGGTTTGCCTGGCAGTCAAGAATGGAAGTAAGTAGATATGCATGTCTGTAGTCATTCTTATTAACAATTAAGGACAAATTGATAGTATCTAGGTGCAGTAGATGCACAGGTCAGATATCTATGTATGTAATTCACTAAATACAGAATTTTGGTGGTTTTGTGGGTTTTTTGTTTGTTTGTTTTGTTTGTTTGTTTGTTTTTGTTTTTTTCCTCCTCTCCAAAGGAATCCTTTACAAAATCCCAGAAATTCCAGCAAAACATGAATCCAGATTTCAAATATTCTGAATTGACTTAATAGTTTTCATTTTGGGTTTTGGGATTAGTTGTAATATTCAGACTATTTTTAGAGTATTGTTCAAAATGTTGATTGATATAGTCTTGGGATTTTGGTTTGTTGTGAGAATTTTTCCTCTCTGTTAAGTTCAATGCTACAAAACAATTAGATGTGGTGAGATTGTGAGATTCTCTAGCATGGCGTACACAAGAGATGTACAAGATACTTGCTGTGCTGTTGTTACCCAGGCTATGCAGTTCCCTTGCTCCGTTTCTTCTGCTTTATCCTCAGATGCAGAGGTGCTGGCTGATGCACGCAGGATTGTGAATGATGAGACCTACGTCCCGGAAGACCCTCGAGAGTTCTGCAGGCGCATCTTCACCACTTGCTATATGGCCAGTGAGAACTCCACCCAGGAAACCTGCAACAGGGCTAAACTTCTGGCTGAGCAAATAGGCAGGTAAAGATTGAAAAGTGATGGGAAAGAACCATCTTCTGGCAATGACTGCATAAAAAAAGCTTTCAAATGTTCTGAACAATCAATACGTGTGAAGGCAAATGCATAAGCAGTAAATGCGTTAAGTAACACACACATTACTTGTGTAAAGGTACAGAACACTTAGCAGCATTTAGTGAAGGTCAGGGAAGGATTTCCAAATTTCCTGACTCTGGAAAGTGCTACACTTTCCTAAGGCTTGTCAAACCATATATGAGATGGTAAGAGGCTTAAAACATCGTTTTACTTTTTCTTTACATGCTATTTTATGTAGTTGGACTGTACTAGTTGAGTCACTTCTGCTTGAATTCTTCTCAGCTATCACATCAGTCTGAACATAGATGCGGCTGTGAAAGCTATTGTGGGAATTTTCAGCATGGTGACAGGCCGAAGTCCCCGTTTTTCTGCCTACGGAGGGAGCAGCAGAGAAAATCTGGCACTCCAGAACGTGCAGGTGTGTTTTCATGTAGGCTAAATCTGCTTAGATCCTTCTTTAAAAAAGCATAGAGCTATACATAGGTAGCCAGGTCAGAAAAATGTGCAGTAAACTAGTCTAACAGACAAGTCATGAGTCCAGTAGGATTGTTGCAGGTCAAGACTTAATATCTTATCAGAGCTAAGAGGTGAAGTTAATGCAGGGCTTATAAGTACTAGATTTCCTTGGTGAACGTTACTGTCATTTAAGAAGTTTTATATAAGGTGTCAAGCTTACCCATTACAATGTCTACCAAGTCTTTAGTGGGTTTAGCAGCCTCGAGTCTCTCCAACAAAGCTACTTGAATGCTATCTAAAATACTGTTACCAGGTTTAACAGTCAGTTTTTGTTAGCTGATATTTCTTTCCCTGTAGTTACAGTAAGCTCCAGCAGTCCTCTCTGGAAGCAAACACTGGGTCTTTTGTTTCTTTTGTTCCTTTACATTTATTTATAGGTAGGCTTTAGTCACAGATGACTGTGGTGTCTTGTTTAACATGACACAAAGCTGTGCCTACAGCTGGAAATTGAATTTCAGGGCTCTCAATTTGGTACTGCTACCATCCTTAGAAAAGTTAAGTGTTTTAGAATGGGAACAGAAGCAGAGAGAACTATTTGCAAATTTTTAATATAATTAAATCTATTTAGCCTAATATTCCTTGTGCTAGTCAAATGGTTTATCTTCATTCCTCATTCTTCATGGATCTTTACCAGTGCTTTTGGGAAGCAGAGAATTGCAGTTAGTCCCTGTTTTACAACTTCTAGTAGAAACAACTTGCCCAGCCACATGGATCTCTGGGGTTGGACACAACCTTACTTTTGAGCCCATTCCAAGACCATTCTTCTTTCATTAACACCTGGCTCTCTAGCATTATGTTATTTCTGGGTTTGTTTAGGGAATTGTTAATTAAAATTGACTTGGATTTGTGTTTGAATGGGGAAAAATTATTTTTGCTTTGTAAATTTGCTTCATTTTTCCTTTTGCCTTGTAGGCTAGAATAAGAATGGTTCTTGCCTATCTCTTTGCTCAACTGACCCTTTGGACTCGTGGGATGCCAGGGGGACTTCTGGTGCTAGGATCATCCAATGTGGACGAAGGGTTAGTGAGAGTTAGAAGTTTAAAACCAAGTGATCTGAGAATAGGTCACTGCAATTATTTGCAACGCTGCCAAATCCCAATATAGATTAGTACTCAGAAGAGGCAACAAGCTAAGCATGCACTGATGGCAGTAGACTTAAATAACAGAATCAACTTAGTGTCAAACTGTAATTTGTGAAGTTTAGAATAAAAGTATTGCCACAGTTTTCTAATAAACTTCATCAGCAAGTCTTACTAGAGCTTACCTGGAGAGCTAAGAGGTTAGCTTTCCTATCTGTTACTTGGTTCATTTTCAACTCCTCTGTTAGGAAATAAGTTTTGAGTAGAAAAACAGCTTTTCAAAATCTAGACTAGTGTTACTAGAATTGGCTGCTCCAAGATAAATGCCATCCGTGTAAGACCGAGAGACTGAACTGGAAAAGGTGGGAGTGTAATGAGCGTTGATTCTGTAGGGGTTCAGGTCCTCTCAGGAGGAATGAAAGCACTGTTTAAATTATTTTACATCAAATTTGGAACCTTAATATGGACAATTTCACAGTCTTTCTTAAATGTTCAAAATACCATCTTCCTCCTCTTAACAATTTCATAGTTTTAGCATAGTTCTATTGCAGTTGGACACCTGTTTGTCTCTTACATATAAATACATAAAGTGTTAACAAAATGTAATCTTTGTCCTTGTGTTTTACTACATGCACATTATATATTATAAACTATTTATATATCATACAATGCTATTACGTACTACTATTATATAAAATTCCCTTTCTTGCCCAGTCTCCGAGGATACTTGACAAAGTATGACTGTTCAAGTGCCGATATCAACCCAATTGGTGGAATCAGCAAGACTGATCTGAAGAGCTTCATACAATATTGCATTGAAAACTTTCAGCTCACATCCCTCAGGAGGTGAGTGGTGGAACAGCGATGACTGGGGACTTCTCTGTATTTGCACGATGCATATTGTGGACTTGCTAGTTTGGATCTCTCTACTGCAGCTTAGCTCCATTAGTAATATTGCAGATGCTAATGAAGAAGTCCCCTGCACATCGTTCTGTCCTTAAAAGATTGTCTGCACTTGTACAGGACACTGTAAATGGCCAACTGCTGAAAGCACTACCAGCCTAGAGTTACCATGTAGAAGAACTTGTGTTGTTAATTCCACTGAAGGAACCACAGTGGAAGCTAATCAAAATCTGCTGTAGGAAATGCTGTATTCCATTTTAGGGCCCTTCTGGATAGGCTTTCAGTGAATGTAGAACTATAGGTTTCTAACAGTTTAAAATCCCAAATTATGAAGACCTCAGCTGTAGAACTGATAGTGCATATGCAGCTTAATTATGAAGACTTCATTCCGTTTGTTCTTGTCATCCCTCTTTGGACAGATGCTAATTCATGGTTTTGGTTTCAGCACTGATTTTTAAACATGCAACAGCTTGCAAGTATCAACACTTGTTTAGAGCTATCTACTCATTTTTCAGCTTATGCTCTGAAAAAGTTTTAAGTAAAGCATTTGATTTAAAACAAAAACAACAACAACAAAAAACCCACCTCATCAGACCACTAATGTGAGTGGGTAGATTTCATGTTTTTCTTTTCTCTTGCCTTTTATAGCATCATGTCAGCTCCTCCTACTGCAGAGTTGGAGCCCTTGGTGGATGGACAATTGTCTCAAACTGATGAGGTAATGGGCAGTGACTTTAAAATGCTCTGGTAAGCCTTATCCAAAAATTTGTTTCTTGTCAAGTAATGTGCTAGTGTTTGCATTCTGGCTTATAGACAAGTGTGTGTCCTCCTAGTCCTAGACAGTCTCTAAGCCAGTGAAGGTCAGGGACTATCCTATACCAAGGCATTACTATCCTATACCAGCCTTGTCTATTTTGACAGCAATTTCTAAGATAGCAAATAATTTTTGGATAGCTTTTTACTTCAAGAAAAAATGAAAGGCACTCTGAAGGATGGCTGTTCTGACTTTTTTTGAAATTCAGTCCCTCCTAACATTGCATATCAAAATGGAGTCAGAGCCTTAAACTGATTTCAAAATAACTGGTGCTCTATCCTCTCCCCATTCTTTTTGTTACCCACTTGGATGAAAAAGAGACCAGTGGACCTAGCATTTGCCTCTGGGAACTGTAGGATATTGCAAATTTTCTGGGAAGGCAAAAGGTAGCTTAATTTAAATTTAATTAAAATGTATTCCTGTAAGGGTTTGAATATTCCATTCCAGAGGTTTATTTTCCCTTCCTTCTGCTCAGTAGTACTGCTTTCCTTTGTTGATTTGATCACTGGCATTTTCATTTTGGTATTTCTGTAACTGCATTATTGCAATTGCTCATAAAATTATTACTACTTTGCATAGTTGAGATTTTCAGTAGCTTTCTGTGTGTGTAATTTCAGGTAGATATGGGGATGACATATGCAGAGCTCTCCATCTATGGCAAATTAAGAAAAATTGCAAAGGCGGGACCTTACAGTATGTTCTGTAAACTGATTAGTATCTGGAAGGAGATCTGTACTCCAAGAGAGGTAATATCTAAAATGATTTATTTTAATATCTTTGCCAACACAGTGTATGTTTGGAGTAAGGTCAAAATGAGTTCCTTTCATTTGAAAGGAATAAATATTCTTCTGTGTATAGAAATGCTTTGTAGCTGTAACAGAATATGATGGAAAAACTATTATGGATCTCTTGATTGTTGCTGCTTTCTCTGCTGCAAATTGTTAGACCAGTAATTGGGTTCTTTGAAAACTATTTCCTACAGAACTATGTCTTCAGGGGAAAAATTCTTTTCTGAAGTATACGATCAGCTGCTCTTGAATCCTTTGGTTACATATGCTAGTCGGAAAATGGTCTTTGCTCTGAAAAAATGCTCAGAAGAGCCACACCAATGGAGGATGTGCTTTACTGTGATGCAGTCTTTGCTTCTGTGCAGAAAGGAAGCTGTTTGGATTGTCATCCAAATTGCAACCATCTGAACTGCAGGGGCTACTATTTACTTTTGGATTTCTTGCAAGACATTTTCCACTTGATAAATGTTAAGCTAAGCATGTTAAGCATCTTAGTTAAGATCCTAAGCATAGGGACTGGTATGTTGTCTGAAATCGTATAAATGGCCATTATGTAGACAGTCATCAGTAGTGGTAGCTAACTTATATAAATGTTAGTGAAATAAAACAGGTATGTAGAGTCTCCACAACTTTATTTCATCCAAATTTTTAAATATTCTTTCTGCTGATTGAAAGTATATTCTTTGTACACCAGGTGGCATCAAAGGTTAAGCATTTCTTCAGGATGTATTCCATTAACAGACATAAAATGACCACTCTCACTCCTGCCTACCATGCTGAAAACTACAGTCCTGATGACAACCGGTTTGACTTGAGGCCTTTCCTTTATAACACTACCTGGTCCTGGCAATTTAGGTGTATAGATAAACAGGTAAATGCTCTCTTCTTTTATGACTTTATGTTCAAATCAAAAGGCTCGTCAACCTCAGTATCTTCCTGCATCTATTTCATGAACAGTAGCAGTTGTTAAGGAAATACAAGAACAGCGTGTGTGTAGTATCATCCTTCCTATATATCTCCATAGGCTTTGGGGGACATAAAATGGGTTTCCAAAGTCAGAGATAACATACAAGACCATCATGTTTAACTGCTGCTGTTGGTGTATTCTCCACGAGGTAACATTTGAGCGCATGTATGAGAAGTGTTTACCTGTGTTTATTTTAAAACCTCTAGGCCCTCTGTTGTTAGGGGCAGCGTTCAGGTTAGGGCTGATCTGATCTGACAGGTTACTGTCTTCACAAAAGGGCAGGCCTACCTCCTTCTCTGTCTCTCCAGGCTTCTCTTGGAATGGCTGTGGCACTTGTCTCACTCCTTGGTCAGACAAATCAATTCATGGAACTGACAGGAAAGTAGGAACTGCTGGGAACACACAGTCTGGGCGGAGGAGAGAGTTTGACCTTCCCTTTTGACTGCAACTAGCAGTCTGAGCTCAGCTGTTCCCTGGAGCGTGTCCCACTGTCAGTTCCTGCTAAATCTGGGCTCTGTGCTGACTTGTGATGGAAGTGTGAAAATGCAGTGGTTAAACTTGTTTTTATTACTGAATCCATTTCTTGTTAACTTGCAGGTGCTTGATCTAGAAAGCAAGGAAGGAGCATCTCATGCTGAAGATGTGGACTAATGTCTCTTTAATATGGTAATAATTTGAGAAACAGAATGTTAAAAACTGGAGAATCCCGTGATGATGAGTATTTACCCAAATAATTGTTGAGGTTATCTTTGCCAACAATATTTGTAATCAAGTCTTTTTTTGATTGACTTTGTTTTGTTCCCATATACACTTGAAGCCTGGTTTGGCTAAAGAGTCATTCATTGAGGATTTGCTTCAACTGCTTGAATTAATGGCTATTAATTGGAAATATTTGGACAAGCCCATCAATCATAAATAAATGTACAGGAATCTTTATTGTGAAAGTGTCTACGCAGACAGATATTTAGTTTAACTAGATCAAATGATTAGTCTAGGTAAGATTTTTTGAGTAAATTTGCAATTGAAAGCATACATTTTTATCATTTGTGATACATACTGTTGAGAAAAGGATATCTCATTTTACTTTGTAATAAAGCTATAATTTTATTATGTTAATCAACAACATGTTTTACATGTTTCTTTATCTATTTAGGATTAGCTCTATAAATGGGTCCAGCACTTTGAATAGCAGTGTAAGCTCGAATTCAGTGAGGTACTGGAAGGTAAAACATACTACTCACATGTTTCACTCGTATCCTTGAGGTCAGTATGTTTCAAACTGGAATCCAGTTCCTTGTTGTGCACCTACTTGTGTAACTTGTGGCATTTTTTTTAAATCTCCGACCTCATTTTTTCAGAGTATCAATGCTTATTTCATAAGGATGTTCTAGGACTGTTAAATGGTTACTGTTCTCCAACATTCTCAGCTGAATTAAATATTTTTGAAGGATTATAAATAAAAATGATGCCGTGACTCTTCCCTCGACCTTTTTGATGCATATAAGAGGTTGCTGTATCTGAAATAAGGGATGTTTTCTGGTGCATGGCCTCTTGAATAGACAAGACGCAAGTTTGATATCCATGCCAGAGTAGTTATTACCAGTTGCTCAGGCACTTGTCCAAAAGCAGAGTGTGGTTTCTTAACACTGACTGCAGTGAGTGAGTGGCTCTACTCTTTCATGCGGTTATTCTACTGCTGGAATCAAGCTTTTTAGGTGTAAAACACTTAGAAATAGAGTGAATATGGAGTGAATATTTCAGAAAGGAGGTATCAAAACCAGCTTCCTTTAGAGTTCAACTTGTTACCTACTTTCCAGTTACTGTTTACAAAAGCTGTTTCAAGTTCACAGCTTTGTTACCTCTTCAATGCTGTGGAAAACTAAAAAAAAGAACAAGATCTTCTCTACAGTTGTTCTCCACAGTACAGTGAATAGAGTTAATTTAAGTGGAGTTACAGAGGCTGTGCTGTTCTTGACAGGGCTAATATATGGTATTGATATAAACACGTACCTAACTTGCCTTTATGGAGGTTGATTGTGGTGCATGTTCCTCTGAAGAAAAACCACAGGTTTGCAGGTGTGTGTTTACAGGTCTTTGAGCCTGAGGTAACAGCTGAAAGTTTGAACAGACATTCTGGAAGCTGTTGTCTAGTGGAGGGCTTCTTATTTCTCTTGTCCTGAAGCTATTGCTTCTGCCTTCCTCTGTAAATCACACAAGGGGAAGAAAAAAAAAAGTTTTAGAATAAAAAATAATAGCAAACTTCTAACAGCTACTTTGCTTACCCTAAGCCCTTTAAACACAGAGTGAGAGGACATGCATGTTTCTTAGCACTGCGTGTGCATCTGCAAGCTCTATTTTTTTTTCTTAGGGCCTACTACTGCATTTAGTTTCTACCAGCCTACCTCCATCTCCCACTATAATTTTCTGGCTAAATTTCAGAAGTAAACCCCCACCTTGATACCGGATTTTTCTAACCCTTCACTCCCAGCAGCCAGTAGCTACTTTCCCAGCACCCTCGAGGAACTAGTGCTGGTGTCACAGGTGCTTCTATCAAATATACAGCTGGAGGAGGGGGTAAGGCTATGCTTTCCGCCGTAGGGCTTCCTGAGAACGCTGTCCGGGTGCACAACAACGTTCTCCCTCAAAGTTGTGCCGTAAGGTTGTGCTGTTCACGCCTTTAAAATCCCACTCCAAACAAACGGGCTTCGGAGGCTGCGGGAAGGCTGCGGCGGTGCCCGAGGCGGTCCCGCACGTGCAGGCGGCGAGCGCGGAGCCCCGAGCACCATGAGGGCCGCGGCAGGGAGCCCCGTGGACGTGGGGGCTGCAGGAACCGGGTGGCCTAACTGCCTTATCTCCTGCTAAAGGAAACGGAGGTGATCGCCTGTCTGAGCCCTCTCAGAGGCGGTAATATGAGGCCGTTAGGCCAAGGAAAGAAAAACAAAAGAAGGAGGAACTACTGTAAACTGAAGACTGACAGGTTTATTTTCAAAATCAGCCTCTATTTCCTTACTGAAAATAACTTGCTGGTGATTCCCTTCTTAAAGGGGCCTTAATTAACAGAATTTATAAAATGCCATCTCTTAACCTTCATTGTTGTATTTACACAGTAATAAAATTGGATTATGAGTAGCCTGGTGAGGCTATTAAAATGTCAATATGCATGTTTTAAAGCAATTTATTACTTTTAGTTTCAGGCATTTTTTTTTCCAGATCTCGCTTGCATTTTGTGCAATTCGAGTAGGGCAGACTTAGTTTTTGAGCACAGCCTTTCTGTCACAGTTTATTTTGTTCCTGGGTGTCACTTCCTAACTTGCCATAAAAATATTCGTGATGCTAATCTTATAGGAACTCAGTATTTGATCTGTTGGTCTGTTTTTGCAGAATGAGTCAATAAGAAGGATTCTTCAGCCTTTTTCTCCTCACAGCTCCTTTTATGATGAAGAAAACATTAAAAATCATAAACAGCCTTTTGCCTGGAAGGGCAAAGTAGGTAAGCACATAAAAAGCATCCTTTCACAGCAATGCCTAGTTACTTTCAGTATTTTCAGATATGTAAAATGAGTAACTGGTCTGGCTGTGCTAAGTGGGTTGGTGAGATCATGTGGTGATGGACTGAGGGTTGTAGGAACTCTTGTCTCTGAGCGTTTTTGTCTCTTTTGTCTCTTCCAAATTTTCCACATGGAATACATGTGATATGACTTTGTCTACATGATGGATACTTTTTGATGGTATTTCATAGAATCATAGAATGCTTAAGGTTGGAAAGGACCTCTAGAGATCATCTAGTCCAACCCCCCTGCACACACAGGGTCACCTAGAGCACGTGGCACAGGACTGCGTCCAAGCGGGTTTGGAAGATCTCCAGAGAAGGAGACTCCACAACCTCTCTGGGCAGCCTGTTCCAGTGCTCTGTCACCCTCACTGTTAAGAAATATTTCCTTAAGTTCCTGTGGAACTTTTGGTGCTTCAGTTTGTGGCTGGTTTGTTTGTTTGTTTTCTTTTTTAAAGACAGGAGCCCAGGAATGACTTAACATTCTTAGCAAGACGCTAAGAATTGGCACATATCTACAAGCATTTTCAAGTGCTTAGGAGTGTTAGCCTTTAATGATCACTTACTGTTTAGGCAACAATTTCACATTTTGTTATTGTGGCCTACATCTTCAAACTGCAGCTCAACCCATTCCTAGCATGTATTCAGTTTTTTATTAAGGAAGATGCCAATACCAAAATAATATGCAGGGAAAAGAGTATCTGTCTGAGTAAGCTGTAGCCTTAAAAAAAAAAAGGCTTGCTGTCATCAGTCATTTTTTTTCTAGTGCCTGCCAAGTTCCTAATTTTGCTACATGGATTTTAACAGCTCTGCTGCCATGCATATCCCTCTTTTCACAGCACAATTTCATTTTGTTCTGCCATCTTTCTTGTACATATTCCAAGAGTAACAACAATGGAAGCCGAACCCGCAGCCTGTCCCAACAAACGTAAGGCAGCTTCTGGCAGGGTAACAGCCATTGTCTGCTGCTGTTCTGACAGGTCACTGAGCTCAGACACTGCATCATATGTGCTTAAATCGTGAACAAATTCCATTGATGTAAGGATATTTCTAAATCCAGAGCATTTGGCACAGGCCTTGGCTTTTAAGACTAGTCCGGAGAAGGATTCAGTGAAGGCTTGAAGGGCTCTAAATTAATTCCAGACAGCTTTGAAGTAACGCTGCCTTGAAACTAACCAGCAAATACCTATTAGCAGCACTTATTAGCATATCGCTACATAGCCAACACATCTTCACAACTGTTTTTAAATATATATCAAATAAGTTTATCAGTACATATGTAGATTATTTGTCTCCTTCACAACAGATTCTGTGGCACCAAAGTCCTTTAAACCGTATCATTAAATGAAGAGGAACGAAGTATCTTCAGACAAAAGATACTATCAGCTTGGAAGATTTCCTATTGGAAGAAGGGAAATAGGAAAAGAGAAGAAGGAAAAAAAAACAAACCACATACCTTTGCATTTACATGGGTCTTTTTCACTATCTTACAGTAATTAATAAAAACAAAATATTATTTTGCAGATTGGAAATTGAGTGTGCATCTCAACATTTTGAAAAGTGAATAAATAACACTAAATAACAGAACTTAACAGAAAAACAGGCTTGTTATGCACATTTTCATTTTTGCAAAAAGCCTTAAAGTACAAAGTATACTACACTTGTACTTTCTGAACACTTTTTTTAAGTGTTCAATACCCTTAAGTGTAGTATACAAATAAACATGGTAAAATGACAATTGTACTTTATTGCTTTGGAGTGACTGAACTTTCCTAGGAAAGATTTCTGAACATCAATATCTGATTGGCCAAATTTGTCAGGATTCCAGCCAGGAATGAATTCGTTATAATATCACTTCTACAAAGTAAAGTGAATGTGATTTTTCATAGAATATTTCTCAGAACAGGAAATGCCATTTCTTAAGTTGCATTGCTGCACATAGGCATAACAACAGTCTATTTTCAACAGATTTTATAGTCTTTTATTTTGACAGCTAATAACAGTTTTACTATATTTTTAATAACAGTTTTAATATATAGTGTATACAAATGTATATAAGGGTTAACAATGTGTGATAGAGAAGTCAAATTCTTGCTGTAAAAGTTGCCTTTTAGTCATCATTAAGAGTTTGTGATATGAAGGCAATGGCTTGGGGTGCTGTGCTGAAAGACAAGGCCCAATAGATTCTAATAGCAGTGCAGATTCAACAATCAATGTTACAGGAACCAGTCAATTTAAACTATCAAGATGATTGTGATCATCTTCTTTTATCTTTTAAACATTAGAAGAGAACACGTGTATGGTTGAAATTAATGCCTTTGTCTCCCTGAACAGAGCAGAGAAGTTTAGAAGAAAAATCAAGGAAAGTAAAATAAAATAAGAAAGGTCAAAAAAAGAGTAAAAAGGTCATGGAGTAAGAAGGGTAGTATTTCCTATTCATATCCAAGGAGAGCGTCAATCTTGGTTAACCACATTCTTGAAAAAGTCTCTAGAACATTGTCCTGAATTTCCTGCTTGTGATATTATTCTTGGAATTACCTCATCTGTTTTCCAACATATTCAAGAAACCAAGCAGATTGGATGCCTGACCTAGTATTTTCATAGAATCACAGAATCATTTTGCTCTGGAGGATAGCATAGTTCCAAGAATCTCAAGTCACCAAGAAAAATCTGCAGCTAGAAAAGCTATCAAGATGGGTAATTATAATAAATATCCAATAATAATATTGCTCAGATCCAGTCACCAAACGATTCAGTATTTCTTGGGGGAAAACTTTACTGAAGAACCAAAGGAAGAATAAGCTATTCCCTGCCACTGTGGCATACATTGGATTTTCAGGCTTGCATTTGGTATGCTGTTCCACCTCGTATCTTGTTTTAGTGTGTAACGTCTGTTCAGAACAGATAATTGTTTTACTATGGGAACAAAGGAGCCAAGAAAATTGCCTAAGGAATGAGGAGGAGATGAATGAACAGGCTGCCATCTCTGCTGTGTGGAGTGAGGCTCGCAGGATCATTCTAGATGACACATGACCCTAATTAGTAGAGTGTCAAACTTCTGGCAAAACCCGGAGGCAGTAATCTGATAAAGGTCAGCAGATGGTCAAAGATCTTGTGAATATTGTTCGAGAATAACACTAAGAAGTCCCAAACGTTGAACTGAACTGAGACTGAAGAGTCAACTTTTCTTTTCTTTTTTTTTTTTTAATGGTCTTTAGAAAATCAGCTTTGGCAGGTACTGATGAAAGCAACGGCACTTTGTCAGGATAAAATCAAGACCTGAAAGAACATAAACAAGGCTCCTGGGCCTACCAGCAGTGTCGCCAGGAGAAAGCCCAAACTGCAACAGCTTGTGTCAGGCCCCTGCGGAACAGAGACAGCATGATGCTGAAGGTATCACCAGCCTCTCCATTTGCTACAGGGGTCATGGAACTGGTCCACTCCTGAGGTCTTGCTCAGGAACTGGAGGATCAGATATGGGAGATTTGCTACAGGGGTCATGGAACTGGTCTCCTGAGGTCTTGCTCAGGACTGGAGGATCAGATATGGGAAACTGCTTTTGTCTGGACTGCATCCATTCTGCTTGAACAGAGTTATTTAAAGGCTCAGCAAATGAAAAAGTTTATAGTCAATTCTATGGTGGTAGTATGATGTAATATACATATACATGTATACATAATATCCATGGTATAATAAGAATCTTAAATCAGTTCTTCTCTGATACAGTGTTTGAGCTAGGTACATTAAGAATCTGTCATTGCTACCTAGTTGATGCTAACTGAGCATAAATGCAGGTATATAATAATGTAAACTTCCTGTTTTCATTGACCAACTGTGGTAAAAATCCTATTGCTGTATCCAATCCTCCTTGCATATCCTCCTTTTTACTTATGTAGCCAGTTAAGACATTCTTAAAAGATGGGGGAGGGAGAGCTTTCTATGACTGACTAATCTTTGCTATTTAGGTAAGCCTCTAAGTGATTAGCTCTATTTTCTAAAGGCTCTTATTTACTCTTAGTCATAAAGAGTATCACCTGTGAAAAATGAACATCCTGGAAATATTTAAGTACATTTTCATATCCAACTATTCTCTCTCCTCTTACTCGCACATAATTGCTAAAGGTAGTAAGCACTGTTTTAAAGCACAAAACAGTTAAACTTACTGATCAAGTGACATATCTGTTTGTTACACTTCTCCTCCTTGTATGAGGAAAATGTTGCACTTAGATATTTTTTCCAGAGATTCATTTACATAGACTTTTCTACCAGACTAACATTATTTTAAATACCAAAATTAATTTCCAAATATTTTAAAATTCAAGATAACATAAAATTTATGCTAATCTCTGAATGTTTAGTATCCAGATTGTATTTTTAGCATTCAAAACATAAGATACTGTACTTAGTTTCACACACTAACTATTGATTGACTGTGATTCAGATATCTACTGCCTGATACTTCAAAGATTATATATTTATTTAATCATGAACAAAATAGTGAATATGCTTACATTTTTCTTTCAGGACCAAGCTTTTACTTAATGCTTTCTTACAGTAAGTATAGTATGTACTGTACCTCTGAATAAGGACTGTAAGGGTTTTATACACATAGCTGAATGAAATAATATGGCCAAAAAAAAAAAAGTTGAATTTATAACCAAGCATGTGTTGAAACATAGGCCAGACTGAGAGGTATAACTCAGCACAATTTCTTTACCAAGTTGTTTTATGCCTGCTGACAGACTAATGTAATTTTCAGTACTTAGCTGTATTAAAATTAATGTTAATTAATAAGGACATGTCTTCATGATTTAGGGTGAATAAAATGGATATCTGAAAGGCAAGGAAAACAAGAGAAGGTGATTTAATAACTCAGCTCACTTGTTTCCTTCTCCCTTCAGTAAATGAACTGACTTGGATTGATTCTGATCTTTATGAGAATATATTTATGAATCTGATACTAATATGTTAAGTCAGAATTCTTTGGAAAACTGACCTAGCTTGCTAGTTAGATTTAATCTTTAGCACTCTTAGTGAGCAGATTCCATGATTCAAAACAGTAATTTTAATTAACAAGTTAAGGAATGAATTACCACTGAAATATGACTACATAGTCTTAGACTTAATGCTGTTTCACTAGGATGGTTGGTTTTATAATAAAAGACACTTCAGCATAACAAAATAAATTTTATAGAGACGATACATATCAAGAAAGTCTCTTACTTGGTTTATTACTCTACAATTTTGCTCATAAGATAAATTGTAATTGAATAATCAGTGACATTTGGAAAAAAAAAATGTAGCTGAAATTCTTGCATTTTTACTGTCAAAACATTATGCTACAGCAATGTTCTCCAGATAAGCTTATGTCAAAAAAGCAGCATAATAGATAATTATGCAGTTCTCTAGTATCTTAAAGACATAATGTTTATGAGTATAAAACTATTGAACTTTGATATCCAATTCTAATTTTTATTTACAAAATAAGTATCCACATTTGCTGATAGATGAGGAGAAAAAAAATCAGTCAACTTCTGTTTGATTTAAATCTTGTTCTAAATGTTTAAAACAACTTCTATTTGTTCTGACTCAAGAAGTGTGAAATCTCATCTAATAATGGTATGTTCCGCCATCTCCAGTTTTCTAGTGCTCTTACTCATGCTTTTTAAACTCACAACAGCTATATCCACTACAGACAAGTCTCTAACTTTTTTTTTTTCAATTTTTCTTTTACTATTGCTTTCCTTCCAGCTTTGTGCCTCTTTGTGCCTCATTTTGCTGTACCTTAGTATTTTCTATCATGTAACAAAGATGATCATTTTATGACTTACTGATTATTATTTACCTTTGAAACCAGGTTCTTTGCGTACTATGGAATGCAATTTGACCCATCTTTTTTCCACCCTCAAACATACCTAATGTATCAACATCCCCTCCTGGAGGCGTAGTGAGATCGTGCATAGTAAATACAGGGAGAAGAGGCTTCTTGTGGATGTGCATTTTCTGAGTCAGGGGAGAGCTTCACCTAAGAATCCATCTCAGTATCCTAAAGTCAGTTACTTCCCTTACGTCTTGCTGTCTATGAACCACTGCAACTTTCTAGGGAGCTCAAGACATAAATACCCTAGTAGTGATATCAGCCACATAAGATACTCTAGGATCCTCCTGCTTTAAAAGGTTAGCATATTACACACAAATTTGAGATCATCCACCAGAGAGCACCAATTACAGTATGAATATCCTTTAGGCCACCAACAGATAGACCATGGAAAGGTAGATTAGCACAAACCAAACACATTCTTGTATTTAGGCATGCCTGAGCTTCCAGTTGCGAGTGCCCATGGGACACACTTTTCTAGAGTTTACCACAACAGAGCACACACAGCTCTCTAGAGCAGCCACAACGTTTGCCTCTGTACAAATGTATAATGGTAATACATAATGCTGGCATTTTTCCAAGTATTCATTCAAGTTTGGTTAAGCTTTCTGTTTTCCCTGAGTGAACCACACTTACATGTGTGTACGTGTGTTTGTTTATTTCTTTTGTTTTCTTCACTAAATGATTATTGTTGTAATAATGCAATTTATTTGTTCAAACAACTGATGTAAAACTGATATCAAAGCTGGAAGTACACATAATCTGTTGCTGCCTGCACAATCTTACATGTCTTTTTATTAATTTACTAATTAATTTCTAAAAGGAACTATTATATTTGAAAACAACGGAACATCTTAGTGACATATATGTACATTTTCACTTTCAAAACCATATTTACAGTACAATAGGAATTCATCCAAATGTACTACTGATATGCAATTTACAAAACACATGGCAACGGTCCCTCTATTACAGCCCATAGTATCCGCATGGATACAACCAAAGAAAAACAAGTATGCAATGCCGCGTGCACCTCTCCCGGCTCTCACCCACTTCAGCGCGGGCCACGACGGTGCTCGAGGGCGCTGCTACCTCCGCGCCCGCGCAGGGGGCCGGGAGCTACAAGCACGTACAGAAACACGCAGTTTTGCCCCTCCACGGCCGCAGCAGCAGCTCCTCGCGCCGCGTTTC
>NW_010589267.1:469549-528384 GCF_000705375.1 Tinamus guttatus | reverse complement strand
TAAAGGATAAGGGCTTGGATTGGGCAGGCCAGACTTGGAAATGTATAAAGCATAAAAG
Source organism: Tinamus guttatus (assembly GCF_000705375.1). The sequence continues at coordinate 528,326 of NW_010589267.1, read as the reverse complement.
GTATCAATAACTTTAAGGATCCAATGGAACCAAAAGAAAATTAGAGTGTTCCAAACAGACAGGAATCTTCAATGCTAAGAACTTACATGATAGCATGATATAAGCTAATGGATGGTGGTATTTGGAATACGTGAAAAAAGCAGATCAGAAATTTGTCCTTAAGCAAGGCCTAATCAGCTGTGTGTCTTTTTGGTGAGTGTGAGGAAGATGAGTGGTTCAAGAACTCTTGAGACTGTGCGAGCAAATGATTGTTAAAATGAAAGAATAGTTTTCAGATCGGTCTTATGCTCGAAGATGGGTCACACAACTTTGGAAAAGGACCTAATTCATATAAATAAAGGCAGCTGTTGACCTGGGGTATACTTTGATGTGTTTATTTTCTCAGAGCCATCCCTACATTTTCATAGCTTTTTAATTTATCATGCTGCTTTGGAACAAGTGTAAAATTACTGGGGGAGGGACAGATGAAGGCACAGATGTTTAATCTTTGTATGTGTCTGCTTATTTGGTATTTTAAAACTGCTTTGGTATTTATGAAGTCTGATGCTGCCCTGCACAACCTTTTGACTACCAGTGCTATTTTTATTTTGTACAAGAGTAATGAGAAGAGCTGACCGTTGCTTCTGATTGAATGACTAGTTGAGTAGTAACTGATGTTGGGTTGTCAGCCTTATTGCTGCTTTGTGCAAACTTAAATTATCTTCACTATTTTAAAGGCACATTTGGAGAACATGTTCCATTTGTTGTTCCCTTGATAAAAAATTATGTTATGAGATATGAAAATTACCTTTTCCTTAGATAATTTCCTTTTCTATAATATACTGAAGACATTATAGAAGATGAACCACATTAAGTTGTATTTGGATAGTTTGGATCTGTTTTTGAGAGCTCATGCTACTTCTGTGAAGAATGTTTTGGGGGTGGGGAGGGCTCTTAAGAATTACTGTATAGGTACATTGGTTTAACTGTATCCATGCTGCTAATAACTGAGAAATGACCATGTGGTTTAATTTTTGAAGATTGCTTTAATTTTGCCCAAACAACCTCATTATCCCTCACCTTCTTCCCTTTCTCTTCTACCCTGCAGAGCAATTATGCTACTTGTAGGTATTTCTGCTAGCAAGTGTTACACCTGCCTATTTATATTTACAGTCAGTGTAGTCTTATCAGCAGAAGATTTTAATATGTACTAAAGTCTTCTGGAAGAGAGTAAGGCTTAAGGCTTTCAGAGGAAAGTGTTTTAAAGTGTGTGCGTGTGTTTTTTGTTGTTGTTGTTGTTTTTTTTAAATTTTCCTGAGGTAGCAGTTAGCTATGACTCCCTGCATAGGCACTACGATCCTTATTTTAGAGGGTCTCTTTTAAACTTAATTAATGGTCGCATTACATTTTCTTTTTAAATGATTGAACACTTCTAACACAATGGGAGCTAAGCAAAAGTTTAAAAAGGACATTCTTAAACCGCACTCTATAGTTACACTAGATCGTTCACATCTTTGGTGTGATTTCTGTTCCAGTATGACCAAACATTGGATTATATTTAGTGTTTCTAAAGTTTTTTTTTTTTTTTTTTTTTTTTTTTTTTTAAGTCAGTATAGTGTCGCAAATTCAATTACAGGTTATTTTCACATTAGTTCTATTTCCTAAACACTGTTAGGTGACAGCTATTTGCTACTTTAGGAATGTAGTTTTGTTCTTTGGCAGATTTTTTAAAAGAATTCTAAGTTTCTGGGTACTCTGTTATAAGTATTAGATAAGAAATACATTGATACACATTTTTAAAATGTATTTTTCTAATACTTTTGACTCTTTATAACAGCTAGTATCCTTTCAAGCGAAGCACTGATACAGGTAGTTTTTCAGCATTTGATTGCTGATGATTAGATACCTGAGGATCAGTGGTTATCTTCTTTGTGCAAAATGTATGGTAGCTAAGGAACCTTATGGTGTGTTTGTTTTACAAAAGTGGATGTCCTCCTGTAAGCCAAACCTGTTATTTTTGGAAGGAATAGACAAGAAATTATTTTTTGTGAACTTCCTCTGAGCCAGAGGTTGATCTTTGTATTTATAGGACATCAGTAGTACTTAGTAAAATTCAGTGTCATGTTTCTGCTTCAGTTGTACTAACTTGAAAAAGAAAATGCATTTGAGAAAAGTCTTAAGTGATTGCTTTCTTCATTAATAGTTGCAGTAGCCTCAGTTGTATTTGGTTTGCCATAATAGATGTACAGCATAATGCATAAGCACACTCACAGGTTCTTTGATATGCCTTCTTGCAATTCCACAGTGGCTTACACATTTTCAGGCCCATGGAATTATCTTCACTGCATAATTTGGACATCAGTTTCAGTTTATTTAAGGTACATTTTCTTAATTATAAGCAGATATAGTCTTATGTGTGAATAGCAGGGGATAGAAATCTGATCAAACTTGAAGGTGTGATTGGGACATGGAAAATTCTGTTCTGTCTGTGAAATGCCGTCTACTCTGGCACTGAATGAATTAGCTTAGATTGGAACAAGTAAAGCCACATTAGCCCGTTTTTCCACTTGACTAGTTGCACTGTCTGAAAAGTGGGCTTTACTTGGCCCATGAGGAGATCTATGTTGATCTGTGTTATGCTGCTTCCACTGAGAGAATCTGTGCAAAAATGCAGTGAACCACACAGACTTATCTACTGTGTATTGTTGTTTATAGACTGGGTTAAATAAATACCTGGATTAATTGCATGAGAAACTTTTTTTCTTCCGAACAGATTAGCATAGGACATAGTAAAGATAGGAATTACACTGCAAGGAGAAAAAAAAAAAAAACAGATTTGTTTTGTCCACCCCATGTGTATTCTCTTTCTGTCCTTGCTCTAACTCACTCTGCGAGCAGGCCAGCCTATCTGTCTGGGATCATTGAGACATACTCGCAAAAGAAGTTTCAGATGAAATTGGCACTGAGAGAATTTCATTCAGCTAAGCACACAGATGTTTATTTAGGCACTCACTTGTCTGTTTTCTTCTCAATAGTAAAAAGCCAGATAGTATTATGTATGTTCTTACGATTAAAGAAATATGGTATGTCTAAATAAAATGAGTGATTAAAATCCTCTACATGACAGCATTTGTGCTGCTACAGGACAGTTGAAATACTTAGATTACAAGTATCTGTACTTGCACACTAACTATGTGTACTGATAGAAAACCTTTGGTTAGATATTTTTTGTCTTTTTTTTTTTTTTTCCTTCCACAGAAGGATTGCAGTAATTTTGAAAATCTAACTTGTTGCTTTGGAACTTTTAGTTGAACAAGCTTGTCTAAAGAAGACAACTTTTCATTGTGGCTTTATTTTTGCTAACTGCTAGATGTTTGTTCAATGCTGAGGGACATTTTTTTTAGATAAACTTTAAAAGAATTAGTTTGCAGGAGACTTTGTAATGTCAAGATGGAGGTAAGAAAGCATGAGTAGATGAACAGAGGTCCTGTTAGATGTGTAGATGAACAATAGATGCTTGTTAATGCTCTTATGGGCAGCCTGTGTTTTCAGACTCTCTGAGACAATGTCAGTTATTTCAAAGTCTTATGTGAAAGATTAAATTAGTATTTCAGTCTCTGTGTGAAGGATTAAAAGTTGTTATGAAGATCAAAAATCACATATCATTTAGACTCTCAACTTCAAAGTGAAGTCTTGTTAAAACTGAATAAAACTCCATGCTTACATAAGAAATTTGTGCAACCCGTTATTAAGATCACTAAAAATAACTTCAGGGCAAACCTTAAGAGAAACTGATGTTATATATCTACATGGTAAACCACTTGTTTTTGCTTTAATTTGTGTTTAGAACTTTGGAAGTGTTTTATGCTGTATTTCTATAAAATAGAGATATAATCTTGGTATTAAGTTTTACTTCAGAATAACAATTGGCCTATAACACTTCTCACCTAAGTAGGAAAGGCATACAGTTATGTCATTTTGTTTCTTGTATAAGACTAACTGCTGTTAAAATCTCATTGCTGAAGATTAGTAAATCTGCAATACTTGCCTTAACATGTATCCTGGGGTAGGAAGCTACCTACAGTCAGCGCAGCATTTTAGCTTTCAAGTGGAAAAGAACATGTGTTTTACAGTGTTTAACGAACGAGATTATAGTCCCACTTGTCAAAAATTCACAGGGCTTAGTGTAATTTATAACCGTAGCTCTCTAGAGCAGGTGTTAACAGTCTCAAAGGAATACATTCTTAAAGCTATGCTCCTTCCTCCTGGCTATTGGTGGACAGGATTAGTGCCTTATTAGGCACTAGTTTGGTCTTAAGAATGCAGGATAAAGAATTTTCCAGAAAATTAATACTAAATAGTAAATTGCTTTTTTCTTGTCTCTTTTGAAATGTCATTTTTCTTTCTCCTTTTCTGCCCCTAGATGTTTCTAACTTAATATTTTTTAATATCTCTTTTTGCCAGAGTAATCTTTATCTTTCTATGAATGAGAAGATCAGTAATGTAATTGGATTCAAAATTATGAGCGACTTTTACCAAAGGTGATACAAATGCAATGAAATTTTTTTTAATGCATGTCAACTAATTTAGTATTTTAAATCCACTCCTGTAAGAATATAATCTATAAAGTAGAAGACCTTTAGCATTTATAATACAATATTGTTTCTAGAATTTTATGCTTAAATATTAAATAAATGTTCATTACTGGGAAATGGCACACAATTAGACTGCATAGTACATTTATTGTTGATATACTCAAAATTAATTATCTTGGTGTGTGCGTATAATACTATTTTTTTTCCATGTTGTTTTTTGGTTGGATGCAAGGCATTTGCTCACCTGCTTTGTTCTCCAGGCATACACCTGTTATCTGTGCAAACTTATTTGTAAAGTATGGTCTCTTGGTGTGGAGACTTTTCTAACTAGGAGAGTATTCTTTGCTATCTACAGAGAATCTATAAAAGCTAAAAACAATTCTGTTTGTTTCTTGGACAGAGGGGGCAAAGGTTTTCTAGTTATATCGTATTTTGTTTGGAGGAAACTAAGGCTTTTAGCCATCTTGGTTATTTGGCATAACAGTTTCCAGTTGTAAGCAAGTAGGGAGGGAGAAGCGAGATCAGCTCCAGTGCTGTATTTATTAGCAAAAGTAGGTAGCTAATGATAATGGAGAGTAAACTGCATTAAAATAAATAGAGGAAGTTGCTTTGAATTTCTCCTCCATACTTAAAGCAATAGAAAGCACCAAAGATTTTGTATCCTGCAAAGTACCTTCCCGGTTTATTAGAATCTTATTTTAAAAAAAAAAGAGAGGAGAAAAAAAAAAAAAAGCTTTGCCTGCTCTTTGTATTACTGAAGTTTGTATATGAAATTAATTGAAACATTTCATTCTGCTTACAGCATTCTGCTCTCTTGAGTTTTATTTATCTCCATATGGCAGATGAGTTAAACTAGACTTTCGCAGAGCTTTCGAGGAAAATTCCGAACTTTATTTCCATTTTGAGTAGGTCTTTGACTGAGCATCTCTGTTAGCTTCCCAGCTGTCTCCCAGGCATGTTGCTTCCTTTCTATTAGCTCTGTGAAGCCCCTTGATGTTCTACTGGTAAGCAAAGAAAAGCCAGAGACCAGAGGTGTTTCTTTTCTTTGTCTGGACATGCACTTCACCAGGAGTTTGGCTCTGTTCACAGAGCTAAAGTTCCTTTTCACATCCTAGTCAGATACACCAAGAGGTAGAGCTGGAGGAAAAAGTGTGCTTCTTGTGGATTCCATGGTTAGTTGATTTTTATAAAGCAGACAATTTTGGCTATTGGGAAAGGACATTTAATCACTGTTATTTGGATAGACTTCCAAGCCTTGCATAGAGGCCATCTCTCTATACAAGTTAATCTTACTGTGCATCAGTTATAGTTCAAATTTTAAGTCATTTGATACCTGTGTTCATATTTAGGTGTCAGCGATTTTTGTGCCTTCTGATAGAACTTGTCTGTGGATGTTCAACTACTTCTTGGTTCTAATCCAGAAATGTAGAATGTGTTTTTATCAAAGACCCTCTCAGCAACAATCATCTATTCTAGTTTCACATAATCTACCTGAACCTTGAATTGCATACTAGAAGTCATCACATGGCTATGCACCACAAAATCCATACCTTAGCCAAGAGAGGGAAGTTCCTATCAACAATTCACAGACTGGAGAAAGGGTTTGCTTGAGACTTCGTGATCCAGCAGTGAGTAGAGTGGGAAGAGTTTGGATCTTAGGGCAACCCAAAAACATAAGTCTCATCAGTCTCTGCTGGCCTGCTTCCTCCCGGCAGCTTACTCAACATGTCTTGCATTGTCTCAGCTTCTCTGCCTAGCGATGCCTCTTCGTTCCTCCATCTCCTTGGTCTCCTTGGGATTTCAGTAAAGAGGTACCAAACTACATCCTATATATTTTTCAAGCTGTTTTTATGTTCAAATGCAGAAATGTTTCTTCCCCAATAGATAATTTCCTTCTGTTGTTGCAAGTTTGCTGGTTGAAATACCTCCATTTAGAGGAAAAAATTCTGAAATGCTAACAAGTAGTTAATTGCTAACTAAACTGGAGCATTGATTTTATCATGTAAACATGGTATCTCTTTTTGTTTCTTGTTTTCTAGGTAAGTATAGTTGCCATTGCATACTTGCATACTGTTCTTAGGAGTTTTATTTCACACCATTCATTTATACTCTTGAGCTTTTTGGCCTGGCGGTTGTTTTGTTTCTTTAGAATGTGGGTAAAGAAAGATACTAAATTTGAGCACAGAAGTGTCTGAATAAATTGTATAATCAGTCATGTATTTGAAAGAAGGAGACTTCTTGTTATTGGAGAATTAGGATGGTTTTAGACCTCCTTTTAGAGCAGTTTTAACTTGGTATGAACTTGATATAACTTAAGGTTCCTGAATGAGTAAGACTTTGTGAAAGAAATAGTAAAAAAATTAATCTCCTCCCTGTATCGTCACCTTTTGGTATCTGCTTCTCTTTAGTGGTCAGGAAATGGCTATGACAAGTCCGTATGCTTGGCTGGCCGTCAGTCATCTTGTCTGCTCTAGAATGTTTAGGGATTTCCCACTTACAGTTGCACTGCAGAGATAAATTAGATGGGAGACATTTTCATTACTGAACTGTGTGCATTTTTCCTTGGTGACGCCATACCTGGAGCTTTTATGCTTTTATTTATTCTTTTAAGAATGTGAATTTTTATCTTGCATTTTTGTTTCTTTTTGCCCCATGATTATCCCATTGTGCAAAAAGCAATTGTTTTACATTAGATGAGCATTGATGTCAACATGTAAAAGGTCTGTGCTGTAAGTAGTTTTTCATTTTTATTCATGTCCTGAAATGGCTAAAATTAACACTTAAATATACTCCTCCTCCAAATCATTTAAAACTTTTTTTGTTTGATGTAAGTCAGACTGGCACATGAATGTTTTGATTAACATGTGTGATTTTGTTGCTGATACTGTTCTGGAATCAGCACTTGCTGTGAAAGACAATTCATCAATGTTGAGATCCACGCAGGCTTTCTGTGTATGACTTGTGTATTTTTTGTCTTACTTAGGTCAAAATATGTGGTTCCCCTCCTCCCCCTGCAATGTATACAGTAACTGTTTTGTTTTAATGTCTTAATATGTGCTCTTGATTTTATTTATGAACAAATTTATTTTATGTGAATGAGTTTCATAAATTCTCTTGATGTTTGTATCTAACAAATTTTAATATTGTATAAAATAAGGAAAATTCTTCAATTATAAAATTACAAAGGTGCTACAATTTAGCTGTTTATATAGAATCTGCAGGTGACTAAAGTTTTTTAGTTTCATTTATGGCAAATACTTTCCACAGTTTATGTGGAATTTTTATATTTCATGTTTTCAAAAAATGTTATCTTCTAGATGTTCTTTCACATGCTTTTTGATTAAAAGAACTATAGTGTATGCAGCTATTGCAAGCATGTAAGAATTAAAAAGTGCCTGCATCCAATTTTGCTATAAATGTTGGTGTATAGCTAGATAGGTTAACTGTAAAGATGCTAGTCAAGGGTTAACTGTAGTGTGTTTTCGCTGGCTGCTGAGTGAAACAGGATGCAGTGACTACATTGTCAGACTGCTGGTGTGAGTGCAAACAGATGAGGAAATGCTGGATCAGGCACTTCAGCAACTTGGGCCGTTACTGAGGCAACGGCTTGCGTCATACGTGCTAGCAATTAGCTTACAGTTCTTTTATTTTTGATAGTGTTGCAAGCTGAACTTGACTGTTACAAAGGAAACGTCTGGCTTCTTCTCAAACTAGTGTGTTGTGACTGTAGCTACGGCGATCCTGAGAATTTGCAAAATATTACTTTGCATAAACTGAAAATATTTAAACGCTCTAGCCTACCTTTCCAAAGAATTTTGCAGTTGTGCTTGATTCTGAAAGATTTAAAATAGATTTTTTTTTTCTTATCTGGGCAAAAGTGCTCAGTCCTGTTTACCAGAATAAGTAAGTTTCAACATCACTTCATAGGTTACCACCTTTTTAGCAATTACGCCAAAGTATTCTTGCATGGTCTCAAGTGTTATAGAAAAACATAATTTTCAAAATGAATGTTACCTAAGGGGTAAGCTCAAAAATAACAGATTCTTTTTCTAAAGACTTCTTTTATATGTTGATTAAAATTCAGTAACTTCCCGTGGTTTCCTAACCACCAATATAAACTAGCTAGTGTTGAAAGCAGTATGTGTTTTGTCTTAGAAAATCATGAATTCTTCTCCATTTAACTTCAAAACTATAAAGAAGTTCACAGTAACTGGTTTAATATGTTGTTGATGAGTGTCGCTTTTTAGCTAACTAGATTGTTTTTTTAGGGAAAAATCATGCAGTGACCAATAGATAAAACCAAGAATGTTTTGCATTTTAACTTAAAAAATAAAATAACACAGGAAAACAGATGAACTTAGAGCTTAACCAACTAGTTTTATAGTACATGGTTACAAGCTAAGCTTCTTCAAGTGTCAAGATTAATGTAGAATACATGCATATTCCTGTGCTTGTATGAAGCTTAAAAAGTTAGTTTTGTTTTTTCCTAAGTATTTAAATATTAGGATTATCAAATTATTTTGGATTTTTTCCATATAAAATTTCATTTTCCTTCCTTAAAAAAATCAAAATCTAGAGTTGTGTCAGTATCTAAAGTTCATATGTAGCAACCAGTATTTTAGGGAGCATTTTTTCATACTTTGCTTGAGTATTAGCTCATTAATGCATGTCATGCGGCCACCATTTGGTATGTGCTTTGTTCGTTATACATTCATATTCAGTTCAGTTGCAATCTATGAAGTTTTACTGTTGATGCCAATGAATATTGGGGTTTAAATTTGTAAGGCTGATAAACAGCTAGCCTAAGTATTAGAAAATGGGACATGGAAATCTCAAATCAGTGTGAGTTTTGTCTTTAATCCTCTTTCAATTCCTAGCAGTAAAGTGGAGATTATGGTGTCCTCAGATCAAGTGTTTCATGAATCTGTGTCCAGTAATTTGCCATTTATGTAGGACAATGCCTAAAGGTAACATTGAAACATTTAATATTTTATTGTTATTTATCACTGTAATTTGTCTGTCTCTTTCCATCAAGAAATGGGGAAAATAGGAATGGATTGGAGGATCACATTCCTATTTTCTGTCCATCTTGCAGCATTCTCCAATTAATTTGTTCTTACCTTGGAGGACCAAATTAGCTGAATTTAGTAATTGGCACTTGTTAACATTTTTCAGAGAATTTTCATGAACAGACGATGTTCATTTGTTTCCTGAATTTCATATTCTCAAACAGATTTGGTGTAGGTAAGTTTGGTGTCTCATGAAGTCCCATGAGATTTTTGGGTCTTTGTTTTATATTTGTCATAAGTCAGTTTCTCTAATACTGTATTTTTAGGTAGGTGGGCACAAAGAAAGAGAAAAGGGAGAAAAGTCTCATATCTTGTGATTATGATTCTTACCAGGGTAAGTCAGTCAGTTAATTGGTCTTTGTAACTCTTGTATAATGCCTTTTTTTTTTTAAACAAAATACAGCTGAAAGTACTAAAAGTGACTAACAGCTCGTTGTTTCTTTATATATATAGCTAAAATGGTCAGCAGTCAGTTCGTCTTATGTTGATAGTAACACAAGATGACAGTTTCTGATGCATCTTGTGTGTCAGAAATATTTTCATGCTTTTGAGCAATGCAAATATTTTGTTCTGTTTTCTGATTGCATTGTTATTTCTTAAATGATCATTAGCATCATTTAAGATGGAACTTAATTCCTATTGTCTAATTTGAATGATTTTCTTCAAGGCCTTTTTTTTTTCTTTTTTGTGTGCTTGCCAGCAACTTTTATTTTATTTCCAAGTAATTATTAAAAGAAATAAAGCAGATTTATTTCTGTTTGCTAGACCTTTTCTCCTACTATTAAAATCTGCTGGTTTTCTTGGCATATTAAGTTTCTCTCTACATCTACCCCTGGGAAATTACAATTTCAGCCAACAGTAAACCTGTCAGTGGACTTTTTGGTTTAGAGGATTTTGGATTTTTAGAGGATAAAAGCTAGAGGGAATCACGTGCCATGGCCATCCCTAAAAATTTGTTGGCATGTCACAAGTCTCTTTCTTATTTTATGATTTTTGCAGCTTATGTGTCCAAGTAGCTTGTTCCCATTTGTTTCAGTGTCAGCCTTCATTCAGGCTGTTTGGAATCTACACAGAATTTTAGACTTCTTAATTCATCAATAGAGTTTTAGCAGTTCATTAAAATTCTGTGGAATAGCTCATTTCTCCTCATTGCTGTTGACAGTTGCAGATCATCCTGCACATCTTCAGATCCCACTGTGTATTTTCTTTTGGTATAACTGTATAAAAATTGTCATTTTCAAAGGAGGTGAATGTTTTTTGCTCAGATAAGCACTGGAAATGAGGACTTCCATGGATTTTTAAGCTCAAGTGATATCAGTACCTTTTCCACACCTTTCATTTTTTAAATTTTGGAATGCTGAACATTGTAACCTAAATATTCATTGTCAGACATAGCCTTTTGATCGAAGGAATAGACTCTCAAATTTTTGAGCTAATAGAGTAAATTAGTAAAATTCAATATAATACATGTATAGATCTGTCAGTAGAAAGCAGAGCATGAAAGAAACACTTCAACAGAGGGCTCCACTCTCGCCTATTGAAGGAAAGCTGAAAATAAGAATTCGAAATTGGAAAAGAATTTAGAAGATGTGAATATTCAGATTCTTCCATATTAGTATCTGATATATTCAATTCTTTTCTCAGCTTTCTCTATTCTTCCTTAATATCTCAATCTGTTTCCTTTATTTCTGTTTTGCTGATTGCACCCATGGCAAAATTGACTCAGATTTGTGGTGCAACAGTAGCTTTTGTTAGCTAGGCGGTACAGTTATAGTGCAAGTTTTCAGTTGGAGTATGCTTAGTATTAACTTTTTGGTGCTAAGAACTATGCTAAATTTAGATTAATTTTTATGTAGTCACAAAAGGAGAATATTTCTTTGACCTGTGGATGTATCCTTTCTAATCTTAATATCTCTACTCAAATACTGCAATTTGCTGAGCACTTTATGGCCTTTAAATGAAAGGAGTGGTCCTCCTTACCACTTCTCTGTTAATTCCTGCCCTGGCCTCATCCCCTTTTGTGATGATCCAGGCATTCGCGATGGTATGGAGTGAATTATTTGGGGAACTTATTCCGATTTTTGTTTTTAGTATTTTTTGTGTCTTGAGTAAACTATATATTCTGTGTTTACCAGCATAAAAGAGGAAGAAAAACCCAACAATGCTTCAATATTGCTTCGCTGCCATATAGCAAGCAAGTACTTAAAATCTAAAGTATTAAGTAGTTTAAGCACTTTGTCAAATGAGATACCAAATATGCAACGTCATATAACATACAAAGTTTTTTATTTGAAAGGCCCAATTGAAACCCTAATTTTGATTTTTATCTGAAGTAAAGATTTGTGCAGTAAATGGGGGCAGAGAACTCTTTTGAAAACTAATTTAAGATTATATGGTAAAAGAATCATACCATAATCATGTGTGGGAATGGAATGAACTGGTAAAGAACACATGTAATTCAGATATTTACCAATATCAGAGTATTGGGTTTTTGACAAAAATAGTGCTAAGGCTGTGTAATACTGTTACATTTGAAAAGTCTTAATTATTTTCAAGACAGTAAAATGGGAACACTGTAAAATTGTAACAACACTATTGTGAGTCATGTTATGAGTCTGGTACTCTCAGCAATCCATCGTGCTTCGATTTACAGGGCTAAGTAGGTAATGGAAATGGTAATGGAAAAAAAAGCTATTCTACTAAAATGTAAAGCAGAGGTCCTCTTGTGTCAAGTCAGGGAGGATAGCAGCTCATTGTTGATGCTTTTAGGTATTTTGATATATTTTTCTGCCTGTTTTTGCAGATATTTGAAGTTTCCAGTAACGTAAGTTATAGCAAGGAAGTTTCTAGCTGTTTGAAGTAATCTTCCTGGGCTCTTAAGTTTCTTGTAAAAACTCAGGCATATTGCAGCAAGAAAAAGGAAAATGTGTCCAAAAACACTGTTTCATGTTAATACTTCAAGCTTGGAGTAAACTTTGAGGCAAATGGGTCCCATGATTTGATCCTGCCAGCTTCAAGTACATTTGTATTTGTCTGCTAATATGGAATTGCGCAATCCAAATATGTGTTATTCCTTTTATAGTCAGTTTATGATGTTTTTATTGTGTAGAGGTGTTTACTCGTGTGTTCTGTCCTGGAGAGATGATCCAAAGGAGAGTTTATAATCACTTTTTTATGTGAAGTTCAGGAAGATGAAGCAGAAATTTGCCTTTCATTAAGTTTGCATTTTTAAACCAAAATATTAACAAAAGTACTGGTTTTAGGAATGTGTCAAAGATTAAACTCCTACACAGGAGATGTAGGACGAAAGCAAAAGGAAAGATAAGCTGACAGAGAGGTTTAATTAGATCATGAATAAACAAGCTTGGATAACAAAAAAGCAAGACTAAAGCTTGAAACTGAAGTGTTATTTCAGTTGAATCAAGTTTTGGTTTAGTATAAGTTGAATCATCAGGCTCAACTAATCAGTAATTTTTTTGGTCTTGCATACCAATTATGCCTAACCAGAAGATGGAGTCAGAATGCTTCTTAAGGCCTTATTGATTTGTGGCAGTACAAGATAATCTATTCTTCACAATACTGTGTGAATTAGGAATGTGCAGGGACTTCTATCACTGGACATCCTAACCTTTCCCCTGTAAAGTTTTTATTTTCAGACATGTACTGAAAAATCTAAAAACAAAACAAAAAGACCTTTTTAATTGAAACCATTTTTAGAAGTGGTAGAGGGCAATTCTTAATTGACCAAGGAATTTTGTGAACCATTTCTTAGGACTGTAAGAGTGGCCCTTAGCAGTCGTCCCTTGTAATGACTGTCAAGGGTGTAATGGTTCTATGGCATTTTTAGAAAAGAGGTATAATGACTATGGTTTGTGATAGTTTTAAAGAAGCTGTATGTAATACTGTTAACAAAATAACTAGCAACAGTAGCAATCCACTCAGGAAATTGGGTGAATATGAGTGGAGAGTATATGTTGATTTTTGGTCTGCTATTAATCTTTTTGATTAATTAAACTTTTGGAGAAGTAGCTTATAATGCTTAGATATATTGCCAGAACTCTGTTGTGGCAAGTGAACTGTCAGAAGTTTTTTGTTCTGTGAAATGTAGTTTGTTTTCTTTAAATGCTCAGTGTTAGCAGAGAATCGAATCAAGCCCAGACTAGGTAACTTTAATCTGAGCTCTCCTGCATTGCTGTGTATGCAGCACTATTTGGTGGTCTCCAGTCAAAAAAAATTCCTCTTTGTATGTTAAAGGTTTGTTCGCCATGCAAATGTACTATGCACTCATTTATTTATTTTGCCCAGGTAGTCCTGTGTGGTTTGGGAGAATGTAAAGATTACCTTTTTTTTTGTTTGTTTGTAGAATGTTTTCATCCACCCTATTCTTTATCTATGTATCTAATCAGACATGTTATGTTGTGTTCGAATATTATAAAATGCCGTTTGTACTCACACTGAAATCTCATAGCTTCAAACCAACTACATAGCCTTTCTAAAATTATCAAAGCTATCATCAGTGTCAAAAATATCTGCCGAAATCTTTGAAATGGACAGCTCAGCACCCTAGCTTACAACTTTTTTTTCAGCCTCTAAAGTGTGTTGCCTAATACTGTGATTAGTTTCACAATCAGTTTAAACAAAGGAGCATACCATACACTTAAATCCATTGCAGCCATTTTAATAACCATTTATACAACTGAGAAACTGCATTTTCTAGTTTGCAAATGTAGGAGCTTATTTTGTGTGGCCTGAGGCAATTAAGACTGCTTAAGTGTGATAGTGAGTGTTAGAATTGTAATAGTGTGAGTCAGTTCTAGTGTTTATAATATTGCAGCCTCACTTTTTTCAAGCACTGCTATGAATTATTGTTGATTGAAGAGAAAATCATTTTATTTTAACTCTTCCCTTCTGTAAATGAGCGAGCATTTCTTTTTCTGGTCTTAACTGGTTCATTTTAGTAAACTCTAAGCTGAGCTTCCTTTTAGATATATATTTCTCTTCAGAGCTGAATTTGAACCTTTCTGAAAATGCAGTTACTTCAAGAAGATAAAACATCTTATAGCTATGTAAATGATTGCACAAAAAGGTTTTAAGAGATGATTTTGTCTTCTATTTTATCTTCCTGTTAAATACAAATAAAAGGCATTGTACCATGCTGTCAAATATTTATAATTTGAAAGGAACTTTTATATCCTTACCACAGAAATCTAGCATTTCCCCTGGAACCTTTAAGCTGTTTGTTCTTTCTTTTTGTATTGGAGATACCTCTATAGGTTAGTTTACTGACAATATAAACCTGTATTTATGGCCTAAAACTTTGTAAATATTTATAGGTACCTTCACGAGAGCTTTGTCACTGTACGAACCGATATATGGATGTCTACACGTAAATATGTGCATACTATCATATATACCGTTTCTTTCAAGATAGCTTTTTGTCAGGTAATCATCCCTCCCTAGTATATTTTGAAGCTGTTTTGATGAAGTTGGACAGAGTAGTTATCTTGAATATTTTTTCTGTAAATTTCACAAAAATCTGAAGTCAGGTAGAGAGGAGAGCATCATTGAGAGAGGCAGAAGAAGCCACACAAGAAGAGAGGAATGAGCACTCTCTCATATGGGCAATTACAGTTTACACCTCTAAGCTGCCAGGGAATCTAGTCATAAGACAAAAGTTACGAAGATTTCTTCGGTTGTGCTTCTTGGAGAGATATTCACCCCACTTTTTGGAGGAAAAAACCCACATTTGCTCTTTTGGTATGCCCCACTGAGGTGCTTTTATTCATATTTCGGAAAGATGAGTTTCTGTGTAGTGCATCGTGACAGGGTATTTCTTGTCAAGTTTCAGGACCTACTTTGCTGTTCTTCATTCTTTAATCTAAGATTTGTTAAGCTAGAACATTTTAAAGTTCCTTAAATGGTAGACATTTTAACATGTGACCATTTGGAAATTAATGGTGAGATTATTATTTCTACAGCCACAGGTTGTTTTGTGAGATCTTTTGTTTCCTGCTGTGGGAACAACAGGGCTTTGTCCTTGTAAACAGTTACCCAGTGAAGTTGTTACTGGATTTGAATTTTTGTTTACAGATTAAACAGAAGTGAAAGAAGCTCTAAGTTTGCATACCAGAGCTGATGCCTTGGTGGGGGGGGGGGACGGGCAGGAGGGGAGAAATTGTGCCATTAAAAATATGGAAAAATAAATTGCCATTACTCTTGCAGCAGTCACTGCAAGATATTTAAGCAGATCAACATTCTTTGAAAATCCGATGAAGCTTTTAGAAAAGACACTTTGCAGTTTTTATTTGTAATTTTGTAAATCTTTTCCTGAAGCTATGGTGAACCCTGCATGCTGTCATTCTTTTTCAATTGTAAATATAGTTTCGGTACTACCACTTTTGCACCAAATGCTGTTTCTAAGCGACTGCTGACGTCAGTTGGTGCAGTACAAGAAGGTTTGTGTGTTTATCTGCTGTGGGCAGACTCCTAGAAAAGACTAAAGTATGTACTTAGATTAGGCCGAAGACATTTGTTCTTTAAATAAGCATGCATACTGTTTGCAGTGTCATACTTTTCCTATATTTTAATTTGATTAGCAGTTGTATCCTCTATTGCATATGTTATAGAGTCTAGTTTGCAGGAGACCTTAGGAAAGGGTATATATACTCTTCACTTCTGCTTTAGAGCCTTTTTCTCTTAAATTACTATGTTAAGTACACTATATTAAAGGTGCTTAAATGTCACAGCATATAGCTTGTACGTGCCTGGTAAGTTTTGAAGGTTAGAAATAGGATGACTAGAAATGAAGAGATACAGTTTTCAAATCAAGTGAAACATATTTACCTAACAGTTTATTGTTTTGGTTTGAGCACATAGATTTGGGAAATTTGGAATTGTGCTTGCAGAATATTTAATTACTGTATGCTTTTATACTAACTAACATTTGAATATAGCTGGTTTAATGAACTTTATACATTTTTTCTTGGTCCTGGAGTATATTTGCAACATATTTACAGTGAATAAAATTACATTTAGAAAAAAAAAAACTTTTTATGAGTATAAAGGAAATAGTAGTGGGGTTGTTCTCATGGTGATTCAAAGAGAGACACTAGAAAGTTTGTAGGGAATAGTAGTATTGGATGATTTATTAGGATGCAATTGCAAAAAAAATTTTGTGGGCATATAAAACTCTCCAGGTTGGAAGTAGAAGCAGCAACTTTCAGAACTAAATAAAAATTGAGAATAGTTCCTCCAATCGAACATAACTTAGACAATATGAAAACAATAGCAACTCCTTAGTGTTAGCAGTGTACCCAAAGACCCAAGCTGTCTTTTGTGACTTATGATCCTATAACAATCCCATTCTAATTTTTATAAGCTGTTGCTATGAGATGCTATTAGACAGTGGATCTAATTTCTATAATCAATTTTCTAAAAATGAACCTAATTTGTTTAATAGTTTAAACACTGCTCTTTAACTAAATCTCTCATTTAGTACTATACTGAGTACTAAATCTCTCCATGACTTAAGAGAGTAAAATATTTAAATTAAATTGTTAAACACACCTGTAGTTTAACCATAATAGCCTTAACGTGGGGCAAAGCACCAGACTTTTACTGCATTTCCGAACTGCAGTACAAAGAACAGTAACTGTTCTGATCATTACCATCCTCTGTGCTGTCATTCTGTGAAGCTATAACAGGGCTCAAAGGGCTCTAATTTTCCCTTAGTGAATTTATAATAGACAAACTAAGAAAACATTCTCACTAGATAGAACAGAAATACTAGTACTAATTCTTTAAAAAAAATTAGTATGTTATTTCATGGATTATTACCAGCAGTCTGGTGTTAATTTTGAAAAAATGTAATTTTAGTGTAGCATTCTGAAATATTAATGCTGCATTATTTTGTCATACATATATTTTTGTAGTTTTCCAATAATATACTAGATGTGACATCCTAGAAAGAGTAATACTGTATTGATGATTGGCTAATGATAGACTTTTGTTGTTTTGCTCATTATTTGTACAAAGATTATAAAAATATAACTTTGATCTAATAGTCCTTGTGTAGATTTCTCCTCCCCACTTTTCCTGTGACTGATTTTATTCTAGGTGTACAGTCAGGCAAAGATGTAGCTAATATCTTCAGAAATATTCTGAAGGGCCAGGATTTTTTAAATAGTACTTAATTTTGATTTTTATGTGTTGTATAGCAAATAATAGGAGATATGAGTGATAAAGTACTTTTATAAAGTTACAAGTATACTCGAATGCAGGTGCTGCCCCTATTTTTTTGTCTTTATAGGTCTTAATGAGCACTGCCAAAATGGGCCAGACATCTTCATGTGTCCCTTCTTTCTTTTTCGTGGTTTCCCAGTTAACTACTGAATCTTCTTTTTCTGTGAGTAAAGGAATATGTGACAGAAGAAAACAGGGCAGGCACAGTGCTGGTTCACACAACAAGTTGAGCTGTCGGTGCTTAAACAGGTTAATATTTGGCAGGACAAACGACATTGCTGCTGGTAGTCTGTTGCTACAAGTCACTCTCTTCAACTGGATTCAGATGCTGGAGTCTCCTTTCAGTCTTTGTTTTTAAAGCTTGTTAATAACTTCAGTAACCATTTGATGTGTTGAAGCAGCAGTTTCATGGACTAGACCACAAGGAAAACACCACTAAACATTTTGTGGTGGGGAGAAAAAAAAAAGTTATTCTAAGATCTACAGTAATTCTCCATAGTATAAATAGTATACTAGATATTAATTTAAGAACAGGGTAAAAATTGGGTAATCCCTTACACCTTTGGTCCCTTACAGGCTTTGTCATGAAAGCTACAAATTAATAGTGACAGTATGGATGGAGGTAACACATTAGCAAATTCTGCAGAAGCCACCATTGAAACCATTCAATAAAGAAATGCTTCATTAAATTTTGTTAGGACTTCTGCTTACTGTTAATATACTCTGAACAAAAATACTGCTGTTTTTACAGGTTGTCATCTATGCATTTAAGATTAGTGAAAGACTTAGAGGTATAAGGAATCTAGAGAATTAGCTGTATGATGTTAGATGATACTATAGTGAATTAGATGTAGTTAGACTTGGTATCATTTTAATAATTAGATAAAGACTGTATAAAGATGTATGAACTGTGTTACATATAAAGCTTGTAAGTACAAAAATCTTGGAAGCTAGAATGACCATCTCTTTGTGAAACTGTATTATGCAGTGTCAAAAGTTATTACTGAATATTAGACAGTCTGTGTGAGTTCAAATAACAAATACTTTGTACAGCTAATATGAATGTCTTCAACGGAGTATGCATATGGATAATTCTGGAAACTTAGTCCTAGTGGCACCTTAATTTTAAAACTACATTAATGAAACTTACCTGTATACAAATTAGTGATATTTTATATGTGTGGGATGTTTAGATTAAATCTTTAGATGTAAGCAGTGATCGTTTATTGAAATGGCTGATCTGGGCATCCAGAAGAAACAAATATCAGCTTCTTCCTCATCAATATTTAGGATCTGCATCAAAAGAGCAATCAAAGAACATTTCTGTAAGAATGATTGCAATGTACTTGCATTCAGCATTCATACTGGAGCTTAAGCTAACCAAAACATACATTACACTTGTACTTAAAGGCCAATTATATCAGTCGGAAAGTTTGTTAAACTGAAAGGGGAGGTGAGTGAAGTAAAAGTTCTAAACCTATTCAAAGACATCATAGCAGAAACTCAAGACAAATGCATACCATTTACCAAAAGATGAGGTGAAGGTAAAAAGAAAGGTGCTGTGGTTAAGCAAGATGGTGAAGGAGGCTTAGAAAGAAGAAAACATTTTTAAGTAATTTTAAGTTGAGTCTAGAATAGACAGGTTACCTGTAGAGTCCAAAGCAGATTTTTTTTTTATGCAGCTTTTATGTATAAAAATTGTAATTTATTTTCAAATACATTATAAGGTTGAAGCACCAGTTCTGTGCTGGTAAGATGCTCTGAGAAGTTCTGAAGATGTAAGAATGCCTATATAAGATAAGGCCACTGCAGGAAGAGAAAGTTCTTTTTATAAATTTGCCATTGGAGGACTTGGCTGGAAAAACAAAGAAAACCTGCTGGTCAGTAATCATCATCTTTGTAGCAGGCAATTGGTAGGAGTCATAAAAAACATTAGAATTCCTGGTTTCAGAAGAAATACAGTATTTCAAGCCAAAGTCAACCAGCTTTTATTAATGAAAGACATACTTCACAAACCTGTGTGAGTTCTTTAGAGGAGTCAATAAATCTGCAGGTAAAAGATCCATCTGACAGTGTGCTTGCATTGCTGGAAGGCAAAACTGGGGAAGGTAACGTAGCTCTGCAAGGTGGAAGGAGAGAGCTGTGGAGTAGGTGGCAGAGGGTAAAAGCGTGAGTGACAGAGCTGCCCTTTCTGACTGAGGGGCTCTGAGCTGCCTTTACATGCTGTGTGTTTTAAGCTAAGGAACTTCTCACTATAAGATGCTGCAGATGCCAGAAATTTAAGGAAGAAGAATTAATTGAGAGCTATTAAATACAACACTGCTTTTACTTCAGGGTGTGCTTGAACTCCAGACTAAGTTTTTGGCATTTTTTTTCCTTTTTCCTTTTTATTTTTGTTTAAGTTTTAACTCTGGGTGTTGCAGTTGGCTTACCAAGTGTGTGTTAATTTGCTTTCTTTTCTTTACGAAAAGTACTCCTTTTTTTTTTTTTTTTTTCTTCTGGAGAAAGCAGGATTGTGGGAAACTGGAGACTCTTTGGTCCCTGGCAAATCTTCCTAGAAGCTTTTTTTCCTTCATTTTCTTTCATTTATTGTAACCATAAAACATTTGAACTCTTAAGCTGCAAGACTTGAAAGTAGAGAGAGAGATCCTTTATGCCAGAGATGTATACTATCTTTGCAAATGTCTGCTCTCGAATCAGAGAGATTTTTTTAAAAATGTATTGTAGGTATGTGCCTGAATGATTCCTTTATACCCAAGTATCTGAAGATTGTACCGTTCTGTGCACGATCCTATCTGAAATGATCTTTGCCTATAATTTCAGCTCTGGGCTTGAGCTCTGCCCCAGATGGTTTCTTCTGTGCCTTCTCTCTCATGTCTTGGCTTGCCCAATTTGATTACAGCAGGGATAAGAAGTGGATGTGGGTGTGGAGTAGAAAATAAGTTGAAAAATATTAGTAAGCAGAAAAGAAGCTGCAGGAGAGGAGGTTCATGTGGTGGTTGGAACTGTACTGAGAATGGGATCATTTTGTCTGGAGTGATGAGATGGACGTGGTAGACAGAGCCTGACTTACTATTGTTTATTCTGAGGGGACAGATCTGCTGATAACTTGTCACTCCATCAGACTGATGACTTATGATGGAATTTGAGAGTTTTAGTTTGCCAACCAAACACCAGGTTAGGAAGGGTGTAAAGAATGAGCCAGAGGTCAAAAGAACAAGACGAGATGGGCTTGTGCCGGGGCAGTGGCACACTGCACTGGAGAGGTGGAATCTATTCTTACTTTGTCATTGACTCTTTTGTGTTTCTGGGTAAGCCACTAGAATCTAACTTTTCCTAGGTGGTCGCTAGCTTTATACCTCTCCCTACGCATCCCTTCCCACTTCACGGAAAAATGTATTCCGTTATCTTCATTCCGTGATGAATAACTCCTTACAAGCATCACTGAAAAGGAATGTCACAGCTAATTAAACAATTGTTTTTCTGCAGTGGAACAAGTTCTGTCACTCATTATAAACAACGATTTTAATTCATATGTCAGCATGTGACAGTGATGCTGTGATTCTAAAATCCTAACCAAAATAATTTTTGATTTCTAGAAGTGTGTTGTTTATGTGCTGTGTATGTGCTATATTTATGTGCTATATATGCATATATTTTATAAATATATGTATATCATCCATTATCATCCACCAGCTTTTCATATATTTCAGTTTAAATATTGGAGCCCTAGGTGCAGTAAAATGCTATTGTTTTAGGAAAATCAATCTAGTGATCAGAATAGAAAAAAATATCAAACTGTTTCCCTGCTTTTAGTATGGTCTAGGTTAATCTTTTATCCCATACCCAAACACCTAAATGAGTATGTTGCTATGGGGTGTTTGGATCTCTATACAGCAGATATTCTGTAATAATTGCCTATGGGCTTGCTTTTATTTCCAGTGTAATAATATATTCCTAGTGTGTGCTCTTTGAGGGGTGATAACATTAAGTATCTTCTTTCTTAAAAGCAATAAGAGGCTTCAGCTAAAGAAGCTGACAAGTGGCAGGTTCTATCACACAGTAACTGCTAATGAAGGAGTCTGAAATGGTCTAATGATTGCCCCAAAAAAAAAAAACAACCCTACCCTAGGGTAGATTCAGCTTCCTGGGGAAATGCAGCTGCTTGCTTGAGTCATGTGGTATCTACCTAGTATGAACCTTTGGGTTGTAGTGCTACATCACAAACTTTTACTAGTTGAGAAACAGTATTATTTGCACTTCCTGAAATTATAAAGTTTATAGATCATGTAAATATTCAGAGATTAAGATTTCTCAGACGGCTTCAGAAGAATAGAGTGGTAGTTCTGATTTTTTTTTTCCTGAGAGATTTTCTTTAATAGTATTGTAAAGAAAATGTAAAACAATCTGGGCTATTGCTTGCACACATACAAGAGTGTTAAATGGATTTACATAAGTGGATCACATTTAAATCACAAAACTAGTATTACATCTCAGCGTCTGTCTTTGGTCTGAGTACAGGTTCAGTTCACTACCCACTTGATTTGACCTTTCATTCTGACATGCTGATAAACAGATTTAAACTGATGATGAATGTCTCTCTAGCATTCATTCATCTATTTTAGTGAGATTTAGAGATACTTAGTGAAAATGCTAAAGTCCAACTAATCGCTGGTTGGAGAGCAGTCTTCAGTGTAGCAGCAGGTGACTGTTATCTGTGGGCTTCCAAGTTTTGTTTTAAATTGTGGGGGGAAGACATCTTCTGACCTTTCAATGTCTGTATCAGTAAAAATATGATGTTTAGAATGATGTATTTTGTCTGCTTGCTATACAGTGTGTTGATTTCTCAGCAGTCTCTTCATTTCCTGCCAGCTCCTAGCAGTCTGATTCATTTGCATGTTAATATAAAAAAAGTCAAACATGCATCTTTTACCATCCATAAAGCCCCAGCAATTACTTTTTACACAGATTGATGATGCAGTAATGAACCACTTATGAGAGGGGAACTCACAAATATAAATAGTCCCTTTTTACAAGTCTTTTGCCAAGGTCAGCAGGAGGAGGGCGGAAGGTCAAAAGTAGCTCCTTAGTCACAATCACATCTGGAGCAGAAACAAGCTCACTCTTTGTGTGTAGGATTTTGACAGTGTTCGAAGCTTGCCAGAGTTTAGATGCTAAAATCCTGGACAATGGCAGAGAACTAAATTGTGCATACATTGAACTGTGCGTGGAAAGTACAGTTTGTCAGCGTAATAACCACTTTTCTGAATGCTCCCTAACTCTGATATCTGCATGTTTGGAAAAACAAGTGTTACCACAGAAATACAGGAAAAGCCATATCCGATGAGTTTCATAAAGCAGAGATCTGACCAATAAAATATGGCATCTTAATTACACAGGATGTCTGGCGATCTTATGAGGTTCGTTCTGTATTTTTCCTCTTCACAGAAGTGATATTAATATATCAGGAGAAGCATTCTTGGATAGAGTGGTTGTTCAAGATAGCACTTCTGGCACTTGCTCTTGACCTCTAAACTTGTTTCTGCCTGGTAGTGGCTTTTTCTATTGTCCAAATGTGGGCTGCTGTCTTCTGAAAGAAAAATATTTTTGTTTCATCTTTTCTGCCAATCTCAGGTAGCCTGTGTCATCATCATTTTATAACACGCAACTCAAGTTGCATCTAAGTGAAAAGTAAGTGTTTATAATCTCCAAAAGGCATAGTGCTAATGTGATTATTTTTACAGTTTCTTAGTTTATACTGGACTTCAAACAGTCTCAGGGGAACATGGCGGGAAAGGCAACTCAGAGGATGCAGCTGTGTTTTTTGCTGCAAGGAATGCATCTCAGTCAGGGAACATGGTGGTGAGCACTTTCTGAAAGAACCCAGTAGTTCCCTTTCTCTTCCTTTACCTTTCATATTCAGCATGTTAAACTGCTGGAGTGCATTAACTTTTTTCAATTATTGCTGATCAATCTGGTAGTTCATTGAACAAATATTTTACTTCTGACAGTCATTACTGTCAATACATACGCAGTCTAGAATAACAACAAAAGGGGAATTTCTGAATATATGCTCGAGATGGGCCGTTAGCTATCAAAGCTGATATTAAATCAAGCCTTACCCCCTGGAGTATCTCCACAGTGTTGAATGCAGAACTTATCCACTTACCAAATTCAAGACCTTTAATATAAAAGTTCAGACTAATAGGGTATTGCCATATAGACTTGGGAAATTTTTAAGAATATTTTTAAGTTATCTTTTGGCAAACTGCATTTGTCTCTTTCTATAGAGGTTATGCATCTAATTCAGATAAATTGTTGTAGGTTAGAGAGATAATGGACAAGTTTATATGTGACTAAACACGGCAGGATTCTGTTAAAAAGCCTTAAACTTGTCCAACTTCTGCTACAGCAGATAAGAGAGCAGATTATGAATCAATCCTTATCTGAGATGGTGTGGAGGCAGGAGCAGTATTAGGTTACTGTGGGCATCACTTGTACACTGCAGTGGCTTTACTAAATTACTCATTAGCCCGGAAGAATGGTAAGTGACCTTAGTTACTTTATCTGTATGGCTTGATCCTCCCCTAGACCATTCTAAATTTCAAATTATAATTCTGTTTGAATTTAAGTTTCAGTAGTTGTATATATACTTATGAGCAGCATGAATATCACAGCATGGCACTAGTCACAATAATGTTAGAAGCTGCAATCCTTTTAAGAGGAAAGTTTTCCAGGAACTTCTTTGGGAAGGGCATTAATAGCCTCTTTGCAAGAAAGTTTATTCAGTGATGAAAAGATGTAGTGTGAGCAATGTGGATCTTATAGCTGTGAATCATCAAGTATTTTTTTCAAAAAATATTTTGGATCCCTTCAAGTAATAGTGAAAGAAGAATTATGGGAGAAGGTATTGGGAAGATGGAGAAATTAGCCTCTAGTCTTTCTCTGCATATTTTTGTACCACTGGAAATATTATTCAATTAATATGTTTTGTATTTAACAGTTAATATTTATATATTCTCTTTTTATTTCAGGATGTAATGCCTGTCCTAAAAACTAACAACCAAGAGTAATGATTTAAAAAAAAAAAAAAAAAAACACACACAAAAAGCTAAAGGTATAAGCCACTAATTTCAGCAGGTTCAGGTATGGAAATACAGTTTTGACACACACATTATTATAAATTTTGCACAAAATGATATGATGAAGGAAAAAAAAAATAGGAGCTTGCCAGGAGTTTAAAAAACACTTGTTGCCTAATCTGGGGCTACAGACATGTTGTGCACTAATCTTAATTCTGCAGTTGCTTGAAGTGAACATTATTTATTTATTTATTATAGCAAGCATAATAACATTAAGGATATTTCTGTAGTGGTGTTTTCTATAATGGATTTTATTCTGCTCATGAGTTGTTATGAAGAGCGAACATAACATTGCTAGAAAAAACTGGTAGAGTTACTATTTTCAATTTTTATTTTAATATTAAAACAGCATTATTTATATTTTAGGAATATTGTGTAACTCAAAATATAGAAAAGACATAGCAAAACTTAAAGAATTTTCTTTATATATTGGCAATTAACACTGAATAACTGATAAAACCTACTTAACTGTTTTCTATTGAAATGTGACACAGACGCTTAAATGTGCCATTGTGGAATAAAGTTCACTTCCTATGTAAATACTTTTGACCTTCCTCAGTTTGTAGCACTTTGATTTTCCTGTAAATGTGCTTGCCATTGTTTTAACTCCTTTAAATGTACAAGTGCCTATCAAAGGTGGTGGTGGGAAAAAGGGGAAACCTTGTTCAAAGAGGAGCTTGGTGTTATGGATAAGAAATATGGGCAAAGTATTTTTCAATTATTTTATACAGTTGAGTTCAATTGTTATATTTGAATCCTGTAACTTTCTTTTCTGTAGGTGAAACATGATTTCCTTGTAGGATCCTTGCTGAAATGGGTATCATTAAAAACTGTCAAAATTAACATTTTTTACATAGAATACAGAACACTCTCATTGTGCACAAAATATGTGTTCTCTTTTGTTTACTATATAGAATGTATAGTAAGAGACTTAGATTGCTGCTAATGTTGGGCAATGTGTTTAGCTGAAGTACTGCAAAGTGGCAAGGGGAAGCCCATATATGTGAGGCTAGTAAGACTGACTGAAAATTATGTTCTTAGGGCTCTTCAGCATTTGAAATGTCTCAGTGAACCTTGTCTCAGTGAACCTTGCAAAGCTAAATGTAAAGTAGAGGTGACAAAGTTACATTGTAGTTGAGGTCAGGGATAGCTCTTGTCCTGATGTGGATGAGAGGGGAAAGGCCTTGTTCGCATTCTGTGTGATATGGGAATGCCAGCAGTATGCCCTGGCAGGAGAGTAGCTCCCCTGTCTCCTTAAATGTTCCTTTGTTGCAAGTGACAGCTGGTGAAGCCCACGTTTCCATTCTCCCTTGGTCTGCTAATGTTTCTGGAGATGTAGTCTTCCTTGGGCCGCAAGTCCATCCTCCAATTCCACGTCTGCTCTGTGGGTATCTCGCTGTACTGAGTAGCTTATGGCAGTAGATGCGGGACAGTTACTAACCGCTTTAGAGTTGATCGCTGTTTCTAGGATCAAACTTTATCAAATTAGTTTCCATTTTATGAAAACTACTATACTGTATAAAGTATTTCATAGTGAACTTTACAGAATGAAATTGTGCCAACAAATCAGAAGGCTTTTATCAATAATTAATTCTCTATTTTGGAGGAGGAGCAAGAAGGGTGTAGAGATGACTGCTTTAGAGATCTCTTCAAATTTACTAGCATTGAAGGCAAAATTTGACTTTTTAATCTAGTAGGGATGGGGTAAATTAAGGAGTTTATAGCAGAAGTAGAGCTCTGTTCTTAATTTCTGAATATCTCTTACTGCTGGGAGGTTTTTTTCTGGGAAACAACTATTCTTGCTATGTTAGGAAACAGAACAGAAGGCAGCACCTGCAAACAAGGTGTATTTGCATATTTAAGAACGATTCTGTTTTGATTTTTCTTGTCATATGCAGATTAAGGTTATTTGAAATTGTCTACTAACTGTCGATTTTTCTAGTTAATATGTCAAAACATGATGTGGATTGGTATTTTAGCTCTACCATAGTCTACCTTTTTCCTAGAAAAGAGAATCTCCCCAAAGACTTGAAACACGTGCAGATTTTAATTTTCATGTATTTTGGCAATTAGTGAAAACTTTGTTGTGTACAAAAGGGCATTGAAACAAATAATTTGGTATGCTACAACTGTCAAATTTTACTCAGATGTGCCCGACTTGACTCTTACAGGCCATCTGGCAGGAGGGGGGAAGAAAAGGAGAAAAACAAACAAACAAGCCCAAACCCCAGCCCAGGCCTTCTGTTTGTCTGCAGAGAATTTCTTCATCACATTCTTAATTTCTTCTGTTTTTTTTTTTTTTTGTAAAACAGAATATGTGAAACTCAAAGGGTAATATATGTGGAAGATGACAATAGAAATAATGTTTGATTTAATTTTGACTTGTGGGGCAAAATATGTCACTTGCCTAAATATTTATTGTGTCTATTTCTTTCTTGAATGATCAAGTACCTTGTGCTTTTGGAATGAAAAGTAGTGTTGCATGAGTCTTGGGATTTTAGTTATTTAAGCTATTTTCCTGCAATATAAAACCAAATATTATAATTTGGTTACTATATTTTTAAGAAGTCTTGCTGGCTTTTAGGTAAAATGGAATGTGCCACCTTGTTTCTATGTAAAAGCTGCTAAGGATCAGGTGGCGGAGTGGCACTGAAGTGCTGGATGTGAACACCGAGAGTTCCTGCAGCCTGTGTCATGCTGCGTTGGCCTTGTTTTGAGCCCCCACATCCAAAAATGCTTGCATAATTGGGTACTGGTTTGTGACTTATTGCTTTCTTGGGGATATAGTTGCATGTAAGCCAGATTGGCAGCTTTCCCATCTTGCATCACTAGCAGCTGTTTTGCTTGAGGCAGATGGCTTGGGAGAGAGGCACCCATAAATTATGGCTTTGCTCCTTTTCTTAAATCATTTTGTGAGAGGGAGAACCTGATGAGATGACATTTTGAAGTGCCGTTTTGTACACGCTACCAAACTGTGTCAAAATAATAACTTTTACACTAGTCTTTTTAAAAAGAATTCTAGAGAAGTTTAAACACTATAATAAAATCAGGCTGATTTTATTAATTCAGTTATATTAGTTCAGTTATATTAAGAACCATTACTTAGCATTTTCTAGTTTCTGCCTCAAGGAGTCTCATTTACAGGTGATCATGCCTTCCACTCCTCCAGTGGGCTTCAAGAGCTACCTTTACTATAGACTGCTTCTGAAATTCATATCTCTTAAGTATGTCTTTGCATGTGTTGGCGAATTATATTTGAATTGAATTCACACTCGAGGATTACAAAGAGGAAACATCAATAATTTCCTATTGCGGAAGTCCTAAGTGTTTAGACTTGATGGCAAGTTTCTAAAGTATTTGGAAAGGTTTCTAAGTCTACCTTGGGCCCAGCGAGGGCTCAGATTACTCAGGGAGAGAGAAATGAGCTCTGACGGAGAATTGATCTCTAAAAAAAATGTATTACACGACAGTTTTCCTGTCTTCCCTGGGGAAGTAAACCTCTTTGGTAGAGGTATGTCAGAGGTTTACGTCTCATTGGTCCAGGCTACTTTCATATTTGAGATATTATTAAATCGTTGCCTCCTTCTCTTATTTCAAAGAAGTCCTTGCTAACATCTAAACTCTCACAAACTGGCTACAGAAGTCAAGTTTATCTGTCTTGGTCATATATATATACATATGTATATATGTTCATAGATAGATTTCCAGTTTATTAATAAGCCTAAGTGATTTAGCTTTGGGGGTAATGAGAGGCATCTGTTTATTTTTGTTTATTTTTCTTTTTTTTTGATGTTTATCTAAATGCTGGATTTTCTTGTTTCACTAGCGAGAGGAAACGTTGAAAAGTAATGGTTGTCTTCTTTCTCTGCTAACCTCATTATATATTTCCTCTCAGTTTGTGTAAAATACTGTGCATATCCTTGTCAAGGAGAGAAGATGTTGAGTATCTGTAATATAAGCTATCCTCTGTAGGTTTTGAAATAAGGATTTTTAGTAATAACGTTGATTTTGGACAGAAGTATTTT
This sequence comes from Tinamus guttatus, assembly GCF_000705375.1. The sequence goes on along the minus strand of NW_010589267.1, from coordinate 499,275 downwards.
TCTGTGCATTTTCTGTAGGCTATAGAGATGAGGTGATTTAGAGCACCTGAGTTAGGCTATATATGATGTAAGAGCAAATATTTAAAAAATTCACAGATGAACACTCTCTTTCAACTAAAATTACCTTCTATGAAAATTTCCAGTTTATTCTCTCCTTAAAAAAAAAGGGGGGGGGGAGGGGGAGGGCAAAATGGTAGTCACTAAAGTAGATAAATCGGTAGTTATGGGCTGGGTGCAGAAATTTATTACATTAGGCTTTATGTCTTCTGCATATAAAGAGTAAAAAAGGTCCCTTCGGGCCTAATATTCCATGATTTCGAGTGTGCCTCCCTTTTCATCTTCTGCCTTTAAAGCTTAGCCTGACTATTCTTCCTTCTTCACTGCTAAAAGAAACTTTCAGCAGTTAGTGGCATAATTGCACCACAGGAAACACAGGAAACCTTGTCATCACAGAGCTCTGGAATAAGAAAAGGAGAAGCCTGCCTGTGTGTGTTAAGCTGCAGTTAGTAAGGGGTCTTTAATAATGTTACTCTTGATGGCTGCTACCTGCCTAGCTTTCTTCTCTGAGCAAGAAAGAACCACCACAGTGAAGTGCAAAAGTACAAATCAAAACTCCGTAGGAGAAGGGTTAAAATTGCATGTTTTTGCTTTTTAAATGCGAAGTCAGGAAAAGAAACAACAGCAAAAGCTTTTAGGAATTTTCACTTTTACTCAAGACTGTTGTCTCCTCCAAATTTTGATGGATTTTTTTTTTTCCTATTTTTTCTACGTTCCCTCCTGATTAATTTCTGGACCAAAATCTCTGGTTATATTTACCACAGTTAGTCTATGTCTGGCTTATTGCCCTAATAGATCAGCAGACCTTCCTGTAGAAACAAACCCTAAAAAGTTGGACAGTATGAACAGACAGAATGAAAAGGAGGGGGGAAAAAAAAAAGGGAAAAAAATGAGAAGGGCAAGGAAAGATAATGTAGAAGAGATTATTATTTATTTCCATATATTTCAGACAAAGTTCTGTCAACCTATTGAGCATTTTTGAGCTTATGGCTATCTAATTTTGATTCTGTTCTTTTGTCTGAAACATTTTGTATGTAATTTATCTTTATTTTGAACAGCATCTGTGATGTAAGCTTGTATGTCAACAGTTTTATTTCTAGCTCCTTTGGAAAATTTAAGTAGCTTAAATTGAACTTTTTCCTATATATATATTTTCCTATAAATATATATATAATATGTTTCCTTCTGTATTGAAATCAGGTTGGAGTACTCCAACTAGATCATTGGAAGAGTGTTCTGTATCTAATTTTTAATGTCAGTGGTATGGGTGATTTAATTTGTTCTTTCTGTGTCATATTCAAGAAGCACTTTCATGTATTAAGTCATTACTGTTTTCCCCAAATACATGTATTTGTAGAGAGCTATAGGAATTTTGATTAACTTATTTTCTTTTTTGAAAAAATGTGAGTTTCAGATCCTGAAAGAGAGGAACAAGTACTGCCAAATTAAAATGCATTTTATAGCCACTCCCTGCGTGTTTTGGCAGCTGTGTATCACAGTGCAAGTATTTAGGAAGTAGGAAATCAGTCTGGGCTCTGAAGGAAGAAAAGAGTGGTCACCATTTTTGAATGGAAATTAAGATATCAATTACTTTGGTTATCCTCACTTCAAACTGTTCCTTCTTGAAAATAATTTAAATTATGATATTTGCATAGAAGATATTGGAGTGCTAAACATGATTAAAACTTGCATGATTCAGAGGAATGTATATCCATTGTTTGAAGATAGGCAGTTCCTCAGTTTTCCTGCTATATTACCTACCAATTTAAGGGAACATGTCTCAAGTCAAAAAGGGTTTTATTGCACATGATGGGGAAGGAACCTCAAGGCTCTGGCCAATGTGGTGCTTTGTCACTTTACATTTTATAGCTTTCTAGAAAGTGAGACTAACTGGTATGCTTTTCAGTAGGTGCTCTAGGAAGATGCTAGCCAGCTGTAGCTGCCTTGCAAAGGAAACTTTCACTGACTCAGCTCTTCGAGGTAATTTTACAAATTCAATAAGTAAGTTCAATATTGAGCTTCTGTTTCTCATGAGCCCTCATCCATTTTGATAATTGTTTTTCATTAATTGGAGATGATATCACCTGGTCCACCCAGCCCAGGCTTTTTATCTTTGGTAAATAGTCAGTAGTAGCAAATAGTTCAGGTAGATGTTTTTCCCCCTGAAGTTCCTTGCTGAGGTCTGCTAGTTTACAGTTTGGCCATCCTTACCCCAAAGTTATGTTCAGACTATAGTCAGTAGCCATGACTTAATCAGGCTGTAAATTTTTAACATCTTTGGTTATACTTGGTTTCTGTAGCATCCTGCAGCAGTAACTGCAGGATTTAATTATGTAGTATGTGAGAAACGCCTCATTGTCTCTTTTTAAGCTGCAGCCTGATAATTTAATTAGATAACCTTCATTTACGTGCTCATGAACAATACTGAAAAACTTTTCCTTTTAGACTTTCTGCATAACCTTGATAACTTCATGGATTTTGTCATGTCCCCCTTGTCATTGCCCTGAAGGTCCCCAGTCTGTTGCTCCACCCAGTAGAAGCTGTTCTATCTCTCTGATTTCTCTTAACTTCTATATTTTAAAATTCTTCTATACTTTTGTATCTACTTGCAGCACTCAAACTGTGGGTGTAGAATTTATTTATGCAATTTACAGTATTTTTTTCTTTCTGTTGTTTGATATTTCTCATATTTAACATCTTTAAGCATTGGGCTGATGCTTTTTTTAGGACAAATTACTTCTTCAAGATCTCTGTCCTTGATGATACTGATGAAGTACGAGTCCAACTTTCTGTATACATAGAGAGGATTTTGGTTTTGACATTTATTCATTAGTTAAGACTGAAGTTTATCAACGTTTTTATTGTCTGTTTACTTACTATGATATCCTTTGTTTTTTTTTTTTTCTCTTCACAATCACCTTGACATCTGACTATACTCATAAACTTATCAGTAAAAGCTGTCACATCGGTCTTCTATTGCTTCTTCAGATCACTTTGAGTGAGTATAGATCTCAGCCTTAAATCTCTGAGGAAGACTTTCTTGGTAAATTTTTGCTTTTGTGAGAGCTATTCCCTGTTATTCTTTGTTTCTTTGTTTTAACAAATTCCTAATCCAGAAGAAACTATCCTTTTCATCTGATATAGATGTGGCTTTTTTCTGAGAGCACTAATGAGAGATCTTGTTGAAACGTGTACAAAGTATATCAAAGTACATCAGTGGGCTGGTTCACTTTTATCAGTGTTCACAGTGTTTCAGAGTGTCTTGCAGCTTTTGTTGATTCCCTCGGACCCACATGTTCTTCTGGATCCTTTCAAGATTGGTGTTACAGTTGCTACTTTTTCTGATCCAATGGTATAAAATGAAGGTTATGATTGGTTATACTGCACTGTATAGAACTTACTCTTTTGAAGGTTGCTACAGGAAAATCTTATCTTGCATGTGTTGAATCAGGATTGATTAAATATTTGATTATTTATTTTGGCCAGTTTTCTTACTCGTTTAGTTTGTGTGTGCTTTAGAAGAATATTTGATTAACATAGGCATTTTGAATGTCATAAGTTAATTGACACCATTAGTATCCTGTAATAGAGAGGAGAAAAAAAAAGCTAAGTGGCCTATTTCAGAATAAAAAAAGGAATTAAGATGCTGTGGAAGATATTTTTCATAGGTATTTATTTTAGAATTAAACCTGTAGTTCTTCCTGTAATAAAAAACATGTTCCTTTTTAATGAATGAACTACATGGCTTTCCGTTTAAAAAAAAAAAAAAAAAAGAATCCGCAAAAATTGCACAACTGTTTGCCTCTTTCAAGAAGGTCCTGAGTCTTTTTATAATGTAGTGGAAAATTGAAATGGCCTGATAGGCGTGTGCTTTTGTTTTTGGGATTTTTTTAATTCTTGTTTGTTTATAAATTCTTAATTTCTTATTGGGGTAACTTTTTTTTAGTCAGAAATTGCTGGGAGTCTTGCCATTGATGGATATTCTGTATGAAGTATTTAAATTCTTGGGATGTTTTGCTTTAAAACAGAAAAGATGAGAGTATTTTGTAAATGACTGTGTAAGTTACAGGAAAAGATGCAACTTGTGACATATATGCTGAAAAAAGTTACCTGTAATAGTTTGAATAGGAGAATAGAATATAATTTGTATAAAATAAGCCACTGAAGAAAATAAATGGGAAGTGTTAGATATGGGAGGAGATGATTTTTCTTTTCTGGAACTGTACCCTGAGTTACCATATTAGCAAGAGTGAAATTCAACTTAGATCCGTGTAAAGTGAATTATTTTCAGAAGAATATACTAATACGTATTACATAAAAACAAAACATTTCAGAAAAGCTTGTGGAGTTTGAGGGGAGGTGGTGTTTTTTTTTTTTTTTCTTCTAGCCAAAATCTGAACTATAGCTTGTTCAGCCCTCAGTCTTTTGATCAAGTGCTTTGTTGCAATTAGTTGATTAGCAATTAGTTGATTATTAACAGCTGACAGAGACATCTGACTGCAAACTTTTTCCCTAGATTGATGAGTTTACTATGAGGCAAGAAGTAATTATGTTTCTAGTCTCCTTGTACTGCGTGGGGAATCTTTTGTGAACTTTGCAGGTGCCAGGTAAACATAACATAAATGGCTATCTGTGCAAGACTCGTGGTTGAGGGGACAAAGCATGCCTAGTCCAAGTAATTTTATTTAATCTAGACTTCATTAGCAGGTAGGCATGATTGTGCTTTTTTTTTTTTTTTTTTTTTTATTTGAAACAACATCAAAGCACTACCGTGTGGAAGGAAATATGGAAGGACTATTTATCATGACTGCGTGAGAAGTGAATTAGCTCTCTGTAGCATACAGCAACTTGCATTCCCTTTTAATTCTCTGTTTCTGAAAGCAGTCTATCTGTATGTAATACATTCTTTAGAATTTCAATATGTATTTTTTCTTCTCCAAGAGGAATCTTTTTTTCCTAGCTTCCTGACACTTTAATCAGAAACTGGTCCATTAAGACTTTTTTTAATATTTAACTTGTGCTAACACAATTGTTCATGTAATCAGACTCATAATTAGTCTTTCCTCTGCTTTAAAATTATTGCTTATAGTTTGTTAATATGGGTAATTAAGAATATAGTTAAATTCCTGTGTATAGCTTCCAACTATAGCACTGCCACGAGATTTATTTGTCCTTCATGATGTAGCATCTTCTTTTTAGTCTCCTTGGCCATTTTCTTCCAGCTTACTTGAATCTCTGTAATGTCACTCATTGGGTCATCTTCTTCCTTAATAGAATGAGTTATTGAAAAAAAAAATGTGTAAAGCTTGCACCTTGTGTCAATTTTGAAAATAAAAATAGAATTAATACAATTATTTAAAAAGTGGTGGTGGTTAGCAAGTTAGAAGCTCTGTTCCTATTAAAGCACTGAGTCTTTGAATCACCTAATTAAGGGCAAGTCATTGCTGGGGGATTTGGAAGTACAATCTCTTGACCATACCTTCAAAGTAGGTAAGATCTGTGCATAAGTCTATATTGGAAAGGTGATATTTAAAGTTGCTCTATTTTATTCCAATATGGTAAATTAACTGTGTCAACACACCAGTAAATGTTCTAGCTTTTACTATGTATTGCTTTAAAGCAATGTCAAATTGTAAATGTGAAAAGGATGTTTTAGGAACAATTTCTAGATTTTGCTAGAAACAACTTTAAAAAAGGGTTTTAGGTTTCAGGTGACACTAGAATGAGTGCAGAATACAGGAACACCACAGCAGCTATACTGGACCAGACGAGTAATCCACCTAACACTATTTTTTCCCTTTAATGGTGATTAGAACCATATGCTCTGAAGAAAAAGCTTATAATGTCCAAGTAAAGGATCTGCACATAGCAGGCTTTTTAGCTCCACCCTCCCTCCCCTAGTTGCCATAAATTACTGGTTGGCCTTTACTCTGAAGTGCAAATCTGACAAAACCTAGAAGGAACAGGAAATGACCTAAGTGTGGGTTTAGCCTTTTTTTTTTCTCTCATTACCTACCTAAGAAAAAGCTACTTTCGCTTAATAGACAAAACACCTTTTATAACATTTTAGAAATTTTGGAAGATCTCATAAAATAGAAAAAGGAAGGCCAAGTAAACATAACAAGCAGCCAGAATACAGAAATTTTTCTAAGGTGGATAAAGTGGAAGATGACCTGCTGATTGCCCTGTTTTTAAAGGCAGAAGTAAAATGTCTTCTAAAAATATTATTTTTCTACTTTCAGGGTTTAAATACTGATTTTAAGAATAAGCATCCTGAAGGCTTATTTGAATCTTTAGTGCAAGTGGAATGTCTTTGCTGTGTTTTCATAACTATGCTGTGAACAGGCTTATTAAAAACAATACGTAAACATCTTCGGACTCTAAAGCTGGCTTATTAAAATTTTCTTAGCTGCAGTTCTGGATGGTATGTGTTTAAGGTTACTGTGAAATCTGGCGAAAACACTGTAGTGGTTGGACACCTCCGTGTTCACGCATGGCTCTTAAATGTGCAGCCGAAGATGCTGTAGGTGCTGTAATGTTCAGAATGCATGTTGCTAACGCTGTTAAGGGGAAGCAAGTCTCTGCTGGGATAAGATTTTAGATTTCATACAAAAGTGAGTGCTTAATTTTATATGAAGATAGTGCTTTTTATGAGAGAGTGTAAGAGCCCATGAATGAGTCCAGGATAGGGGAGGTAAATGTTTAATTTCAGTGGAGAGTGCTCAGACTTTACAAGCATGAAAGACTGTGTCTACTTCACAACCTCCTGGCCATTTTATCTCCTTGCATTAATAAATTATATAGGCTCCAGAACTGGATAAGTGTTAGAATCTGAAGAGTATGCTGGTTATTTTTCTCCAGCACCACTTTTACAAGAATTTTTGTGGGTGGTTGCTTATCATCTTGATTCTAGGCTGCCTAAATATCATATTCATTATTTTCTTAGTATCATAATTTATTTTGATTATGATGATCTATCTACTGAAATGGCTGCTGCTTGGTTCACAAAGTTTCACAACTGAACTTTATCAAAGTAATGCCATTTCTGCCTTGCCAGAGTTACATGCGGATACATCACTTTCAGCATAGTACTGACTATATCTGAAATACTGAATAGCATACTGTTTCTTAAAATCTGGCCTCTATGCAGGGAGAGAGAGATCTTTTAAAAATACTGAAATAGGATTTACAGGTTGCAGTGTTTGTTTCTGTATCATTAAATTATATTTGTTGAAGAAGCTAATTGATTGTCAACTGTTACACCAGACTGAAAATAAAAGCAATAAATCTAGAATCGGTCCTGCCTGAAAGACAGTCATGAAAAGAAATCAATATGTAGTAAAGCCTTTTTCATATTTTAAGAGATTAGTTTCTCATCTGGTTGTAGAATTTTGGTTTTGAATGAGGTGGTTTCTTACAGAGTTTCTGAATCAAGTTGCTATGGTGTTGGTTTCATTGTTTAGCTAATTCTGTGCTTGGTTGCTATGGAAATACTTATTTAAGGAGCTAATGCCTAATGGTGTTGAACAGATGCTACTAGCAGCGAGGAATCTTTTCTGTTTGACCAGTGAAGGACTTGGTCAAAAGTAGAAACTAATTTTATGTATTCATTTTTTCTCCATTAAAATTTTGGATCATGGAGTGCTAATGGGTGATGTCAAGCAGATCAATTTTTCTTGTGTAAAAAGCATGCTGGATTTCCTGAATAAAAAAGCTGTGCAGCTACCTAGTTTAGGTAATCCTTATGTTGTATGTGCCTTCATATGGATCACACATTTCAGCTTAAGCTGTGTAGCTTATTAGTTTTAGTTAAGAAAATTCTCTTTAGAATTTTTTTTTTCTAGCAGTATGCTATCTTGCCTCTCTCTTAATCTCTTTTCAGTTTAGTTAGAGTACAGACAAATCAGAGGGCTTATTTCCTTTTTCGCTGTAACAATTAACATTGCTTGTACCTTTTGGTTGAACTGTAAACCATATTAGGAAAGGTCCATATCACGGCAAACATTTTTAGCAGGTGTTTTCCAATGTTGCTAGCAACACGTGCTTTCTAAAACAGCCAGACTGAAATTTGGTAAAATTAGGTTTGACTAAGCATCTATTGAACTGAATATAGTAATTCTTCTCAATTATGGCTGTGAAAAGATATTGTGCTTTTTTCATTCCCCCCCCCCCCCCCCGCCCCCCCTTTATGCAGTGAAGGAAACTCCCTGCATGGGATTTTAGCCACCTTTTTAGCCTGTTTTGAGTGACACGTCTCAGTTTGACCTAAACGTATTACCAAATTTTGGAGGCTGAGTCAGAAAAGATCGTTTGTATTTCAGGAGTTTTTGTAAGGTGGCTCATCTTACTTGTGTTTGTTTATTAAGCAAAGTACATGTTCAATTTTCTTGAAGTGTTTTAATTTGTTTGCCTGATAATGAGCAAGGCATACAGCCAGGTTCAAAGCAGGTCAAGCAATTTTAAAAAAAAATAGGAAAGTGTGTTCATTGATCTTTGGATTGCCCATAGTGAATTGGACTGGAGGACTCTAGGATTGAAGTGAGGCTGACATGAGAACTGCTCCTCTAGGCTAATGGGTGCTTTGGTATCCCTGCTGGCTGGGGAGGGCTGGGTTCCTCGCCTCGGCAGCAGTTCATCTGCAGTGTCAGAGCCCGCTCCAGCTTTGCTTGTTTTGTGAGTCCTGTCCCTCCTAGCTCAGGTGCCCCTCTTGGAGGAGCTGAGGAAGCCTGTTAACGTGCAAGTGGGTTACAAAACCCTGCTGTTACAGAGGACAGCTCTTTCTGCAACATATCTCGTGCTTGCAAAATCAAAGATTGCTGAGGCTTGGCCTAAGACCTATTTTAAGGTCAGTTCACTTTAAAATAAATTGTATTCCTTTTTACTCCTTTACTGCTGTAATATCAGTGCGGCTTTGGGAATATTTTGTAACTTTTATTGGTGGTTCATAGTAAATACAGTTCTGACTCCGCAAAGGACAATGCCAGGAATACTCCCTATTGAATATTCCTGAGTGAGGTTATAAGGCATGCAGCTGAGCTAAGCCAAGTCTAGTAGGTATTGAAAAACTAAGTGCAGTTCCTTGCAGGTAGTTTTTGAGTAGAATTCCGTGTTACAGAGTAAATTCTTTAAACAGAAACGTTTTTATGAAGAAGCAGAATTGGTCAGCTGATGTATCTCCAACCGTCTCCCACCTTTGTCCCTTGGAGCAATCCTGTTCTGCAGTAGGTGTTTTAAGGAATATACTGCTGATCTCTGCTGCTTTCATGGTGAGGAATGGTTATTGATCTGGGGGGGCTTGGGGGATGCTTTCTGGATTTGAGTGCCATCTTGTGGTCTAATATAAACATCCAAGAAAAGGTAATAAACCCCCTTTAATTATTACCGTATAAAGCTTTAATTACTGAAGATAATTACCAACTCATATTTACTGTGGAAAAATATTCCCTGTGTAGTGATCTTCATTTTTTGCCTGGTAGAGAGATTGTAACTTTCATCCCACAGCTTTTATCAACTCATGATGCCTGCCAGTGAGTACTTTTTTCCCTCTGCAATTTCAAGCCTTTTTCTATACTACACCAATGCTGAAGTAAAGGGGCTGTCACTCAGGAGTCTAGGACTGGACCTTTTTAGTCTTACAGATTGGTCTCCAAATTATAACAGGGTAGACTGCGTGTGTATATATACAGCTAAAATGCTGAACAAAAGAGGTGGTGCCATTTAAAGTAGCTGCAGTTTCAGGTTTGGTTCAGAAAAATTCTGGAGTTTGCAAGGGTATGAGTATTAACATCTCCTTTACAGCAAATCCGCTAATGCACCACAGGTTAAAGAACAAAAATACTGGTAGAGCTGGAGGAGGAGAAACCTTTCAGTGTCCCTCAGTGGTGGTTGCAAGCAAGGTCATGCAACTGTGGGCCATTAGTACCAAAGGTTGCTGTTACAACTAACAAAAGTCTAAGGCTCACGTGGGTGTCTGAGCTTTGCTGCTTTCTGAGTCAATAGTCAATGAACCAGATTAACGTAGTCCTCACGCTGTGCTTTGGAGGACAGACGGAAACCAAAAGATTTGCCTTTTTGCAGTAGCAAACTGTCAGTTGGGAGAGGGAAACTTGGAAATGAAGAAGCTGGTGGTTTTTTTTTTAAACTAGGTTTCAAAATCATTAAGCTGGGTAACTCACTTTAGGGAGGATGAAGCTTTCACTTTTACAATGATCTTTTTAAAACCAAATGCGTCATTCAGTATGGATTGGGCCTTCACTTTGTAGCTTCAAGTTAAAAAAAAAAAAAAAAAAAAAAGTACAAGGAGGAGGTAGTTTTATAAACCAGAACTATAAATTCTTAAATTCTAAATTCTTAGATTTAGATCTTCTCACTTTATGTAATATGACCTCTGCTAGAGCATAGCTTATTGCCAATTTAAGGGCATACTTAATGATTTTAACTACTAAGTTTACATAACAGTTGGATGTTACAACTGTTACCTTGAAAAACACAGTGTTTGCGGCGGCTGTTTGGAGAAAACAGAAGAGAAAATGTTGCTCTTGCCTGGCTACTGATGACAGGGCACCCTGGCTTTCCTTTTTGACACTTTCTATACTTTCTCCTGGGCAAGTTCCAGACCAGAACTTTATTTTCTCCACAAGAGAGGTGTTAGACATAGAAAAACAGAAACAAATACAGCTTTCACCCATTAAAATAAGCAGAATTACTTCAAAGGCTGCTGAATATGAACAACCAAGCAAGGGTATGGGTACCTTATCTGTAGCTTATTGGGTTATATTTATGTTTGTTTAATTTGTAAATGCAGTTATTTGCATGGCATGCATTTATCAAAGAAAAAGTAGACCTTTCTCAATGATGGTGTTTTTAGTGGTTAACAAAAACTCATAAAATCTGAACACTTCAGACATGTAAATTTCTTCTTTTCTTCCTATGTTGTTTTTATTTTCAGTCAGTGTAGAAAAAAATGAAGTGAGTGTAGTTGACGTATTTGAAGCTGATAGTATCTTCAGCTTGTGTTGCTGACGTTCTTCTGTGGCTCTGGTGGTTTTTATGAAGCTATTCAGGACACGTAGATTTGTAACCATATTCAAAAGGAGACTAAAAAATTCTTCTGCAAGAAAATACTTTTAAAAATATACAGCAGATCTTTAACCTGAACCGTTGGGAAGGCTTTTTGTTTTCTAATTATGTTAATGTATGTGTTTTCTGTGCCATATTTACAATATTGCTACTGTTTGGGTAGCGCTGAAAAATAATGTAGAATAATTGAGAAATAGTAAAGAAAAAATTACATCCTCTATCTTATTGTTAAGAGGAGGTTACTATTCATGCAGCTAATATAAAGAGCCACAAATCCGTGAAGTTCATGCAGTAACAATAACTTAGATACAAATCACTGAATTAACTTTTTCTTTTTTGTTTGTTTAGATGTCCTGTAGAAAGCCATTACGTTCACTTAACTTTTAGGACCCGATACTATAGGTACTATATTTCATTGGACTGACAGAGCAGGGAAAAATAAGTCGCATGTAGCCTGGCTGTGTATGCATAACAGGTTGTCTGTTACTGAGCATAATTAGTGATGCTGGATGTGTGTAACACGAGGCTTCTCGGGGAGCTGCTGCAGGATTACTGAATGGTGAGCAAACACGTCATGCAGTGCAGTGGATTTTTACCAAAAGACAAGCAGTTATATTTTAGCAAAAAAAATAAACTAGAAATACTCATAAAAGTCCGTTTAGGTGAAGGCAATATCATTCAGAGTGCTAATTTTATCAGGGTCTGTGTGTAGAATGTGGAACGCATATGTGGAAAGTATATGTAGGGGAGTGCATGTACTGACAGTACAGTCAATGGAAGTATTTATTTGCCTCTTCTGTTGCGTGCAACTGCTATTTAGTATCTTAATTAGTGATGGAGATATAAAGGCATATTAAAAAGATGACCCAAGACTCGGTCTCAGTAATAAGAGTTATATATTGGGAAAGTATTCGGGCAACATGGCAAAAATGCAGTGATACTAGCAGAGAAACCAATATAATTGTCTATATGCCGTATTTCCTTCCTGTTTATGGATTCATCTATATTTATGCATGTTTGAAGCGACTGTCTTCCCTCAGCTTCTCTGTTTAGGATCTAAAAGAAACAATAGATTGTCTAAGCTTGTCCTCTTGAAAACCAATTTTGTTCTGTGAGCAGCAGAAATAATAAATTTTAGTTTCTAACTTTTCTGATCCACCTTTCATTCTATACCTCTGTCAAAGTACTCCATCTTCTTTAACTTCAGTACTTATTTTGTCCTTCCTTTTTTCACTGAAATATTTCCAAGTATGTCTTCTTTTCTTCAGATTTTTTGGAACTTTCAGCCAGGACAGAAATAGCTTATAGTCAGAATGAGATTGATTAGTTTGAGTTTGTAGCTAAATGAAAGGTAAATACTGAACTCTGACTCCAGCTTTTCCCTTAGAGGGGAAATGAACATGATTCTCTCTTCTGCCCCTATCACCTTCCTGAGTCACAAACTGTACAGTGATAATTTTCTGAGTTCTGTTTGTCTCCCAAATTTGGTGGATTTAGTAACTTCAGAAGCTTATGTGGAAAAGAGAAAGAGGAAGAACTGGAGCGAGACGCTCATCGTTCACTCGTACAGACTTCCTTTCCTTAGTAAAGCTGTCTAACCACGTGCGAGACCTGCATCAGCTTTTGTGGGGCCCTTGCTCAAGGGCACACACTCAACCTTCCTGGCCAGAGCTCCCTAAATCTCCTAAACAGTGATTCCAGCACTTGCGTAGTCAGTGAACATAACTGAAAATTGTAGGCTCAGTCCTACAGCGCTTTCTTGGTAATCCTATATATGCAGACTTGTGAAAATCTCAGCGTTTTTTAACGATGTTTTGAAATTCCAGACATGTTTGTGGGAGCATTATTTTCCCCTTATCTCATCCCCCTTTTTTTTCTCTTTCTTGGTAGTTTAGTGGTTCTTTTAAAAGATATTGGAGATTTTAGAATAGGTTTGCTTTTATAATCTAGGTGACTACAAGTAGAAAAGCACTGTCACCAGCTAACCTAGTGTACACATTAGATGATTTATCCATCATCCAGAAATATTAGAATAAGGTCATATAATTATTCTGTCATCAGGATATCTCCATGCAGATTCAGCACCTCAGGGCTTTTGCTCTGATAACAGTAACTGAGGCAATGACATAAGTTTCACCCTATGAAGACATTTTGGGAGAAGTATTTTATATTGCATCACATGAGTTACTACACTGTTGTGTTTTTTAGTGCTAGCAGTGCTAACATATCCTGGTTTTACTCTTCATTTTTCACAGATGATTCTTTGGGATTGGGATTTGAAGCAATGGTACAAACCCTATTACCAGGTCAGTCTATTATGAATTCTTTAATATAACGTGATCTAGTAGAGAGTTCACAGTGAACTGTCAGATTTCAGGTTTTCTGTTGAGAACTCAATTATCTGGGTTGTCACAGTGCACTCTCCTTCTGTGTAGCTGAGACTTGAAATTTAGCAGTTCTCATCAAGCTGATGGCGATGCACTTTCTCAGTGAGGAACATTACGTGACAACTAGTCTCAAATCCAGCTAGGAAAGGAGTGCTGACTTAAATGTCCCTCAGCATAATGGCAGAGAGTGATTTCCCCAGCAATGCCACAAACTCGGGGCTTAGCAGGATCTCACTGTTTTCCTAACACCTTGTTTCTCCCCACCATTTCTTGTGTCACCATTAGTGTCTAATCAGCCAGCCCTGTTTCTGTACAGGGGCTTGTGCTAAATAACATCTAATCACATTTTCACAGAATTATTAGGATTTGTTTCAGCAGTATCGGGGATAATTAAAATAGTGAAGCTGAGGCAATTCTAACTTAGGCTTAAATTGCTGTGGACATTGTGTACTTATAACAATATTGTATACTTATATGTTTATAACGGTTTGGCATCCCCAAATTTCTGTTGATTTTACTGGAGCTGAAATAAGTGTTTATTACTTTAAGAAATACTTTGCAGAAATTAGTTAGCACTGTTCATTTTTCCCTAAAGAAGTGACCCATTTCTGACTTGTTAAAAATCACCTTATAATCATCACTACAAAGATTTTTTTTTTTTGATATGAGAAAACGTGGCCATTTTATTTATAGACTCAGTATTGAAAATATGTAGACTTTTAGATCTAGTTCTGACAAAATTACTTATAAAAATTCTCAGAACATAAAATTTTGCTCAATGGTATGCAAGTGTGAATGTACCTGTTTTTTTTTTTTTTTTTTTCAGAAGAAAAATAAACTAGATTTTAGTAATGGATAAGATGCTCATTTGAAGCTTGCATAAAAGTGAAATGTTAATTGTTTGCAATACTTCCATCTGTTCTAGAATGCCGGCAGTGGAAATGGAGTTGACCTTTCAGTACTGAATGAGGCTCGGGCTATGCTAGCAGACCTCCTGAGTGACCCATCCCTTCCAGCACAAGTGATTTCTTCACTTCGAAGCATTAATAGCTTGATGGGTGCTTTCTTGGGCACATGCAAACCAAAGGCTCATCCATTCACACCATTTCCTGGGTTGAAAAAGGAGAGAGAAAACTGCTCAAGGTCAAACTAATTTAATTTAAAAGTGTGTTGCTGTTTTCGAACAATTTATCAAAGAGAAATTCTTTTGGGAAGAATATCCATTGTATGGATAACCCTAACACCCGCCCCGCTTCCCCCTGCCTCCTAAATGTCCAGTCTGGAGGAGTTGGACTCTAACTTTACATTTATAGCTGTCTGTTTCCTCTCCTTCCCTGGAAGTTGTCTCAGGGCACCAGTCCAAATATCCTGTCATACAATTTATGACTCCTGCTTGCCTTTGGTACTTGCTAGGCTGCTTCCTGCATACCATTTGGTACCTTTGATTTCAGATCTTGGATTTTAATTTCTTAATTCCCGTGTAGCAAATTACTCTGAAGAGTACTTTGCTTAGCTGACACCTTCCTTGCCTTCTGTCTGCATATTCTTTGCTGCATTTGTGCAAAACTAATTGTTATTTTAAAATTAGTAAGTATTATAAGCTATTGCAGAACTGCAATGGCACTGCTTCTGTCAGACCTTTAGAAGCACTGTTATCCAGGGGTCTCCAGTCTTCACTTATGACGTGCCAACCTTACTCAATGCTACAAATATGGTTTATATTGTTTGCTTTGAATGCATTTTTCTGGATTCCTACTTCCTTTGGAAGCTCTTGCTAATAAGCAAAATATTTTAAAATACACCTTTTTAATTTTCTTAAGCTGTAAGAGTCTACCTGAGATACCATCCTTCACGTTTTACCAAAAGCAGTTAATAGTGTTGCATCCTATCTTCAGAAGCCATAAATAAAAGGTCAGTGTCTGTTTTCAGTTATGTAAATTTTAAACATAATTAAATTGCTCAACAGGGACTCAATAGCAGGAGTAGCCTGCCAACTCCACAGCTGAGAAGAGCATCAGGAGTTTCTGGTATTCCGCCTGTAGAATTGCCATCTTCTAGGTGGGAACGGAGTAACAGCAAGAGATCTCATCAGGAATATAACACACCAAGGTAAGCACCTAGCTGTTTTTTAGTGGTAGAACAGTAAATGTAGTCTGTCTAAAATGTTTGTGTTTATAATGTTGGAACTTGGCCGGGGAAGTATTTAATGTTAAATCTTGCCACTGAATTCTGCCAGCATAAATTAGAAAATATTTCAAGTTAATAACAGAGTATACTCCTGTAGCTGGGTTTGATCTCAATGAGAAATCAGGTCATTCTGAGGTTGAAAGGCATGCTCTGTCGTAATAAATAGCACTGCCTGCACAAGGTTTAGTAGGAAATGAGAGAAACGTCCAAAATAAATTAGTTTGTTATGCAATCATGTAACCTCTAAACTATTACTGACTTCCTTTTCCTCCTCCTTTTTATTTAAACATGTATCATTTTTGAACTTTCACATATCCAATATTTTTCTTAATTAAAAATTATATATATTTTTTCCATTTGGTAGCTACTATTGTGTATTGCAATGCTTATCAGTACAGTCATTAAGCAGTGAGGTAGATGAAGAGAGTCACCTCCTCTTTTCTTGTCAGTCAATATGATGTAAACAAAGGTTTTATTTCTGCAATTAAGATTATATCTTGAGTTATGATTTAAATTAACATACTTTTCTAATGTGTAATGATGTCTTTCAGAGCAAAACTTCACACACTGTTTTAATTTGCGTAATGGCTTGTAAGAAAAGTACGAAACGTGTTTGGATTTTTGTTACAGTTTAAAACAGTGAACATTTGTGTGCTTTTGTTTCTGTCATTGTTCCTTACATAAACCATTATTTAAAAGAGAAAGAGTTATTCTGATATTTGATAATTACTAGTAATGGAGGAAAGTTTATGTGTGACAAGTGCGCAAGAATTTATTTATCAAGATTATATTTAAAGCAGATCATTTCAATTGGCAGCTGCCAGTGACATTTTTTTCATTTGAATAAAATAGACTATTCAAGTTTTAACATAATAAAACTTAATTGTGGCTTATGTATAAAATATAATTGAAGCTACTAAGTTCTAATTAAATTGTTATAGATAATTTTCCATAGCTGTCACTATTATGAGCAGCAGGATTTTTTGTTTTTGTTTGTTTTTGCTTGTTTTTTGACATCAACTGCTGTATTTTCTCAACGGCTGATCTATGGGCAACGATTCTGTTGGTCATGTGAAATCTGCCTGAATGTGCTTCACAAATTCACATTGGCAATTTATTCAGTGTTTGAAAGAGTCTTCACTGTGATATCCACTGGAAACAACTAGAAAACAGACTTTAAACTTGCAGGCTGCGGGACTTCAGGTTGAGGTTTTGCACCTCCGGTGCTGACACTTTGTAGATTTATGAGAGAAGGGAGGTTTCCTTGCGCCCTCTGCACACCAAAGAAACTGCTCAAGCAGAAGACGCCCACGATCTCAGTGCGTGATCGCTAGATAATCCCCTGTCCCCAGGTGCCTCCCAGACCCTGTCAGGGTGTCCTTCCCCCTCCTCAGCTCTGCACCAGCCCCTGCCCTCCCTCACCCACCACCCTTGAATGGGCTGCACTCTCGGTCCCTTCTCTTGCGCTCCCTACAAGGTCCCGGCCAACTCTTGGAGTGCCCCAGTCCCGCCTGGCAGCTGGAGCCCAGCTGAGTGGAGGAAGATGGGCTGATATTACATGGTGGTATAATAAATAAATATTGCTATAAAAATAATTTAATGTTCCAGAAGCTTTTCTTTCTGTCCAGGCAGTTTTCCGATGCAACTCTTTTATTTGCCTGTGAATTCCTGATTTGGCTTGTCATCTTGCACCACAGATAGCAGTGCAGAATTTTTCTGTGCTTTGAGTGAGTACACCAAAGTTAGGAAGACTAAACAATGTGCAAGTAGTGAAAGATTTGATTCATCAAAGTCATTAACCCCCAAACGTTGTTCAAAGTTCCTTAACATGCAGACATCAAACTTCGGAGTAATACATCCATTTTTATTCTCTAGTTCACATATTTAACTTTGTAAATGTAAGCCAATAGTGGTAGGTCAAGTTTGAGTTTGAAAAAAATTGTTTGATATCTGACTAACCAAAGTCAGATCCGTGTGGGTAACTACAGCTTTTTCTATAGTGAAGTGTAATAATCACTTTTACCTTAAGGATTTTCCCTTTCAGGTACATTTACGTAGTTACTTTTGATTACATTTCACATTTTTGTTTATAAAAAGGAAACTTAATTGGAATTTTGGAGTGCAATTCCCTGCCTGTAGCAGCAGATGGCAGAACGTAACAACTGAGGTCACTGTGCTGCAGCTACTGAAGTACAGTGCAACTTCATTAGCTTTAGAAATGATTTTAAGTTTAAGATAGATAAATCACAAAAGAATAAATTTGTGTAGTTTTGTGTAATATTTAGCAGTAGTATTTTAAGCAATTATGCACACAATGCTTCAGCAAATTCAAATTCCTTAAATTATCTTGAAAGCTTGTCTATCCATAGTGTTCATTTAAAAACGTTGGCAACAAATAAATTGTTAATATTCTGTGAAAAGGGCTAGCTAGTAAATCAATAGTTAGGGGAATTACTTAGGAAGATAATGTATGCTTTCTAGGCAACATGCAGGAAAAGGAAAAGCCGTTTTAGAAAGTGAAAAGTCGTTTGAAGGCTTCCATTGTGTCTTTCTAGGACTGTGTATGGTTCTGTATTGCTTTCTGTTCTGCATGGCTGATAGCTGTTGTTTAGCTCATCTTGAACTTGGCTTCATTGTAGTGCTGTTTTTCATTGAATAAAGACAATAAAGAAAAGGTATTATTGTTTTATTTTTAGCCAAGGATCTCATTCAAATGGATCTTTTGGGGCAAACCTACCGGCAGCACCAAAACCAAGATCGTCATCTTTAACATTGGCTCACCATATAAGTCCCAGGCGAGGAGGTAAGGGGATATAATTTCTATAGGTTAATGGCAGGGTGTCAAGACTGATACCATATGAAGATTTAAATCAAACTGCTTACAGTATATCATGTGTTATCATCATTTCTTTCATATCAATATGCTACTAACATAACATCAACATGTAGCATATATTTTTAAAGTTTTTCTTTTTAATCCCTTTCTAAGGCTACTCAAAATTATAGTCAACACTGTCAACTTTGCACAAATCTCAAATAAATTCCTCATTTTGGCTCTGCCAAATATTATGTTCAGTGGTTGATACCAGCTGAAAGTTGCCATGTTCGTTTAACATATGTGATGTTTTAGCACTGCAGTTTTTTATATTGGAGCGGTGTCATTTAGATGCACCTAAAATATCCGATAGAAACTTGAGGTAACTTTTAATGAAATTATTGTTTTGTAGTATGTAGTAGAACCACTGGTTCAGTTATGGGATGTCAATAAAATACCTTCTTACGTTGTTTTTCGAACCTTTGAGAAAGGGCACCTTCTGTTTGATGAAAGTATTTTTATAATGGGTGTAACTTCCCTTGAGCATTCGGGCATTACTTATCATTTGCATAAATTACAGATGAAAATAAAAACCTTTGGGCGTAATCTATAATTTTTTTGTAAATTTAATGTCAGATTCGTACTAGCCCTTGTTTGGATTTACTCGTTTGCTTTCCTGTGTTTCACAGACATGAGCTTGAAGTGAACTCTGCTGAATGCTGTTTGAACAGAGATAGGGAATTTTAGGGATCTAATTGGGGCGTGGGGGGACTTGTTAGACAAGAATGGAGCACGTTTTCACAATGATAAGACACATCACTCAAAAAGGCCAGTACCTTCCAGCTTTAGTCTCTTCAAAAATATGGTTACGACTTTTTTCATTTTTTTTAAATGCATCAAGTATATTTTCCTTCAATTGCAAAGCCATGAGGAAAAATATTTTGAAGTTAGTTATCAATATGGAGTTATTTTTCATGAAATTTTCTAGGCAAAAAAATCCTGAATCAGACAAAGAATATAGGAAGTTTCAGCTTTTTGCCAAAGTTTTTTTTTTTTTAAAAAAAGATTTGGATTATATAGCCTGCCATTCCGATGTGTAGCCTCTACTGGGCTTCATGTTTGTAGATCTCAAAACTTGGAATCTGTCTTGCTACTTAATATATGTTTAACTGCGTGAGATATCCACAAGATTTTGAAAGCTTGCATGTTGACTTAATATATGTCATCAAAATAATGAAATCTGTATATATATATAATGTGTGTGTATATACATGCATATATAGACATACACACACACACACACACAAAGAAAAAAGTAAACTGAACCTAATGTAACGTTTGTTTTGAAGGTGCTTCTCCTGGCCTGAATCCTCTGGGTTCACCTGGTCATGGATCTGTCTCCAGTTGGTCCCCTGTAGAATTTCCTGATACTGCTGACTTTCTTACAAAACCAAGCATTAATATACATAAGCCTCTGGGATCCACATTTAATTTTCCAGATCTTCAGCAAGTTAGAACACCTGCAGGTTATGTGTGTAACAGGTACTGTAAAGTCTCAAGTATAAATTTGGTTACTTCATATATGTTTCAAATTAAAATATGTAACATCTGTATCTAATAGTACTGAAAATAAGGGATATCATGTAATTAATTGTCCCTACTGTATGAATGCATGGCAGTGTGTCTGGGGGAGGTTGGCTGGAGGATGGTGGTTTTCTAAGCAGGAACCTTAAAAATCATAACTTAGAGCAATTTGCAGATACTTTTTCAATACAGCAGTAGCAAAAGAAGAAAATTACTGAATGTTTTAAATATTTCCCTATATTCTGTAAGCTGTGGACGTCAGATACTCAAGCCTGTTCCAACACCAGAAGCAGAATCTGCAGAATACAAGGGAGGAAAATCAGGTAGGAGTTCCAAATATGCAAATCTTGCTATATTTTCTTGATAACCAATTAATATTTTTGTATTTCTGCATAACTTTTACTTTAAAATATTTTCAGGTAATTTATATACATATGTTTTATCTTAGTGATGCTTCTGGCTTTTCTAACACTCTAAATAGATTCCTTTTTTTCTTTTTTTTTTTTTTTCCTAACTTTTTTCCTATACAACTTATTGTGACACTCTCAAGGAAAAATGGTTATGAAACAAGCTATTAATCTGATATATGCAGTTTAAGGAATTGCTGCACAGCAGCTATTTACAAACTATTGATAGTGTTTATGGACCTATTTCAGGTGAAATTGGAAGTCCTGGTATTTCAAAAGAATCTTTCCACCACACAGAGAGGAAACAAGATGAAAGGGAGGAAGAGAGTCATCAAACACCAAATCAACTTGTAAGCATGTAATAACAAAAATATTTGCAGTAATTTATACAGAATTTCTTTGGGATTTCTAATATGCTGTAAAGAGGTTCCTGCATTTCTAAGAATTTTAATATCTGAAGGAAAATGGTGCATTGTTGGAGTTCAAAATTTCATTTAATAATGGTGTGCTTCTACCTTGGATAAATTTCACTAGGAAGTGAAAAGATGCTCATTTGTATTACATTTTTTTTTAAGCAAAAATAAATTGTGCACATTTAATGTACGTAAGTATGCTCACACGCTGATTGACCAGTATTTTCTATTGAAAGTTTACCAAAAGAAAAAAGTATCAGGTTAAGCGAGACTGGCTGAATAGTTGTACAGTGCACTAAATTGAAAGTGGGGGAAAGGAGACTGCGTAATAAGCTCTGCTAACGTTTGGGGTTTAAGACATCACTTTTTTAAAGCTACTTCAATTAATAAACTGTTTAAACTCAGCAAATAAGTTTTGTTGGCCTGCACAAATTTTGCTCTGCTTTATTGACTTTTTTTTTTTAGGAGTGAAAATTTAGCACCATCCACAGAAAGCCTGGAACCTGCTGCCCAAGAGTGTGAAAAGCCAAGCTTTTAACTGGGCTATTTGTATCATTGATTTAGGATTTTCTTATAGCCACAGTTACTGCAGCATACAGTTAGTTCAATAATGCTTTATCATTTTCATAGGTTTATTGGTCAGTGTAATTCAGAGATTAGTTTCCAGTCTTCCTTTAGAGATGAAGTGTCTTCCTCTCATACAGATGGAGCAGAGCCCTTCATTAGAGATGGTGTCAATAGATCATGATTCACTAATGGAGAAGATGAACAATTGGAATTTCCAAATTTTTGACCTTGTGCAGAAATTGGGAGACCAGTCTGGAAGGATCCTTAGCCAGGTTTGTGGTATTTCATTGTATGGGGGAGGGTGTATAAAGCTGTCATGCTTATGTATTTTATTTAAACTCTAGAGAAGCTTTTCAGTCAAGTTCATGTTAATGCTAGCTTGAAAAGTAAAAATATCATTTCTCATGTACTCCATCTTTTTGTACACCACAAAGTGTTTTGTTTACAGAGCGCTTGCACTAAATCTGCTTTTTATTCTCAATCTCAAGTAGATTAGACTCATTCTTATTGGAATAGGTTTTGTATTGATGTTCCATTTCCTATGAAAAGTTGTCTCTTGCTTTCAGAATTTCTACCATGTTTGTCAAATGTTTCTTTTTCCTTTATTTCCTTAAAATATTTCTACCAGAGCTATGCTTGTGGGGGAAGCAGAATGATCTTTTAGGCAGCCCATTGCCTCTTGATCCCACAAAGAATGGGACATTTTCCCTGCTGCTTCTTGCATGCAGTACCCCTTTTCTCTTGTCCTGACCTGCCACAAAGTGCTCCCTGATCCTGTTTGCTCTCCCCCAGCTTCTCCTACCCATCAATGTCACTGGGAAGTTTTTGCCTCTGTCCTTAATGCTGGATCTAGCATAGGTCTATAGTATAGGTTGAATTTGGCTCTGATCTGACAACGAAGTGTGTGGGTTTTTTGTTTTGTTTTGTTTTGTTTTGTTTTTGCTAGCAATTTAACTTTCCCTCCTGAATTAGAATTGCCGCTAGTCCAAGGGAGGTGAGAGCAACAAGCAGTTTTAGCCAAGAAAAAAGGTTGGAAGCACTCAGGTGCAGGCCAAAATGTAGATCTGCACCTGTATTGAAGAGAAGAAAAAGCAATGGGGGTAATCTCATTTTTGTCATTAGATGCAGTTTGGTTCCCAACCTGCATCCCAAGGTGCATCATTTGGTACCCGCACCTATAATACAAGATATTCTGGGTATTGCTTTAAATCTTCAGTTAGTCTTGTTCAGCAAAAGCTGGCAGTATTTTAAAAGTGTTTTTCAGAGCTCTTGGAGCTTCCTAAGTAAACCTTGCCAGTTCATTCCAGGTCCTTGGTCACCTCGGTAGTTTTTGAGGTGCCTCCGTGATGGTATCTGGGGCTCCCCATAGGCGCCGGCTGCAGGAGCTCAGCGCGCAGCGCCCTGCCCAGCGCTGCTGGGGCAGCTCCTGTGCACGCCGCCCCTGCTTGCGTTTCCTCCTCTCCCCTTCCCCATCCTTTCTTCTATTTCCTTCCTCTTGCATTCAAGTGGAAGAAGCAGCATGCTCTATCAATAACACCTATATGCACTCAAGGGGAGCATTTTTACTTCTGGTTGGGTAAGGAGGGCGGATGAGATGGGTTGAAGGAGGAACCTCTCTTCGCTTGGTGCTCATGAACTTTTGAGACTTCCCGTACTCTAAACTCTGAACTCTCAACTTTTTTCTCTCAAGTGTGTGAAAGACATGACAAAAGGAGAAGTGGTGTCTTGTTTTGAAAGGCTTCCTTATTTTTTGCAGTCTCTTTAAAGTTTTTAAGTGCTTGGCTGTCGCTATGTTCTACTTGCAAATTAAATACATTTGCACAATATACACACGTGTATGGTCTGCATACATTTTAAAAATGTTAGCTACCTTTTTTTTAAAAGCTTAGATAAGCAGTAATGAATAAAATATAGCATTTCTTTGCCAAAGGCTGAAAAATAGACAGAAAATTCATTTCTTTATTGTTTTCTGTACTAAGGTGATCTGAATTGAGGTTGTGGAGCCTCCTTCTCTGGAGAGCTTCAAAACCCGCTTGGATGCAGTCCTGTGCCACGTGCTCTAGGTGACCCTGCGTGTGCAGAGGGGTTGGACTAGATGACCTCTAGAGGTCCCTTCCAACCTTAAGCATTCTATGATTCTATGAATTTTGAGTAATAGAAGAATTTAGATTTCTTTTTAGGTAAATAATGGGACAAAGCATACGTTTTCTAACATGACAAAGGCTTGGAGATTATTATTAAAAGTAATCAGTTACACATAGGATTTATCAGTAGAAAAGTAAAAACTTACCATTTTGTACCCGAGAGAATAGTAAATGTTTTTAGCACCAAGAAAAGCTTAAAAAAATTAAGCTTTATTAGCTTTTAAATACTCTTTAATGGAATGTCACTAATTTCCATCTCTATCAGCAAGCAACATTTAATAATCAGAAATATTTTTAAAGTTCGAAAGCAAAGTAGGCTTAGATGTTGTGACTTTTCAGACTAAAGTTGATTTTAATATGTATTTAGGTAACTTATACCTTGTTTCAAGATACTGGTTTGTTTGAAATTTTCCAAATCCCAACTCAAGAATTCATGAATTACTTCTGTGCACTTGAAAATGGCTACCGAGATATTCCCTGTAAGTAATGTCCAATTAAATATTTTTTTTATAGTAGCATATGCCCTTTAGTATGTATTTTAGTTTAATGTTTAATATAGATATATATGATGTCCAAGTTTAATATATTTTAAATTCATATATTTTGAAATTATTTGATGTACTACAGAAAAATTGGTGGACTGAAAAACTTAATTTGTTAACATATAAGTTCAATATGATCTTTCAGAATTTGTATGAGTAGATAAATCAAACTTACTGAAGAAAAAAGTTTGAGCCAACTCAAATTCCCGTAGGTGTCAGATCACTTGCAGTGTGAGCAGCTCACCAGCACTGATTTTAAAGCATCACTAAATTCCCTTCCAACTGACAAGTATGATGAATTATGCCAGGTAGATGCTTGGTGTTTAGCAAACTTGTTTCTTGAAAGCAGTCAGTGATACAGCCTCTATTACCCATTTAAATTCATTTTTTCTATTATATTTCATTCAAGTGTCCCTTATAGAATATTTGCCCTTTTAGATTTTTTTTTTCTGTTGATATTCTCTGGTGAATAGACTGAACAGTTGTCCAAACTTTTAAATGAATTTTCTTCTATTTTGAAGTTTTTTTACTTTTTTTTGCCAAGTCCCTCTTTCTAAACAAAATCAATTAATTTTCCTTGTGCTTGTATTACACTTACCATGTTTCTAGATCTTCTCTGGCTTTCCATATCCAAAAGCACCAGAACAGTTGCTTTCAGGTTTGCACCCTTGCCACCTCTTTTATAGCATGCTTAGTTCTCTGGTCAGTCTGTGATCCCTCTCCCTAGCCCCTTCCGCAGCCCCTTTCCTGGCTGGTTATTATCCCTTTCATATTCGCTTGTTCGATGTCCTCTAGTGCAGCCCTTTTCTGCTGCCTTTGCTGACTGGCCTCTAGTCAAATTTGGATTACTGTTCCAAATTAGTAACATCTTTTGGATTTTACGTCTGTCCTTCAAAATGTATTTAGTGTTCATCGTATCAGTTAAATAGCTGTTTCACGGGTGACTAAACTTTTTTTGTGCCTCCCACTTAGCTGTTTGTGGAGGACCTGCGCAAGTAAATACCTTTCCCCTCATACATAAGTTCCCGTTCCCATTCCTAGCTTTTTCAGAAGAGACATGAAGTTCCCACTCAGTGCAAGACAAGACCAGCATCCCGAGTAGGGCCTTACAGACCCAGGCCCTGAACCTGGGGAAAACCTGCAGTAATTGATGTCATATTTTCAACCCGTTACCATTTTCCTTTTTTTTAGAACCCAGTAACAAGGCTAGGTGAAAATGGAAAGCAAACAACCCCCTCCCTCTCTGCCTCCCTCCTTCATGTACACATCTTCCTTACGCCTCTCCTGTAGATAATCACTTGATCTGTCCAAATATCAGATTTTTTTGCACCCACTAGCAACACTTAAGGTTTTGAAGGTTGGATCCTACACATACTGAAATCTAGACATATATGAGTGTTTGACTTGCATTAAAAACAGACAAAGGAAGAAGTGCAGGCACTCGTGGAAGCCTTTTGTCCAGTGCAGCCGCTCAAGTAGGCTCTGCTGGCAGAGAGCAGGCTGGCTCTGACCGCGGCCGCTGCAGGAGCGACCTTCTCAGCGCAAGGGAACATTGCACACAAGGAGAATTATCTATGTGCACTTTGACAAGAATTAAGCTTATTTTTTTCGGGATGCTTTGGTTGTCTCATTCTGAATTTTTAAAAAGTTAAGTCCTAATGAGACTGGTCGTTCTTGTATGGCATAAACGTACACATCTTTTTACACTATTTTTTTGGCTGTTCCATATGGTCTTTCGGTATCCGGTTTCTATACTCATGCTTATGTATCACAAAAGGTGTGGGAGTTTTTGTTTGTTTTTTTTTTTCTTTTTTGTTTTTTGCTTTTTTGTTTTGTTTGTTTTTTACAAGGAAAAATGTTGACAATATTACCCCTCGAGACTATTAGAAATATTATTTTAACTGTATTTATTTTAATTTCGTATCATAAATGGACAAGTTCAATTAACTGGGAAATCTTATTAATCTGGAAATAACTTACCATTTTACTGACTCTTCTACAGTGTTTGTTGCCCTGGTACTTCTATGAAAATAGAGCACACCAAAGCAAGTAATTAAATATTTGATAAATTAGAGCAATAGGCATGATTTTTAGATGAATAAAGTTAACTTCACATGAAGTGCTGTGGAAGCCCCAAGCCCATTCTGATGTTTCTGTCTTGCTTTATTTTTCTGGTCCTGTTTCTTTGCACTGTTAGACCGAGACCATTGTTTCTGATTTTTTTTTGTGTGTGTGTTACTACATTTAAAAATTAACTTTCTTGTTTTAAAAAATATATAGACAGTTAATATAGATGTGTGTTAGATGACATTTCCTTCTGGAAAGACTTCAAAATGTTCTTAGTAAGTTTTGTAAAACAAATAGGAAAAAGAAGAGAATAAGAATTACATCATGTCAAATAAAAGTTACTGAGAAGCAAAAGGCAAATGTGAAGTATTATGTTTAGACCAAATTTGAAAAATATTACAATTTTTTTTTTTAGAAAAATAATTTCTAAAATTTAGTGTGGAATTTATTAGGAAATTTAAACACCAAGTCTGGAGCCAAAGAGTTTAAAGAAAGCAGCTCAGCTAATACTTTGCTTATTTGCAGATCACAATCGTGTCCACGCCACAGATGTTCTGCATGCAGTCTGGTATCTCACCACACGGCCTATTCCTGGCTTCCAGCAAACGCGCGATGGGCACATCCTGGAACGGGACATGGGTACGTCTGCTCTTAGGTGGTTCTTGTTCTGGTAAGAATGCCTGGAGGAAACTGCAATAGGTAAAATGTATGGATTGAAAAGTGCTCGGGGGGGTAAAAAAACTCTCATTGTTCTTATCTCACAAATATTTTTAATATTTTCAAATAAGGCAGTAAGAGATAAGACATGTCACTCATAAGCATCATGCAGTTGATTTTTATAATCATGAGTAGTTGTGGAAGCGCTTTCTTTATTAGGCAGGGCTAAGGTTTCACTGAAGTTTCTTTGCCCAGAGAAACCTCTGTATACTGCTGCAGTCAGCAAATTGCCAGCATTTGAAATGCATTAGACTAATATTTCTTAGCTTTATTAGGAAATTAAGTTGTCCAAAGTAAAAATAGCAAAGTGTTTCACTTAATTCAAGTTTGCCTTAATGATTTTAGCGTGTAAATGAGTATCTGAGAGTCCTGTATTGTAAATCACATACAGGCATTCAGATATTGATATGACGACCCTACCAATAACAACTGAATATGTAATTCCTTTTAAAAAAAAAAAAAGGCATTTCAAAATTGGATGATGTTAATTTTGATTAAGTTTTATTTTTTGTTGTTAGTCCTTACTGAATTAACTCCTTGTAGTTCTAACATATATAATGCATATTAATGTATGAGTGTGTATATACATACATATGAACATGAATATAATCTATAGACACACACACACACACAAATATATATATATATATATATATATATAATATATAAAATAAATACACTTCCAAGTGTAGACTTCCGTGCTAAGGTATATGTATATTAAAAACAGTGGGGGAAATTGATCAGTCATGAAGAACTCTGTTTCACCAGTGCAATAAGAAAGACAATGTGCAAGTCAAGGGGCTTTTAGAAGGCTGTAATTTTTAAAATTTTTGAAGTAATTTGTAAACTCTGAAGTAGATCATATTGTGTATGTTATTTCTTCCTTAATATTTTTCCTAATTTCTTTCTATCTCTGCTACTGTATTGCTTTTTTCTCCAAATTTGTCTGCATTCATGGGTTATAGCCCCCTGTATTTTCTTCTTATGCCAGGTTGGAACTGAAGACTTATTGTAGGAATTAAACATGATTAAAATTGCCTTTTCTTTCTTTTTTTTTTTTTTTCATTCTTCCCTCTCTAAAAATTAAATATATGAAATTATAGTCTTACCGCTTTGAAGCTTTTCCAGTGCCAAATGTGTTGCATAACAGCCTGAGTACTTTAGCAACATGACAGCAAGGGGAAAGCAAAGAAGTAAGAGACGTTAAGGGTAATGAGTAACCATTGGTATCTCTGGATTTTCTCAAATCTGTGGTTTGCACTCTGAGACATATCTCTCCCTGTTCTCCCTTCTCTGTATTCCCTTCCATGGAACACATACCTACCAGTACATTTCAGTGATCAAACGCGTAGATTACTACGGATGTTTTCTTATCTTAATGACCGCTGCTGCAGTCAGACATCAAGAGGCAGAGTGGATGGCCAGACGATGCCCCTGGCTCCCCTAGGCTGCCTTTCTGTGCTTGCTGAAACAGTTCTCTAAGCCACGTTTCTCTGCAGTTCCCCAGTGAACTGCGCCCAGTGCCTAGGGTTTATGGCCATATGGTTTCAGGTACTAAAGCCAATCTCTTCCCTCTCCTCCCAGAGGAGGCTGGTAAGTGTGGATCCAGCATTCTTGCAGAGACATGCCATGTATCGTGTTAGTGCTGGAGTTACCATGTGCCATCCTTGCTGCGAGGCTCAGGCATGTCAAATGACATACAAGTGTCTTTAAGGCTCTGTGAGCCTCTTCCACTCGATCCTTAGTCTGCGGATGTCCCACATTGCTTTAAATGTTGGCAGATAATTCTTTGGTTCTCCAGCATTTTCCATCTCTGCACGTTAGGAGGACTCTCTTCAATTCTGAAGTCCTTTTGCAATGGCCAAAGGCAGCCCCCGTCTTTCTCACTTCTAGATACCACCTGTACGGAGGAATGTCTTTCATTCTGTCTCCTCCAGCAGCAAGGTGTTTCCTAAAGGAATGCCAGGCACCGTGACCAGCTCTGTTCCCTATTCCATCCATTCACTCTGTTCGTCATCTTTTGTGTCCTCTGCTTTGCAGATACTCAGGATGGCAAAAACAAAATACTCGGATGTCGGGCTGGAGAGCAGCCTGCTTCCCCAGCCTATGCTGCAGTCCTTCATTGTGCCCTGTCCTCCCTCTCTACCTTGGGTTGCTTTTCAAGGAATCTTCTCCTAAGACTCTGCCCAAACAAATTTGTATTGACAGCAACTGGCTCCCTGTGGAGACACTTCCACGGTAGTATTGGTGCAAGGGATTTTGCAGAGGATTTTCTCATGCTAGAGAAGAGAGCAATAGCTCATCCTGGAGCTACATTTGGACACAGTGGTTCAGCTGCAGCTCAACTTTGAAGAGGTCGCTCCAGCCAGTGGGATTTCAGCCGTTTAAGATGACAACTCCTTTATTTTTAACCTGCCAGCTCTCAAGATGCATAAAAAGACCATCAGGATAAAAATGCCATAATTTATCTACCAACTAGGGCCTCTAGCTAAACAATCCTTCCATTTGATGTTTCTGCCTTACAAAGAACTTCTCTAAAATATTACTAGTGTTATCAACCCGTCTTAGGTGAGTAAAGAATAATGGGAAAAGCTGGCAGTTAGCTGAGGAGGAGATATATCAGACTGCATTGTAAATATGTCTAAAATATAAATGAAGGAATGTTCTATATGTTTTTATTTTTATCCTTTCAATCTCCTAGACGAAGCTAGTGGCGTGTCCCCGCTCCGAGTCAGCTATATTTCTTCAAAAAGCTGCCCT
>NW_010589267.1:401537-445739 GCF_000705375.1 Tinamus guttatus | reverse complement strand
GGCCGTTCGTGGCTCGCAACGGGAACCTGCGCAGCACCGCGGCCGTGCAGGGCCTCGGAACTTTTTGTTTTCGAGAGCAAATTCTCCAAACTTCTTCTTTTACTGGTCTCGGAGTAGGGATGCTTTTTAAAACTGAGGCTATTTAACGTTTATGGTGTAATTTGGGTGGGATATTGGTGTGCTAAAGGTACTGAGCAACAAGTAGTGTCAGGTGAAGTGCTACAAACAGCGTTTAAATCTCACAGAACAGTAGATGCTGCTTGCTTGTGCGCCTCTTCCCCTGAAACTGCGCCTGTCTGTCTGACGCATTGAACTTGACACTGTGTGCACAGTCAGAGAAACCTTTTACATCAACTTGTGGGTAAATCTAAGTACTACAGAGCTGTAGCTTGGCAAAGTGGCCTTTTTAATCACCTAACAACTCTAAGTTATTTTGAAATTCTGGGAAAATTGAAGTAAAATAGCAGGAATCAAAAGAAATTGAAAGTAATACAGGAAAAGGCTATGGGCGTCTGCGCTACTTGTGTGTCAGCAAAAATGACCTCTCTAGCAGATCTTACAGGAGGGAGAAGGCTGGAAAATGGTAATTGCTTGATATACCTCTTTGTTGTAGAGAGGAATCATGGTTATGCTGAAGATTTCATCTTTCCTTGCTGTCTATGCCTTGGTTGTGTGCCAGATGGACAGCTTCCAGGCAGTCCCAGTCAGGTAAGAAGTAAAGATGTGGTGCTGTTGCTGAGTGCTTCATCTGAATGCGATGGAAATACTTGTATTCTGTAGAGATGTAAAGAAACAGACTATAGTAAATGAGAAAGCTGAGTTATTTTAATACTATTTGTGATACTATGTTTTTTAATGACATAAAACACTTACGGCTGTGCATGAGTATGACGTGTGTATTCACATCTATGAAAGATGCTGTCAACAGTACACGTGATACCACTTCTCAGCTCCTGCTCTCTGCAGTGGTACTTGTCACGTTCACCCTGTTTTGCTTCTCTCTGCCTAGACCTGGCTTGGAGTCTGTAACGGACCGAGTGACGCTAAGCGATTACGAAGCTCGGAGATTATTAAATGCCCTGGTGAAAGAGTTCATACAGATGACAGCAGAAGAGCTGGAGCAAGCCTCTGAGGGGAATAGGTAAGGACGGTGGTCCCAGGGCTGGGAGGAGGGCAGGGGACCACATGTCTGATCTGTACAAGACCCTCTGCAGGCTGAGACTTCCCTGTCTCTGGGGTCATGGGCAGCTCTGCTCACTGACTCTGCAAAGAAAGCTGCTGCAGAGACACCCTCCCTGCTGGTGTCAGGGGAAAGGCTTCCAACAATTAACCTGCTTCTGTCTGTCTCACAACTGAAAGTGCAGGGCGATTTGAGCTCGAATGAGGGGGTTGTGTTAAGATAGGACAGCAAAAGGTACGTTTCCCTAGCGGGAGCGCTAGTGGCTGTTGAGCCACCCTTGGATTCTCTGTCGTGCAAGTGCATGCCGTGGTTGGGCACGGAGAGCCCGGAGCAGGAGCGGGTGCTGCTCCTCCCCGTGCACGCAGGGCGACAGCATGTGGAGCGTTCGCGTGGCCCTCGCAGGGCGCGTGCCGCGGAGCATGCTGGCGGTGACGAGGCTGAACAGCATGCTGAGCACCCTTAAACTCAACCCCTGACTGAACAGCATGCTGAGTACATTGAAACTAAAAAAAGCCTGTGCCCTAACTGCTAGCAACTGAAAAGCTAATTAACCTGCTTTTGGAATGGAAGTCTTATTGAATTGATGGAAAAACAGTGTATTCCTTCAGACTGCATTTGTATGGACCTTCCTTGCATGGAATGTGATGTGGAGGGGTTATTTTCTTTCAGTTTTGTTTGTCTCCTAACTGTAGTTAATCTTCTAGGGAAGAAATGCATGATCATGCATGTTTGAGACTATTCTTTTGGGCATGTTTTCTTTCCCCCTGCAGCCTGGATAGACCCATTTCCAAGCGCTGTGCCAGTCTGAGTACTTGTGTGCTGGGCAAACTGTCTCAAGAATTGCACAAATTGCAAACTTACCCTCGCACTGACGTCGGGGCTGGAACTCCTGGAAAGAAACGGAGTGTGCTGAGTGACCTGGACCATGACCGCTATGCAAACTATGGGGAGCCCCTGGGAGACAACTAGACACCCTTAATTCTGCCCTCTCCCCTTTTTTAACTCGATGCATGTGGATCTAACTTTGATTGTTAACTTTGCTATTTTCTTTTGGTTCTGGTTTCGACAGAGAATGTTTGAGGTGGACCAAATGTTAGGAAGCCAGAGTAGAAAACATGCCTATCAGACTAGGGGGAAAATAAATAAGAATGAACAGCATTGCCTTGAGATCTCAAATGATTTTTCTTAGACATTCATTTAAACAAACAAAAAACTAGATGAGGCTTTTCATTTCTGGCTACTAAATGTACAAGTAGACTTTTCTTTCATACCTGCCCATGCACTTACTCAATAAACCTATTTTTCTATAAGGATTAGATCTCTTTGTTTTAATTACTTGCTCTAGATCATGAGATTTCTAGATAAGGCTAGAAAACTTTACAAGTTGTCTTAAAGCTACAGAGAGACAGTGCAATACCAGTAACTCAAGAATAGCTGCAATAGGCACAGAGAGACAGTGCAATACCAGTAACTCGAGAATAGCTGCAATAGGCAATACAGTTTTAAATTCTTTGTACTTTATGTAGATATATAAAGTACAAAGAATTTAAAACTGTATGTAGATATATACATGCATTCATAGGCATACATGCATTCATATGCATTGGTGTAACTGGGCAAGCATATAACGCTGTTAGCAGAGCTTTTGAGAAGCAAAGGAATTGGAAGAGGCTCAGTTCAAAAAAATCTTGAAATATAATCCTATTCAAAACTGAGTACTGAACACCTCCAGGTAAGAATTTAGTAACTATTTTTTTTTTTTCATTCTCATTCTATGACAGGTCTTTATACTAGTACATTCTAGGTCCAAATATCTTTAAAATACCACATGGGTAAACCAGAGCTTGGGGGAGAAAACTTTTCTTGTAATACTTGTGTAATGTATTAGCTTGTATCTAGAAATGGCACTTTCATTGCTGTTCCTTGAGATTATTACTTTACTGTTCTTCTTTTGCAGCACGTCTCTTGTAATCAGAGGCCTGTTCCAAAATGGCTATGATGTTCTCTAATGTGCGTTTAAACCAAATCCTTCCACCCTACCACCCAAGAAAAATCTTTAGTAGAAAACCCTGTCAAGCAGGGATAGTATGAACACATATGTCATGAAGTCCCCCATCTAACAAAATAGTTACACCTGAGCTATAGGCACAGAACCTGTGTGCTAAAGTGCTGCTATTATGGGACTCAGGTCCTGACCTGATATGTCAAACCCAGCTGTTGGTGCTTGCCCTGCTGCTGGAGGAAACCAAAGATCTAAACCCCAGAGGAAGGGGACATGGGTTAGAGCCTTGGAGCTGGACATCCTTGGCACCACTGTCAGCCATACCTTCTTGTTGGTGGCAGGGTACAGCTTGGGTTGCTGAAGGCCTAGCTGATTTAAGACTTCAGTCTAATTGCTCAAGAAAGAGGGCTCAGCTACCTTTCCTAAACTGATGGGGAAGAAGGGGAGAGAGGGATAAAACACAAACAAAAAACAGAGCTTGTGAGCTGGGCAGGCTGAGGCTGGCAAAGCCCACCGCACAGTAAGCCTGCTTACTCTTACAGAACAATCTTTCCCAGCCTACAGTCCTTACTGAAGTTCTCCTGCATTCAGTAGAGGTATTTGGGACCTAACTTGTTTTCCTTCTGAAGCAGCGTGACGGCCCAGAAGAGGGCATGCAACACGGCCACCTGCGTAACCCACCGCCTGGCCGACTTCCTGAGCCGCTCGGGGGGAGTCGGCAAGAACAACTTTGTGCCAACCAACGTGGGCTCCAAGGCCTTTGGCAGGCGAAGAAGAAGCACTCAAATCTGAACGGCTGAATGCTAAGGTGAAGCTGGTAAATATGTTGCAATAATACGCATAGAGTCTGCAGTCTTTAGAGTTGGTAGTGTTTTAGTTCTGCTGGCTGAGTTGCAGGCTTATGGTGACCATCTCATTAAAAACTAGGCAATTAACAATAAAGTGCTAAAAATCTAGCTTGCTTAATCTGTGAAAAAGAGCTTTCATAGATGTACCATTGAAATAACTAGCTTCACAGGGTCCTAACTAAGCAGAACAATTTGAAAATATTTATTCATTTTTATCCATAGCATTCATTATCAACATTCCTGTAACTCTGGATTTGTGTCTTTCAGATTGTCATGAAACTGAAAATCCAACTTTCATTTCTAACAAAAGAAACTCTTCTCCATAAATCAAGACAGCCAAAAAGAAGATTAATTTTGCATCCTAATATTGAAAATGTTTTGTTTAATACAAAGGAAAATTCTTCTGTTAATATACAGTAAAAGAGATTATAGTTATTCAAGTTAAATTATTGTATATTCTTTTTATATGCAATTCTATTTCAAATAAAATGTGACAGCATCTATTATTTATTTATCTCGTAGCAAATATGTGATTCATGCTATTTATTCTGGCATTACTGCCAAAACTCGGGGATTGTACTAAATTGCTGCCTGGCAAGGCATAGGTGTATAATATGGTGTGCTGTGCCTTGATGTAAAACACCTAACCTGATTGTAAAGTATGTTTAAAAAAACAAAAGTCACTATTGTATCACTTGTGAATTTAAGCAGACATTAAAAAAGTATTTTAGATACACTTGGGCTGAGAAACTGACTTTTCATTTGAACACTCTTACTAAAACACTTGATGCTAATCTAGCCTCATTCCATTTCAGATGGCGTATAGGTCTGCTAGAGCCTTATTACCTACAAACTCTATCATTTAAGTTAGAAATTCAGAACAGGAAAAACACTAGCTGCCTCCTTTTTATAAATGAATAGCTCAGAGTTGTAAATCACAGATACCACTATGGTAGACTTTGACTAGAAAAATAAGAAAAAAAAAAAAAAAAGCTGCGGCTCCATTCAGTAAACTGGGGGAGACAAGCTGCCTTACATACAGGTAAAGACGAAAGGCCTTAACAGGTGATATACACAAGATGAAACAGCCTAAGGTGTTTAGCAATGTGGGGAGGTGGGTTGTGGTGTTTCTACATTTGAAAAGGTGAATGGGAAAGAAAAAGGAGCTACAGCAAAGTCCATTTTTCTTTTCATGAGACAGATTCTATTTAGGGATCAGGACTAAATGATTAGAGTGAGTGGAGAAGAGGGTAGCTGGAACAAATCCATGGCTTTCTAAGTGGTGTTGCCAACTTCCTCCTCAAAGCTGCTGCTTTTTCAGTTTAGGAGCTGAGTCAGATATTTGTTTGGATGTGGGTTGTGTTCCACAGCTGGACCTGCTTCATTAGTTCAGATGAAGATCACCTTACTGTGCAAAGTAGAGGTTAAGGCTCTCATGATATTTCTGTCTGTCTTTGCTGCAGGTGTAATAGCGGGAAGAGAAGTCCAGTCAAGCAGACGTAGCCATAGCAGTAACACGGTCCCCTGATGATACTTCCCACTTGTTCACTTGTGGCTATGATTTTACACCTTTGGGAGCGTCTCAACCCTGGTAAGTCAGTGCACAAAGCAGAGCTTGCAGGAAAATAACACAATTTTAAAGAAATTTCAATTTCTAAATGCATAAAGATAAGGGGATCTTCTCTCAGCTTCAAATTTTGTTGCCAGATATAGTCTAGTGCTGCTTCCCATTTTTCTTGGAACTATCTGAAATTGGCAATAGCTTGGCATGGTGTTACTAGTATGGTGAGTCACTGCTCTGCATTTGGGATTTGCTCTGCCTGCAGAAAGTCCAGTAGTGAAATTTGGAGGCAGGAAGTATTTCTCCCCAGGTTCCAGGTGTCTATTCAGTTTCCTCTGCACGCGCTGTGGGTCACGTCCAAGTCAGGCAGGAACGCTCACCTCGCTGATGCCCTGTCACGGCAGAGTCTCCAGGTGTGGGCACTCTTGTTCTCAACTGCACCAGGTAACAGCTTAATCTGCTTGCAGTTAAAACGCCTGCATGCGTTTTGGGAGGAGTACATATGTGAAATGGTTTGTGCAGTAAGAAGCCAGCCAAGGCTTTTTTGCTCCTTAATATCTAAAACTAAGCAGCTTGTTGTTCCTATTTACAGTCATCATTTGATGAGGCATGTGAGGCTCTTTCATGTACTTCTATAGCAACTGGAATCTTCTTTTCTTCTAAAACTATCAAGCCTTCTATACAGTTTAACAAACTTATGAAAATTTTCAATTAGTCACAAGGATTTCCTCAGACTAGTATTCTGTGCCAACTGCAAAATTAAGAGCCTACGGCTCCTGCGTGCAAGCAGAAAGAGTCAAAGAAGTCTTCTAGTCCTGTAGGAGTTCTTGACAAGGGAGCTTCCAGGTGGTAGCAACTTCTGCCAAGATTCATCCTGCTCATTAATAAGCTCTCTATGTCAGAAAGTATTTCAATACAGAAAATGGAGATTCTAGTACCTTTGGGTATTGGTTCTTTTAGTGACCTTTTTGGAGAAAAAAATTATCAAACTTTTAGTACTTTGTTTTTTCTTCTTGGTGAGAAATATTTCCTTTCATATCTCAAAATCTTCTCCTATAGTAACTTCCCTATCAGCATGGCACTGCATCAAATAAGTTCCAGGTCCACAGAGAGTCATAGCACTACAGAAGTAAGGGCAAGGGGGAATTTAGTGAGGACTCTTCTGTCTTTTTCTGTGATGCGAAGACATAAAGATCCTTTACAGCAAAACTCAGTTGCTCAGAGCTTTAGGGAATAGCAGGTTATTACTCAAAGAAGACAAAGTTAGAGGTAGACAGCCTTTTTTTTAACATTAAAGTTGTGGATATGGCAAAAGGAATTCAAAACCCATAAGAAGCTGTTGATTGTTTTGTCTGACTTTGTGAACAACTGGAAGAAATTGAGAAATTGCTTCCATTTTTCAAAGTCCTATTCTTAATAAAATTTCCCAAATTTGTTAGTTCCTAAAACAAACAAACAAACAAAACCCCCTGAACTTCAGGAAAAAAATCTGAGAATTAGCATGTGATATGGAAAGTTTCCAATGTACTTACCTTCCTACTTTAATTTCATTGCTATGCTAAACATATTAAGTGATAGAAAATAAAATGCTAATGCTGTATGTGTGAGAATTTTAAACACAAGTTATTCAGTATTTGCTAGCAGCAGCCAAGATAATACAGAATAGTCATATATGTGTTTGCAATCT
The DNA here is from genome assembly GCF_000705375.1 of Tinamus guttatus. Next base: position 438,461 of record NW_010589267.1, on the reverse strand, counting down.
TGATTAAAGTTGTATTAGTCATGCCTATATTTTGTTTCTAATATTTTTATGTGTTGTCGATCTGAATTTTCTTCAATTTTGTGTTTTTTTTTTTTTTTTTTAAGTTGAAGGTTTTGGGAAGAGAACTTAGTGAGCAAAGGCAAAGGGGTAAGAAATTTCGGAGAAACAAATACGTGAAGGTAACTTCCTGTTGACTCTCTTCATGCCCCTGCAGAGTCCGGGGGCTCTTATTTTGCCTGTGATTTCGTAGCGGTTTTGTTTTCCAGCACAGACACGAGCAGCAGGATCACGCGGGCGCAGGGAAGGTGATGGATTTAGCCCTGTCCTCCGCTGTCCCGCGGGCCGGCCCCTTCGCAGGGACAGGCAGTAAAAGGCACCACCTTGTGGCCACCGCAGAGGCACCGTAGGGGTGTGCAGGGACCCTCGTCCGCCAAAACACTCCCGTGCCTGCCCCGCTTCTGCCCGGCAGGCGGGTGCGGAGGCTGGAGACAGAGGTGCCGCAGAGGAGCTAACAGCAGGGCCCTGTGCCTGCCACCAGTCTGAACAGAGGGGTGAGAGCAGTTCACCCGTGCACTTCTTCTAGGGCACAATGGGCCCTAGAAGGCACAAATGGCCTCCTGCTCCTAGATCCAAATGATGCTTTGGTTCAGGATCGTGAACCAGGACACTGTGGTCGGTAGTGATAGAGCATCATTTTGAAGCGACCTAAGCGGATTTTCACTGTGCTGCTCTTCTGCTGGTTTGATTCCTTTTTGCCTCTTCTGCTAGTGGAATTTAATTCATCTTCCTGAAAGCTTCCATCATCTGCCGTGTAAGAAAAGAGCAGAGCTAATGCTATTGCTTCTGACACTGAGCACTGCCAAAAGCAACTTTTAGCAGGCAGCAGTAAATTTTAGTATTGGTTATCTAATCCAGCATTGTCATGTATAATTAGCAGATTGAATGTTGGATAGTTTCTAAACCCTTCTGGGTAATTTAGGACTGTGGATTTCTATTTTCCTTTCTATATGGATGTATTGAGCTATTGCTGAAAAGGAGTATTCCTGTTATAGATGGATTTGGGCATTTTAAGACTGATTTCAGCAGTGTTGAGCGCTGACAATTTCTGTCCTAGCTGGTCACATTTATTCCTTTGGATAGCCAGGTGCATGCTGCTGATGGTGCTGGAAGGGGGACATGAGGCACATATATCTCTGTCCTTTTACTGTTCTAAAATATATAACATCCTTCCTGAGCTCTGCACAGAACTGTTGCTTTGCATGCTCCTTATACCTTTTACATTTCTCCTCTTTTGCAGAACGTGTCCAAAGAATCTCAGGAAGTAATTTATGCCAAGCATCGCAATAGCTTCTGTAGGAGCTTTCTGAACCGTCCCAGGAGTAGTAAGAACCATTGCAATGTTTCTTTTTTATTTCTGTTCTTGGCTTTATCACACTTTGTGCTATGCACCCATTACTCCTTTGGCTGGGGTTGAGGTGTGATCCCTGCTAATTTATTAGTTTCACTTCCACAAAGGCAAATGTGGCATTTACAACTCTGAATGCATCCCTCTGGCAGCCTTTTTCTCTGTAATATGTGAGCAAACACTCTTCAGTCCTACTTATTACTTCATTACACTCAGATTAGTTTTCCACAGAGGTGATTACACTGGTTCTAGGCCACTTTACATTTACTGCTGTTATGTCATATTTCTTCTTTTCAATGTCTTTTCCTAATAGTACCCTGTCACATTAGCACATGAGGCAATCTGGCATTGCATTCATCTACTCGATATCCATGAACTACAGTATATATCATGCACACAAGAAATTCATTTGATTTTCCCATTGCTCCTTGAGGGTTTGCAAGTCAATCTTCTATGAGCAAAGCACGTCGCAAGGAGTACAGTCATCCCTCGGCGAGAATCACGTATGGTAGAAACAGGGGCAACGCTCTTGCACAACTGCTGCCAGGATTGACACCAAATTTAAGTAGAAAGAGGGAACTGCCTTGGATTCAAACAGAGAAGGAGGGGAAGAAATGAGGACTTTAAACACTGAACAGTTTTTGTAAATGCATGGGCCAGGAGGTGCCTCCTCTGCACCCCTCCCTCAGCCCGGACCCCGTCTGTCCCCAGCCCGTGGGTCCCACTGACCTCTGCCGCCTTCCTCTCCAGCTTTCTTGCACATCGCTAATCGTGTCGTAAGCAACACTTCACTTCGCTGTACGGAAGACCAGAAAGTCTTATTTCTTGTCTTGCTCTCAGGCCATTTCTGCTCCATGACAGAACTTTCATCCTATGGCTCTTTAGAGTCTCTAAAGCTTCGTAGTAGCTTTGCAAACACTTTGAAAGTCCAAAGCAATTACCTAAGCCATATTCATTTGCCCATTATTCTGCTGACATGTTTGAAACGCTATTATAGGTTTCCGCCGTCTCCTGTTGTGCAGCGAGCCAATTATGCTAATTAGCACGTATTCCTAAAATAGTTCCACAGATAGATTATAATTTCATTTTCAGCTCATAATATAACCATATTTGAATTGAAAAAAAATCATTGTTATTATTAGTAGTAGGTAGGAATAGCCTGTTATCATAAAAGAATTTGAAGCAAAGTGAAGCAAGTGTATCATGGGAAGCATTGACCAGTGCAGTACCAGCGCAGTGATTTTCTGGTGGATATGTAAATTTTATCTATGGAAGAATTCCTAGTAGTTTCGAAATGCTTCTCAGCAAATCAGTTCTCCAAGAAAGACTTAATTATATAATGCTGCAATGGATATTTGTGTGTGCACATACACAAATATTTCACAACCAGAGTCTCTCTAAGATCATTTCCTCTTAGGCTAGAAATTCCTTCTTTACTCTTTTATAATTAAAGGTAAGTGTTAAAATAGTTATAAAAATTTGTGACAATTTGTTATTTTAATATAATGAAGAAAATTAATGGAAAAAGAAAAAAAAATCCTACCCACAAATGCTGGAATTGAAGACTTTGAAAGAAAAGCATGCAAGGCCTACACATAATCAGGTAAATACCAAATTATTGGAAACATTTTTCAAATATTGCCAAAGTATTTTTCGTATATTTTAAGCACAGCCCAATTTTCATACCACATTATTGGTAAAGTTACACATTTGTTTAACATACGAAGTTGTTGCCTGCATATCTGGACACCAAGCTTATCTTCTTCATGGACATTTCCCTCCACCCAGGTTTTACTCTCCTTCAATCAGGCTTTAAACCCAATGGACACAGTGCAGCCTCCAACACACTGACCAGCAAACATTATTATTTAAGTGGGTGCTTTTTGCTGTATACCATCTAATGACCTTCCTTAACTGTAGTGCCCTTTGTAATTACATCAGACTAAGAAATAATAGACTATATGTCTTACATCTCACTTTTCTCTCAAGATAGATATATCCCATTCGTGTAATTCAGGTGGCATTTCTCAAGTATGCTACAGACACTTAACAGCAGTCACAGAGGACCCTAAATTGATGTGCCTTTAAAACCCATTTATATTGTCACAGAAATGTAAAGTGCCTTTAAACTAAATGAGAATTCAGAATAACATTTTCATGTCTTTGTTTCAGTTTCAGGTAGAAACTGTGTATTGGAAGAAAAGAGGGGAAGGTATTTTACTTTTCTGCTTTCATTACTTTTTGTTACTGCTTACAAATTAAAGTTATATAGATATATTCAAATTAAGAAAAGGAGCAGTTAGTAAATACATCTTCTAGAAGCTAGAGGGCATAGGAGACATAGAAAGTCTACGGGTAGAACTCAGTTATCAAGATGTACGAGTCAGTCATTTAGAGTAATTTTCTGTTGTTTTTACACAAAACATCAACTGCCATTCGAGTTGAAACTAATTTTGTTCTCCTTCTGAAGAGCAGTGGTTGAAAAAAATGGAAATACTTAAATTTTGATTAGTTTTGCAGCTAATCGGGAGGAAAAAAAAAGCTATTATTTGTAGAGCTAGTGATCTAAATGAAGATGGTGCTTCCAGTTTTTAACTCAAAGCAGTTCAGGAGTAAGTTTATGCTCTACATGACCTCGTACTCTTAACCATGAAGCAGTCTGGTACTAATAATTCTTTTGAAATAAAAAGTGAAAGGTAAGTTAATGGGCCTAGAGGCACTGCTATCATGCAGAATAACCACAGCCTTCAGATTTTTATTCATCCAGCTGTTCTGGTCAAAATATTTGGTAACCTGTTTTCACCCCTTCACCAGTATTTCTGTGCTAGTGAAAACCCTGCTGTGTTTCACGTTACATCAGTATTTGTGTGTGGGGATACTGGCAGACACTTTACAGTACAGCTAAACTTTACTTTGCATTTTGACAGCAGAGCTCACAGGGTTTACCCTGAATGGTATTACAAACAGATCAGCTTAAATTGCTCTAAGTCGCCTCCCCAAATTGGCTTCCCCAAATTCCAATTCCAGGTAATCCAATAGGAAGAACTTCCCGAGTTTACTGTGCTTTACCCTGTCCTGTAAAGGAGTCAAGTAAAGGAATCAAGTATTGATTAGTTTATGTTGCATTTCTTAGGTTGGTTGACTTTCAAATGGAAAATCAAAAGTACCATTAGTTTATAGGACTCTGACACCAAGGAAAAGATCCTCTCTGGCCACTGTGAACTGCTGCATTTTCCACAGGTTTTATGCCTGAAGCCAGACAGACATTGAACCACAAGGATGATATTCCAGTAAACAAAACAACTGGTGGAGTAATGAAACTCCACTGAATTATTCATTGAATTCTGAGTGATGCAGAGACGATTATTACAGTGAACACCCCTGAAGACGAGAGCAGCACCACGGGGGCAGCGCTGCCCGTGCTGTTTACCTGACCTGTTTTCCCAGGTAGGCATTTGCAAAAATTAGTACCTCGTGTAAATGAACTGGAACAACTGCGTTTCGTAGCTGTCCCTTACTTACCTAGAAATTGTAGATATAATTCCAAAAAGTAGTTAAGTGCATGCTTCAGTGCCACAGGCATCAAATTAATGCATGCTGAAGTGCTTTGCTGAAAAGCAATGGACTTGAACATATCTCTAAAGTGAAGCACATCTTCAGGCTTGCTGGCTCAGACCTGATGATGCTTCCTAATAAATGTCACAGATGAGTACAGGAAAACAGAATACATCAACACAGAGCTGATTCCAAAAACCACTGCATACTAATAAATAACTTTAACCTATGAAGTATTTTCCCTGCGGACCTATGGAAATCAAGGAACTGTACCACCTCTTCAGAAAGGTAGGTATCTCAAAGTATAGTACTCCTGCTGCTATTAAGGTTTAACTATTACTAGTAGCATGTTTAGTGCTAAACAGACAGAGGAACTGGGGTGCAGAATGTCCTGAGGGGGAGGACAGCTGTGTCCATAAAGCTGAAATCACCTTTCAAATAAAAAAAAATATTTGGAGAAATAAACAGTGCTGGATGAGAGCTAATGCTGAAGCCTGCTGATAATGCTGATGAGCAAACTGGCAATTCTGCCTACAGTTCTGGAGGAAACTTTGTAGCAAGGGAAAAAAAAAAAAAAACAACAGAATCCACACTACAGAATGAAGTTGAAGTCAAACCTTGCCACCCTCCCGTGCTTAAAAGCCCAATGCAAACTTCAGTGGAAGCAATGAAATCTTCAGAAACCTCCTAGTGATATGATTGCTGACATCCACTTGTGGCAGAGAAGCACAGGTGGGGTGGATTTGTGCTAGGCTTGAATTATGGTAGTGATGAGCACCAAAGAAAATCCAAGAAGAAAATGGTGTGTGATGCCACAGGGTGTGAGAAACATGCAGTCCAGGAGGTCTGAGGAGTTACAGAATACAGTTCACAGGGTAACACCGACACTGCGCACTGAGTAAGGCAAAATCTTGTAGACAGAATATAAGCGTACAGGTCAAGACAGTGTTTTAAATACATGATAGCAAGTAAGAAAAAAGCTCGAGTAGCTTGGTGTCCCTGCACATGAGGCCTCCTATCTCTAATAATGTCCTCTTAGCACTGTACTAGTAGAAAATGCAAGTTTATAGTAATATTTAGATTAATTAACTCAACTGACATCCATTTTAGATGTCTGGTTTTCTTCTGGTGGTGATCACTGCTAAGAGCTGCCGTAATATTTGAAATACACCAAGAACAAGGTACAGATGTTACTTGACCATGAAATGTCACAGAATAGTTCATTTCTTATCCTTCTATTCAATGTTTGTTTGTTTAATATCATTAACAATTTATTACAATGTTTTCTTCTTGTCCTTCAAAGAGGAAGCAATGCTTATTATGATCCTTAGTAACCTGGAGTACAATTTAGCAAAATAATCCATGATACTTTGGCATAATAATCTGAAAGTTTTTGTGGCTTTGCTACTGGATTTCAAAGAATGTGTCTGCTGGAATATTTGGCTGTTTAACAGTGTTTTTTTTCCTGTTAGTCATTTGCAGAAGACTGATGATCAGTCCTAAAAATGCAAGTTTTAAGACAGTACTATTAGGCTCATGTGGTATAAGACTGCTGGCTCTGAATTTTCTGCAGCAGATGTGCATTCCAGCTTTGCTAACTGCTTTCTGTGAGGCTGTCTTGCTAGAGAGAGGCATGGAAAAGTTCCAGTGTTGTTTTCTTGAGACCGTATATCTCTGTCTTGCTGCCGTCACAGGCCTCCTCCTGCCTGGACATCCCTGCAATAACTAGGTTATGGAACTTATTCTCTAATTTTGACTTCTAAAGGATCATATTTTATAGGAAGTTCACTGAAGGAGTGTAATTGAAAATCAGTTGTTTTCAAAAGCTGCATACTTATGGTTTCTCCTGTGTTAACAGGCTAGCCATTCTTGATCAACACTTGATTTTCTGTGGTGTCTCTGTCTCTAGGGCTTAAATAGAAAGATCCATAGCTGCAGTATTTTCAACATGTTACTCCCTACGCAGTCCATATGTTTCTGCAGATAAACAGGTCGGTCATTCAGCTTTTTTTTTTTTTTTTTTTTTTTTTTTTTTTGTGGAGGGGAGTGGGGAGAGAGAGATGGAGTGGGGGTGGAAGATAAAGCATTAATTTTGTCTTCTGATTGCGGACATTTAAATGTAGAGGCGACTTTCTCCTTACTCTCTTTCTCTCTCTCTGTTCCTCTCTTTCTCTCTCTCTCTCTTTTTCTTTCTCTCTCTCTTTTGTGGAAGGATTCCAGGGGCTTTGGCACTCCTGCGTGATTGGCTGTGGTTACTGAGCTCCACTACAATCAACTGCTGCATTACAGCCGCCCTCCGTAGAGGCTACGTGATTCCTGCAGCATCTCTCTGGTCTGCTTTGGGTGCACTGCTAGGTGATCGTGAGTGGGCTCTCTTAAGAACAGCACTGAGGAAGGAAGCCCTGAGGAAGGGCTGGTTTTCCTCTGACACTGGTGACTTTCTCCAGTGCTTGTCCAGCACGCTTTCCATTATTAAGCTGCAGGAATGAGTGCGTGCAGAACAGAGAAAAGAAGAAAGGAAGCTAATGCCTTCACCACATCGGGAGGTGAAGAGCAAGGTAAAGCTGCCATCCTGCAAGATTCCCATATACGCTTTACCTTAGTCCTGTTGTTTTGGGGATAGAACAGAGCAAGGCTAAACCAGGATTGAGAACATACATAAATGAGGGTATATCAAAAATAAGAAAAGGCAAATTGGAAAAGGCTAAAATCCAAATGCTAAACTGAAAGAGGGAAGATTATTCTGCTTATTCTTCCTTCCAGTTTTTGGGAGGCCTGTTCTCGCTATGAGCTGCACAGAGCAAGAAATGTGCCCTAATCTTAACAGAATTGGGACTTTACTTAAAATAAATTGCAGATTTATGATAAGAGTTGGATGAAATGAGAGAAAGGATGGGAAAAAAAAGGGAAATACAGGCACAGGAAAATGAGAAAGTTTTTGCTGTGTGAAAGATGTAGGATGCAACCACATTGAGTACACAGGAGAGAAAGCATACTGGGGGGACCACGAGAAGTACTAGGGAGTGCTGGGGTAGATGCCAACCCATACTGACCAGCCTGAGAACTTACAATAAGAACAATTTAAACCAAATTCCTGGGGAGGTGGTGAAATTTGCCAAGCATCCAAAAGACAATGACACCATTTTCAGGTCCTAATTATTTCCTAATGAATTGCTTGACCCCAAGGGCCTATAGCAGCCATAAAATTCTGCCTTAATAAAGGCTCTTAGAATAGTTCCATTCAAATATAGACATAATTACACCTCTCCTCCCAGTATCACATTTCAACTATCCTCCCTGTAATCACAGAATCACTGCAGTGTGTCAGGAGTGAAGAGCTCTTTTATCCTTAAAGCAGAAAGTATCTGAACTGTTATAAGCTAAAGAAGGTTTATAATGGGCCAGACTAATAGAAAAGGCTTTGAGGCATCACTACAGTCACAAAAAAAGCATGAGCAAATTTGTATTAGACAGACAGCTACAATGCTGTCTCTTTACTAGAAAAAATGCAGATGGAGAGAGAGCAGAAGAGAGCAAGAATCTCCTGCATCCCCTGCATCTGAGTTTTTCTACCTCACATACAGAAAAGCTGCTGTATATTTCAATTTGTTCCCATGTCTTTATTCTTTGGCTTGCTCTAATTATTCCTATCCAAGCTGATTTATGTTTGACAACTTTAATTTTTTTTAAAAAAGTTCCCACTATTCCCACTAAATGAACTGAAAATGTGAAGCAAGAACAACTCTCATGTTTGCAGACAGGACCAAGGGAAAACAACATGTCTGCACACAATATGAAGCGGCTGTTCAACCACATTGCCCATGAGTCTGTGACTACTATTTTTCTTGTTGGCTATATGACTTCCATTTTCTGTCTCTGCCTTTGCTCAAGAGTTGAAATACTGAGACCTCAAAAGGGATTTTTTCTTTCACTTTGTTTTCCAATTATTGTGTTATTTTTTCTTACTAATTCATAGCTTACTGCATTTTTTGTTGTTTTCTGTTTGTTTTTCTTGTTTTGCATGAGCAGTATATAACACAACAGAAAGCTGGCAGAAAGTTTCAGCCAGACATACTTTATTATGTCAATATATTCACTGCTTCCAAAATGGAGCAGGATTTTTTGTCCCCAAGCCTTGTCGTTATATTGCTAAGGTCACTCCCCAAAGGCAAGAGAGGCCCAAGTGCTACGTCACTAGCAAAGACTGTAAAATCCTGGTATCTTGCAGATACTAAATTCACACAAGTTTTAGCAAAATCAACAGTGGAGTGAAACCCACTGTTTCAGGTAGCTTCATACTAAGAGGAAGGTGAGGAATTAGCTCTTCTTTTTCTCAGAAACTGCCAAGTCACTGTGATGCCGGGATGGACTTGTGGGATCTGCTGGCAAGAAGCAAGGAGGCCATAGTAGATGTAATCTGGGCTATATTAAAGAAACAACATTAACTGCTGCAGAAGGTACAAGAACCTCCTGCTGCAGGAGGTATAATAAACATAGCATGTACTTCTATAGGAGACTAAGCCCTCTTAATCTCCTAACTGTTTATAAGAGACTGGAATTTGCAGTTTTTGTCTTCAATGGGTTTGGGTGTGTGTTCACCACACAGAGTAGGGTCACCTATGCAGATGACTGGTTCTTCAAATAAAATGCAGTGCATAGTGGTGATTTGATCCCAGAACAGAAAGGGAGAGCACAGGAAAGAACCAAGTAACTGAACTCGAAGAGAAGCCGAAAGTTACAGCTAACTGGCTGCCAAAGCAATGTCTTAATTCTTTGTGCAGCCCAGCCTAGCTTAAGAAAGGTGACTGATCTGTCTATTTTAACTACACGGAAAGAAAGAAAAGGTTCAAGGAAACAGAATTTAAAATGGAGGAGGAATTTGTAGTGAAAAAGTTACATGCTATAGAAGTGTTACTGTAAGAAAATTTACTATGAAAACTGCATGAAACTGTGTGCAAAGTTTGAGGATTGCAACTACACAAGAAAGAGAAAACAAACTGAGATGGCCTGTATGAAAGACTATAATTTACTAGATGAACAGTTTGCAGAGATATGGTTTAGTACTAAGTGAGGGTTGCTAGCTGAAAAGAAAAAAATTTTGTTCAGTAGATATTGATTTGTTTAATTATATGTGGGATTCATTTAAAGTGGACACTAGTCTGCTTTTAAAAAAATCATAGTGGGTCTGAGTGCATTTACTGCTAGAAACATTAGATTTCCACATGTGGTATCATTTAGTTTTTTCTAAAATAAAAAATGAATGCATTTCTTGGTACAAACAAATCTTCTCTTTACTAAAGCCCTGGTGATCCTAGGTTATGTCCATGGTGATATCAAAGCAGCATTTGACTTAACATGAGCTTTGATATGCCACTTGATTGATTGTCTGGCTGAGAAGAATAAGGAGAAGGGGCTGAATCCCAAGCACTTCGTGTGAGGGTGAGCCTGGGAGTCGCATGGGCAAGTGTCCTGGATGGAGTGGGAGCTCTGTGCTCACCTTCCCTGTTCCTCTTGGTCTCTGCTAATCAAGGAGCGGGACGGGGGAATCAGTTTCTTATGAACTCATTAAGCAGAGCAGTTCGTGGCAAACTCTCCAGGGATTTTTTTCCCGATTTTCATTAACCTCAGCATATATATTATTTTAATAAAAGTAATCTTGACAACACCTATGAAAAAGCTGTGAGGGTTGCAACAGCAATTAAATGTGTTGTCAAAAATGATAAGCAGCCTGGAATCTCAGGAAAGATAATACATTCTGAGCAATAATGGAATAGTAATCTTAATCCAGAGGGTTTTTTTTTTTTTTTTTTTTTTTTGTTTCTCAGGAGCTCCTTAAAATGGATGCATGTTAGAGACCAAGCAATTTTAAAATAAGATATTTAAGCAACAGGCGCTATAAAGAATCTCCATTTCAAGAGTCAGTGTTATGCTTGTGTAACAAGCCAGCAAGAAATTTTATGCAGCCAGCAAGAAATCAGTTATTAACTGGACATTAAAAATGGTTTATGTGCGAAGCCTTGACTATTTTACCAAATTTTGGAAGTTAGATGCTGGAGATGGTGCTTTACTGAACTATAATTTAGTCACAGTTGCAGTGCCTGCTGTTTTGGATTGTCCACTGCAGAGAGAAGGCACAGAGTGCCATTTCAGTGGAATTAGCAGTGCTGGCATGATATTCACTTTTGTGAAGAAAATAGGGTTTAAGACCTTTGGTTTCCAGATTATGTCACCCTGAGCCTTTTATTACTTGGGAGCTACACTGAGTGTATACATATATATATAGGTCTTTTGGTAAATGACAAACTCCCTAAATGATAGTATTTTGTTCATCCTGAAAGCACTGTTCATCTTTTTAGAAGTGGCACTGTATTTTGGCAAGCACAAGAAAAATAAAGTAACCGCTGCTGGCCGGGCTCCGAAGGTGCTGTCCTCTCACCAGCACGTCCGCCCCCCGGGGCAATGGCTGGTGCTGGGACAAGGCTCTTCCCTGCACCGCGCTCCCAGAAGGGCTGCTGAGCTTTGGGGGTGTCTGCTGGGAAGGGTCACGTGGAAAAACAGCCTGTTTTACTGTGGGAGAGGTTGTACTTAAGGTTGAACTGAAACAGCTCCTCAGTACAAGAGAAAAAGGAATAGCCCATCAGTAGACATCATGCAGGGGAGAAAGAGGCAACCTGGTGGGCCTGGAAGGGCATGAACCTATTCTTATTCAGAAACTGTATGAAAAATGATTTTGGAGAAAAGATTATGGTTTCCTGGGAACCCCTGTTGTAGTAGGTAAGATAAAATGCTTCTCTATTTATTGCAAGATCTTGGGGTGATAGAGTACCAGAGATCCTTTTAACTGAGGGTTATATGGAGAAATTCAACTCTTAAATCAGAAATAAAAGGGTTAAATAGTTGAATAAAGGTAATGCTGACCTTATTCTTACCCCTGTCTCCCCAAATGTAATCTAAGCAGAGTGACAACTTGGTATTTAGGGAGACCATTTGCCCTTCTGCATCCCTTCCTAGCCACCCCCAATTATGCTCCTCCTTCACATTTTCTCGGCTCACTCTTAACAAAAGTGAGAATGGGATCCTAGCGTGTCCGCTTAGGGAAACATGCATGGTGCCATGCCTAGGGTGTTTCAGAAGGACAGGCATCTGAGTGCCCGACCTCTTCTTCCCCTTCTGAAGCTTTAATAGCCTGTTGTCTTTTTCATATGTGTGCAGGACTATGGTGCATTCAGCTACACACTTTCTTTCTTTCTCCATTCCACGCCTAAAATTAAAATGAGTTTCTTCATTCAACTGAGGCTCTATCTCATAAGAGCTTTGATTTGAGGAGGATAATAATAAGTAGAAAGATGTTCAAGAAATAACATTTCTCACTTGCTTTGCAATAATGCCTAGTAGCCTAAAAAGACCGGATCCCATTATACTAGAGACTATCTTTAAAATGTAGCAAGAGTTATTTCCTTCCCCAAGGCATTCACACTGTAAGGAAACTTGAAACATGAGAGAGCGAAAAGCAGCATGGAAGTATGGAGAAAAGGGGAAGAAGGGGACAGGCAGTGCTTCTTTTCTTCTTGGTTAAAAAAGGCACCGTTTGTTCCTCACAACCATCTGATTTACTATTGCAGTTGACTAATATCTTCTGGTGCATCTGGTTGAAGGGCCTGACCTAAGGGATGATGACAGTCAGGACCAGCTTAATCAATGGACTAATAGAGGAAAGAGCATTCTGCACTAAAGAAGTAGCTTGGAACGCAGCCCAGCAAATAGCAGTGGCTGGCAAAACCTCTGAGACTGACCATCAGGGTAGGACGCTAACTCGGTAATCCATAAAAGATGGGACTTCATAAAGTTATGAAGAAGAATAAAAAGAGTTATCAATGTACAGTGCAAAAGGGCAGCAATGGAGGAAATCAAAAGAGGACCGGCACAACCAGGAAAACAAGCAAGGGAGAAAGCGGCAGTCAGTGAGGAAGTTAGAGAGCAGAGAGGAGAATGTGGCAGGGACAAAAGTTCAACCCACAACATGCTGACAGAGTACTGGGGAATTGAACTGGATATAAAATGTTTCCCTAGTGAGGAAAGTCTTGATTTTGAGCACTCAAGGGATTAATAAAGACACTGTACATTCAGTGTCAGCTGCCAGAGTGTACAGAGGAAAAACTATGCTTTCTTACTTGTGAAGTAGGAGTACGAATTAAATGCAACAAGAGTACAAGTTAAATGTAACAGAAGTGAAATATACAATTTCCAAAATATTTCCATACTTCACAAAGTCAGCGGTTTAGAAGGTTTAGTTTCTAAGTCAGTGGTACTTCTAAAGGAAACACCTGTGTTGAATAAAAACAGTAACATACCAGACATCACATGGGTGGTAAAACAACTGTTTGGCTTTCTCTGTAAAATCATTGAAAACGTTTTATCCAATTTATTTTATCTGAAAAATATACACCCATATTTGTTGAAAATACGCCATTGTCCCACTGCTTATTGCACCATTGCTGTTTTTAAAAAGTCTTTTACATTTCTTTCCTTTTTTTTTTTCATTTTTTCTCCAGTAAATCACATCTGGATTTCTAGCCTCACTGAATTTTGGTTTGTGCTTCTATATCACACTGTAATGTAACAGAATTGTTATTTATCTCCAAATGTATTCAGTTTTTTCTTTGTGGACAGTCTTATGTTTAACAGAGTCTTTAATTATATTCCTCTACTAGCTGACCACTATAAAATTTGAAGTCCTGACCACAAATCTGTAAAAATGTTTCCAGTTGCATTGGGAGACAAAAATAGAATAATTCCATGTCTTTTTGGACGGATGCCTAGCTGAAACTATGCAGCGTTTGACTGACAAGAGGATGTAGTCTTTGCTGAGAGCACTTTCTTTAAGGTCCTTTTTAGTCTTCAGGAATTTTTAAGCAGATGAATGAAGAAAGGATTTACGCTACTTTCCCTTCATTTTTATTAGCTTTGTCTGCTTTTCTTGTAACTTTTGTCTTCCACAGCAAAATCTTTTCAGCTTCTCGGGTTTGCTGAATATATAATCACAAGCGGGTAAGTAGTAACTTCAGGAGTTTTGATTCGAAATGGCACTCTAGTCTTTTGTGTACAGCTGTGGTAAAAGAATAAAACCCCTTTTGTGTGGCTACGCAGAAGTAGAATTATTTAAATGCACAGTATTTGCCAGGGTTATAACTGTATAGTCTTTCAGTGGTGAATAAATACGGTTAACACATAGCTCAGTCTGAGAATGCAGCGGAGAGACTTTCTTGAGTAAGTTCAGGATTATTCTGCATCAGAGTTTTCCCCACTGTGCTGCATGGCACATTATCCATTTCCTGGTGAGCTTGCATGGGAGCTTGCAAAGCAGAGCAGGTAATTGGCTGCTTGAGTTGAAAAAGCAGAAAAAAAAAGGTTTTGTTGTTATATACAGAAAGAAAATGGGGACAAATGGTAATTATTATGCTGTACTAATATTTGTGCATAATCTTCAGAATCTTTGAGATTCAACCTATAGCCACACTACATAACAGCAATGGGTCTGTTAAATATAATGTTTAGACAGTTCAGCTATTTTTTCTATCAATGCATTTAGTACTGGAATTTTAGTATGCTTTCAATATAAATAAGGACATTGAATGTATATTTGATAATGTATTCTTTCAGAATACTTCTTTTGTTGTTCAAGACACGTTTCTGTATTTTATCTTTATATATCATTATTTTAAACCATATGTTCGTCTTATGTAAACTTTCTCTTCTTATGTAAAATCTCTGACACCAGTGGAAAGTGAATATAGCTCAGCTCCTAGGTACTTATTTCTGAATTTCTGAATCTCTAAAACTTGCTTACCTTGATGCAAATACTCCCTCTTGGAAAGGGAAAGCTATTCCTAGGGTAGATATCCTTTCTCAATTGTACATGTGGCAGTTTCTACAGGCTGATTGAAACAAGCTGTAATTATATATATATATATATTTGTTGGTTGATGTTTAAAATGTTTACATACAGATGGAGTGTGGAAGTTTGTTGGCAGTATAAAGACATTTGTATCAGTTTCCTCCTAAGATGGGGCTATTTTCATGAAAAACTTTTTATTGACTGCTTTTTCTCTTCCCTTTGAGAAAACAAAGCATGTGGTTTAGAGTCAAGGCTGATAGATGCTTCAATTAGATTAAATCTATTTTAATTTTCACAATACAAATAAAATACTTTGGATAGAAATAAATACATCTGGAATCTGATATTTTGAAGATTTAGGTGCATGGGTAAGTATGTGTGACCAGTCCCACTGGAACTGGCAGAGGCATGAGTATAATATTCACATGAGAACTCTTTGCAAGCTCATGCTGTATATCTAGTCCTCTGCCAGTTTAGTGTTATTTTTTTTGCTGAAAAACTGACCAAGAAACCTGTGCACTGTATTGGATGTTGGAATTGTGTTGCACCTGTAGGAGAACACCAAAATGAAATACTTTGGAACACTGTGAAACAAATCACACATTTTTAATACCTTGCTATCTCTATAAGCTTGTTTCCTTCTTTTTGTTAAAGAGGAAATAAAAAATGTTGTTTTTTCTTTTATACATCCTTTTACTTTTTGAGATGTCTTTAAAATGCTTTTATACATCCTTTTACTTTTTGAGATGTCTTTAGAACTCCTTCAGTGTTGTATGAGGTAAAATGTGCATTAAAGCTTTAATGGAAATGGGATTAAGATGTGCAATCTCTAATAAAGAGATATTAGTATTTATTGGCAGTCTGGTTTTGGCTTATGCATTTTTTCCGAAGTTTACCTACATGTCTCTTACTCTCCTTACAGCCTTCTCTCTGTGTACAGATGTTCCGATGTTTTTTTCTCCATTCACCTTTTGGGGATTTTGGAATGCCAAATACTTAATGTGTCATTTCTGGCAGATAGTCCTGATGATGAAAGAGGAAATAAAATGGAGTTGAAAAAAAGTTGCTTGAGCAGCACATACACGATTACACAGCTGTAGAGAGTTCTTTCTTTTTGCAAGAGCTGAGTACCATTCTTCATGCTGCCTCAATTAATACGGGAGGAAACATATATTTCTTGGGCCTTGGAAGCAAATGTGGTCTTGGAGAGCAAGGTTTACTAGTGGTGTAATCAGCTAGAGTAGTGTGAGTGATTCCGTGCCAACTTTCTTTAGCCTCCTGCGCACAAGGCCCAATTAACTCAATTCTTCAGTCATCTCTGCAGGTGTCTGTCTGGTCTAAATGAGCCACAAAATAAGTGGAACCTAGTGGCAGGAATCTGGAAATACCTTGAAGTGTAGGAAGGTTTGTGTACTTCTGCATAAAGGTCCTTGATAGGCCATTGTGGCAACTGCTATCTGAAAAGAAAAAGTAGCTAGTGAGCATCTATGCTCTCCTCCTGATAGCTGGGAGACTCTGAAAACCCTTGGTAAAAGTAATTAATTCTAAATGGACTCCTAAGTGGATGTATTTACCTACAAAGTGTTTCAGATATTTCTATACTGTCCTCTCTGTGTTTTCTGGACTTTAACGGTCAGGAGAGACCCATGGGATGGGAAGGAAGCATGAGGTGGATGGTCTGATGAAAGATGCTAACTGCAGATGTCAGAGTGGAAAGAAGCAGTTCTGGGATGCACCGACCTGGCAGTCAAAGCTCTGCCAGAGCAGACGCGTCTCGCAGTGGTACCTGGCAGAAGGAAAGCGAGATCTGCAGATCTCGTGTTCAAAATGTTCAAAAATTTTTAAAGAGGTTGCAGCCTCTTATTAGTTCATTTCTACCTCAGCATGTTTGTTTAAATATTTAGACTGAAGTGTGAATAGTACTCAAATCACTTTCTTTTTCAGTATTTCATATAAATTGTTTAGAGCCAAGTAATGTGTTTCATTCCACATATCTATTCTCAAAGTTTTCAATAGAGATCTACATGAGCTCAGTGTATTATTCAGAGTGTCAAGACTGAAACTGGAGTAGATGAGATGAGATTATTTGGGACTCTCTAAAACATGATGGCTAAGCCAAACTGTTCATCTTCCTTATGTGCATATTTTTGAGTGTACATTTGAGATCCAGATACTTTTGTATCGAACTTTTTCTGCATAGTATAGTGGTGCTGCTGATCTAAAGAGGAATAATCTGGCAAACCAACTCAAATTGGGAGGAATGGTCTCGAGGACTCAGAAAGTTGGGTTCCTGATTCTTATTTTGATGACACATTTATGACACACAAGGATAATGTAGCTCCTTTGTAGCACTCTGCATTTATCTGCCAAAAGACAGTGAGTGGTGTGAGTTGCTCTGTATTGCCCATGCCAGGCTGCCTAAGAAGGTCAGGCACATATACATGAACATCTACATCCTCATCTTGATTATGCGTGCTAGTACATAGTACATAGTATGTATGCCGATATTCTGCCCTTCTAAAAGTGATGGAGTCAGGCTTAATAAAAAAGTTTGTTTTCACTGCTTTAATTTCATCTGAATAAACACGAAAAGGAACACAAATTGGACCCTGTGGGTACCACAGGCTCTACAACTTCCTGGTTGCTTTTCAAGTTTTCCCTTCTCTGACATTCCGAGGAAATCTAGTACCTGAATCTCCCCACAAACTCCATTTTTTTTTTTTTTTTGTGCGTAGTGTCCCTGGGAGAACTGAGCTGTGGTGCTGAGCTGTGAGAAGCCTCACAAGGGCCCTGGGGGTGTTTCCTGCACAGCGTGCCTGGGACAGTGCCTGGATGCCAGGAATTCTGCCCGAGTTAGTTAACTGCAGCAAACTGGCAGCAGCAAACAGACAAAAGTATGAGTGCCAAACAAACCTTGGCCAAAACCAATCACCTCTTAGCCAAACCTTTAATTCTTTTGGGGAGTTCAAGGTCTGCTGAGGGCAGTTAGACGACAGCATTCAACAAATAAGAGAGCTGTCCCCAGCTGCACGGTCCCCAGCTGTGCATGTCTTATAGGGTAGTTAAAACTCACTGAGCGCGTACAGCTTTTATTCTATTACTTACTTTAAAAAAAGTGGATTATGCCATATTACTTTTCCTTTGCATATATGGCTAACAGATGTATGATTCATAAGTAAGAATATTAGATGCATCGCCTTTGACTTTATGCAAGTCAAGCAGTGGCACAAAACAGCATTCGTGGGAGTCCTTACTGCAAGTGCAAGTTGCATTAGGATTGCAGTGCATTGAGCTTGTGCACAAAAAGAAGCCAGCTCTAAAAATCTTCAGATTCATATCCATAGTTCCCAAGTGTCTTGGAGGCATTTCTAGAGCAATAGAAATTTTTGCAAGTGCTGTATTTCCAAGCAATGAGAATTGCATTAGGAATAGTTTTTGTTAGCTAATTTCTGTCTTTAGGATAGAGCAGTTTCCTTCCTCTCTTCATTTAATTCCTTTGCTAGTTTGACCTTCACCTGTATTATTTGCTCACTGAAATTCTCTAGGGAGGATCACTGTCAATTCTAATAAGCTAGCTGTCACTTTACACCAAGCAGAAAGTGTTTCATTTGTTAAATGGGTCAGTAGAAAACATTGCCTTTTTTTACCTTCTTCGTTTTTCTTGTAGGTGAAAGCGTTTTGTTTTATGTGACTGGAAGTGCATGAAATGGTTTTGAAGCTGGAGATTTAAGTGTCTGGAATGAAGAATGTTATGTAAGATTTTTCTCTTTTCTATTTACCAGTTGTATAGAAACATGATCAGAGTAACAGCACAAAGGCTGACGGCAGTGAAGTTTCTTGTGTTACCAGTAGTAAGATAAGGGATACACAATATAAGGAATACACTGTGAATTTCTCTTTGTTAGAAAGCTGCATAGGAAGCCATGGAGAAAGTAAGATTAACACACTGAGCTTTTGCTTGCTCACGTAGGGTCCAACACTCCTCTGCTTGTTGTTGGTAGTTTTGCCATTGACTTGCCTGCTAGCAGGATAGCTTTTCTCTGTTGCAGCTTCTGTTGCATTTATTTATGCTCCCCTTTCACTTCTGTTTAGTGCTGACAAGCACAGCCTGTGTTTCTCTACTACCTTGCACTGGTGAGTTAGCTTTCTGCTGATAAGCTCAGAAGGTCTCTGGGAACGGGTTTTCAGGGGAATATTTTCTTGTGCCTTTCCTACAGAAATCTCCTACACAGGAGTAGGACTGCTGAGGAATGAGTTACCACATAATAAAAAACTTTTGGACAGTCAACATTGGGTGGTTTGGCCAAGAAATGTAAACTACTGCTTATTTAATCAAAAATATAATCTTGAAATTAATATTGTCTCTTAGACTGGAATAAATTTTAAATATATTTCCTGGTAAATGGCTCACTGATCTATCACTGCTGCTTTGCTGATGTCCGCAAATGTAGGAGCAAATAAACAGCTCTGAAACATAGAATCTGGAGGGAAAATTCTCAATCTCCTGAACCTGTTGATCTTTCAACGGCAGACCACTGACAGTGGTTGTGATTATATACTATTCATGTGAATCTTCATGTGCACTTAGAAACTTCAATTGTGATTTTACAGCAATTAAGGATGCAAATTTGTATTCTGATTCACATTTATAGATTTATTTGCTATGCTTTAGAAAATGGAGGACCCTTTGTAATTTTTGTTCAGGTCTAAGATATATTTTTTTAAAAAAATTCCTCACAGATACAGATGGACTGTGAGAGCTGTGCTCTCAACGGCCACATGACTGGAATGCTTGCCAAGTGTTTCTGGGATTAATACAGCCCACACCTGTGAGACCTTGCACTGTTTTCAGTCCGACAGCAGATTCTGTAAATTCCATAATAAATACTTTGGGATTGTTACTCTTTTTCTGAATTTATAAATCTATCCTCTCTCCTATTTCCTTTCTCTAGGCCTCCCAAACTATTTTTCCTTTCCTTCCCTGTCCCTTAAACACTGCCCAAGCTTCCATCATCTGGCAATTAAAAAAGCGTAAAGTTTTTATCAAGATCTCCAGAGTAACTGTATACTGCTAAGACTCTCTCATATTGCATTTATTCCACTCCAGCAAAAGTAAGAATTTACATAATTACTTGCAAAATAATCTATGAGACCTGATGCACATTGCAGAAAGGTCAACAATGAAATAGGATTGTGTACTATGTACTGGTTCAAGCTGATATAACAGTAGGTTGTAGCTGCTATAAGTGTATTGGTGTTGAAGAGCTGTAATATGACAAAAATAGGTTCTTTGTTTTGGTTTGAGTGTCATAGTGATTGTTTTGCGCAGATGTGAAAGCAAAGACAGGATACACTATAAGTTGCCAGAACTACTATGGAGCCCTTTGCCAACGTGTTAGTGTTACTTGTTCAAAATAAAGTACAAAACACCTGCAGCACCTGCAGCAAAATAAAGTACAAAGCACCTGCAAAATAAAGTACAAAACACTGCAACACTGATGCTATTTCGTTTCAGTTATGAACTTGTCACCTCTATGTAAGGAGGAGGGAAGATATATGTCACTCTTCTCTCAATATGAATATTAAATTTCTAGTGGATCTGGATTTTCCATACATTCTTCACGATGATGAGTGGAAAACTAACTACCACCTTTATTATGATACCAAGCTGATCGTAGCTGGTTGTAGTTTTTTTGTCCAAAGGCAGAAGGATGTCCTCTAGGTGCTAAGAAATGTTTATGTTCTTAAAACGTTGTTAGACAGAATAGAGGAATTTGTAAAAAGGAGCCTAATTCAACTGTCTATAGAAATTATTAGAAAGAAAACTGTTTTAGAGATGGAAGAAAATATTTGCTCCTACAGATACATCTCCCGACATTCTCACCCCTTCCTTCCTTCTTTCCTTCCTTCCTCCTTCTTCTCTTCTCTTCTCCTCTCCTCTCCTCTTTTCTCCTTTCATTTTCCTTTTCCTTTTCCTTTTCCTTTTCCTTTTCCTTTTCCTTTTCCTTTTCCTTTTCCTTTTCCTTTTCCTTTTCCTTTTCCTTTTCCTTTTCCTTTTCCTTTTCCTTTTCCTTTTCCTTTTCCTTTTCCTTTTCCTTTTCCTTTTCCTTTTCCTTTTCCTTTTCCTTTTCCTTTTCCTTTTCCTTTTCCTTTTCCTTTTCCCTTTTCTTTCCTTTTTCCTCTCCTCTCCTCTCCCCTCCCCTCCTCTCCTCTCCTTTCTTTTCTTTTCCTTTTTTCTTCTCTAGCATCTTTTGTTCATAGTTAGGGATATGAAACTATTTGTGTTGATCTTCTTATTTGTTTCTATTTTCAGCTCATTTTTTTGTCATTGTCAAAACCCGAGCACAAAAAGCTATGTCACAACATAATAGTAAATAAAAATGTATTAACAACAAACCAAAAACATTGTTTAGCACTGCAAATTCATCTACCATTTGCCAAAGGCATACTACAGCCTAATGGGCTTTGAAAATAGAAACATTAAATTAATCAGATCTATTTCCATGGAAAATAAATGAGGCAATTCTTATCGCCTGAATAAATTGTTCCTTCAAATATTGTTTTGCACCATTATTGCTTCAAGTACCCATTTATGTAATCTCCTAATGAAAGGACTCTGTAACAGCCAGCATACACTGAGTATGGAAAAAGCTCAAAATTCCCAATTCCTTTTGAAAGCAAGTGTAGTGTATCAGAAAGCAGAGAAGGAAGGAAGGTAGACACTAAAGAGCTAGAACTCATTACTTTCAATGAATAATAAGAACAGTGAACTATCTGGGGGAGAAAAATCTTACAAAAGGAAATATGTAAAGAGTTTTTCACACAGCCTGAAGTTTTTTTCTGTTAAAAATATATTCAAGTAGTCTAGAGCTTTTTTTTTTTCAGTTTAAACTACTAGTTGTTCTCTCTGTCAGCCCACCTGTTCCGGCTCCTCCAAACTAACACTGAGGGAACAGACATACAGGTAATTGGTCTGAAGAAAATGAGATGAGGATGCTAAAGAGGAAATAAGGTTACTTGAAGGCTGAAATTGATCCTTCACTGTACTAAGTGTTCTGCTGTATTAACTCACAGGCTTTAGTAGCTATTAAATATACTAAATAAGCAGCTGTAACTCTAGATGTTGGAGAAATAATGAAGAGCAAACTTCTGTGCCAAATTAATCTGTTTATTACTTATTATAGATTTGACTCCATAAACCAAGTGCCTAACAATGGATATGAGATCATATCTTAAAATCCAAACAAACTCTGTATTTGGTCCAGCTCTCCCTAAAACAATACCTGCCTCTCTCTGACCTGGCTGCTTTCTAAAAGAATTTCAGCTCAATGCATTTTTCCCTACTTTCTTCTCAGTAAGGATCAGCTGCCCTGAGAAAGCACAAAGGACACAGACCAGGGTCTTCATAGAGAAGAATCTTGCATTTTGTTTCCATCTCTTTGATTCATTGAGACTAAACTATTTCACTTTTTTTTTTTTTCCCAGTGAAAGGAAAAGTGTGTTTGTGACAAAGAATTCTTAAACTTTGATTACTATGGAATGTAATGGCCTCAAACTGGGGCCAAGTTTTGTTCACTTTTGCACTTACGTAATGCTAGTAGTAGTTTCCAATCACAGTACAGGCTATCATTTTCCCCTTTTAAAAAGCCATGCTTTCCCAATGCTAAATAAAATACCTGAGATACCACAATTATGCCCATACCCAGAAAGGGGAAATAGCTGTGGCACATCACGTAGTGCGATGTGGTGAGTGCACCAAAATGTATTGGGGTTTCTGTGATTAGTTTGTATGGAGCCAAATTTTCCTGAGTTTCTGAGGAGAAAATACTGTAACGCCTTTCCAGTGGAGACTTTAGTTCAGTTATTTTTTAACTGATGGATAGATACGTATGAGAAGCTAGATATCACATGAATTGTTCCAAAAGAAGTTAACGACATGCCTAAATTGTATTTTAGTCTGAAGCACATGTGAGAATAGCATGCACGAGTGTGGAAGGACATTGTCTGATTCTAACTAGACCATTGTCTCAAACATGTATGTTAAAGCAGATGTGCAATGAGACCACTTCCTACAAGAACTGTTTAAAAACAAACAAACAAAAAAACAGCAGGTAGGCTTTTCAAGTAAAAATTGTGCTGTGTTGGTTTTTTGTTTGTTCGGAGTTGTTCTTTGGCCTCCTAGAATTTGCAGAGTTTAAACACAAATATGTGGCACCTGAAAGCAAAATGGGAATAAATCCCTATCTTGCCTGGATGTCATGAGTTTTCTATTTATTTTTTCAGGCAATGTACAACCTGCATATGACACATTGCAAGGTGGAAGAGACAGATTTCGTCATTGCATAGTCTCTGAGATACTGGGTTCTTAGTGGTTTTGGTGCTGTGGAATCTGAGGGATATTTACAGATGGATTTGGATGTATAAGATCTGCTGCAAAAATAGATGCAATTTTAATATAACTTTGCACAAGAGATTTATGAATTCTTTAGCTTTTTGCCAGTGAATTAACTAGAGATGTTGAAGAGTTATGCCAATCTCTAGTTTGCCAAAAGCTGTAGGGTTTTAAACTACACTAAAACCTTGTTAGTTAGACAGCTTTCTACTCTTCTAGAGCCAGTCTGTCAAATTTTTTGGTGCTTTTTCCTTCTGAGCCGAGATTTGCATAGCTGTGTTGATTTGTTGGTCATTACAAGATTACTAATCTAATACAGGAAGTCTTCTTTCCTCCTTCTAAGCCTTTTGGAGTTCATGACTTGCCTGTCTCATATTCAGTCTGCATGTCCATGTCTGAAACATTTTAATTATCTATTTAGGTTTGTCTTTGCCTATTCCATGGCTTTGCTGAGTGCTCAGCTTGTTTGGTGAAGAGACTGTAGTCCCTTCCCTCATCAGCAATACTGCCGAGGGCTCTCTCTTCTGAAAACCACACATGTTGTTTTACGTGGCTTCCACTATAAGAAATTAAATGTAACTCACAGGAACTAGCAAAAGAAATCATAATAGTTAACAAAATATTTTGCCTTGATGGCAGTGTTAACGGTGCATTAGTACTCTATGTCCTTTTAATATTAAGAAGAAAAAAACTGAACACAATTTAAAGCTTTTATTTTATAGTTGCTTTAGTGCTCTTTTGAGATGTGAGATTCAAATGAACTGCTCTGCAAATTCAGTTATACCATTGATTACATTTATGTTTATGTGAAAAATGGTTAAACCAGAAATGCTTTGTTAATAAGTTTATTTTAAAAATCAGTGAATGGGCTATAATAGATAAAATATTGATAAAACAATGAAAAATGCTGCATAGTAAAAATCTGTTTTTAACTGTGACTGAAGGATGATTTACTTCCATAGAAATGTATGCTCCTTTTAATAATATCTTGGGTGTTTAAGAGGTCCGTTAGTCCGTTAACTTCCTTTTGGAAGTTTTATGCTCAATAAACTTAGCATGAGAGTGGCTGGTGCATCACTTTTAGTGGCTGGCTTGCTTATCCAGACCGCAGTACCAGGGAGTACAGAAACATCCAGGTCACTACTAATATAATTTATTCCTGTCTCTCCATGTATACAAGAACACAGTGTATGAGAGGAACAAAGCTCCCCTCTGCCTCCTACTTTTTCCTTATGATTTCTGCTGAAAAAGAAGTGGTATTACCTTTCTTTTAGACAAAGGACTAGCTTTGCTGAAGCTTAAACTTCTTGGAAGCAACACTAAGTCATGGTTATAATTCACAGTTCCATGATTGCTATGTGCAATATGCTGTGCAAATGCCTCAAAACCAGTACAAGAATAAACTAAAATACAAGCAAGCAATTAAAGAACTTTGGAGAAATGTTTATGGAGAAATGAAAGACAATTAAAGAACTTTGGAGAAATATTTATGTTTATACTCTTCTGAAATAATGAAACAGTGACAAATCTTGGAAAAGGACATCAGTAAAACTGAGTACTGAGCAGCTGACCTAACCTAAGGCAAGTCCGCTTGGCTGATAGGACTCCTTCATAATTTTGTAATTGCTGATCAAAATATTTCTAGCCCTCAAAGAGGGAATCTACACCGGTATTCTGTAGTCTGTGTTTATAACATAAAGATAAATGTATTCCCAAAGAAGATACTAAGATACTGCTATAAAATCTACTAGACCTAATGCTATGCAAGTTATTTTATTATAGCTCTACTATACAACATAAAATACAGTCTTTAAAGTGTTTTAAATGTGCTACCAGAAATCACAGGCAATAGTATAATTAGATCAAATGCAAATTGTGTTTTCATGCTGCAATACTGAAATATTATTTGATGATCCTACAAACATTTAATCATGAAAGTGCTTGTACTCACTAGGAGTCAGTGGATTCACTTAGGAAACCATGTTTGCAATAGCAGAGAGACCTTACCATTTCACGGGGATGCGAGCATGGGATGCAGTTCTCTCTGTGAGCGCTGCACTACCAACTGGTGCAGTGTAAACTCAGCAACTCATTTGTAGTATCTGTGTTTCCTAGTGATATGAAAGAAGACATATGAAAGAAGACATTTGCTGGTGAATAGACAAATACACAATTAACAGAGGCCAATCACGGATTTCATGGCACCTAATCATGCTGTTCTATGCACATGCAGTGACTGTAAAGCTCCCAGGAAGTACTAAGCTACTGTACTTCATGCATTTCTAAAGTGTCAGAGCAACTGTATACATGACAGAGCTAAAACCTCGATTAACCATGCAAGTGATAATCAAAGTTAGCACATAAGCAACAAAACTGGGATGTTGCATGTGTTAATAGGCTCCAAAATATATATATTTTTTTTAATAAGGAAAGGAGACAGTCTTAAACTTCTGTACTTCTTTTCCTCATAACATAGTTTCCTACTGAAAGTGTGAATTTCATTTTTGTGATGTTCAAATAATGCAAGTCTGTGTAAGTAATTCCCTCATCGTACAGTATTTCAGGGGATCAAAATTCTGAATAATGCACAGGCAGGTGCTTGTGAGTCATCGGGCTTGTGACGTTTTGTTCATGTATTAGAATACTGTCCCCTCAGAGACTGCCTCATGACAGACACGTGGCACATGTATCTTTGTTAGGGAAAAGGACAAAATGTCCAAAGAGATTTTTTGGGCTACAGGTAAAGAATGAGACAGCATATTACCAAAAGCAGCCTGAATTTCCCATCCCATATTTCATTCCTTTTTTTTTTTCTAAAAAATAAACTGACTTTATCTGACAGTTTGAGTTGTGTTATCATTGTCCTGTGCACAAATTCTTATTCCCAAGTTTCTCTTCATTCCAAACTTGTCTGCTGTATTTTCCAGCAGTTTTTGACAATATAGATATAAATCCATCATTCTTAAGACTGTCAGTTGCCTTCAGCTATGTGATTTTTACTATTTTTATTGTGATACATCTAAAGACTTGGTAGTTATACATGGTATTTTTAGCACAAAAGCAGTGGAAGTATGTGCAACATATTTCCATGTCTCATGTTCTGTAATTTGAAATACATTCCCAACTACAATCTCTGTATATTTAATTTGTTTAAAAATGCTTTTGGCCATCTTTTCACATTTTTAAAGTTATTCAATCTACTGTAATGGCCTTTAATTGAGAGTTATGTTCACACAATGGAGGATAAAATAGACTAAAAGTTTTTCTCAGAGCTATAAATTTTTTGAACCTGGTGAGTTCCCATCCAGTGAGGAAAACACACGTTTTTGAATGTGTTCCATATACTTGCCAGATTTGACAACCAGGAATTAGATTTGTTAAGGCTACTAGAAGATGAAGAAACAGTAAAAAGCAAAAAATAATGAGGAACATGTCAATGTGATATCACATCAAAATCTTAACCATGCTGACGCAATCAGGGGAACACAGACTTTTGCATCTGCTCAGGAACAGTAAATATGTCACCTGCTAGATAATGCACTGCTGTTTATTTGTTAGCACTTCAAGAGATACAAAATTTCAGATGTTTATTTCATGTTTTTTACATAGAAAACCATGTATTCATGGATATACCTCTGAACGAAGCACTAATAAATCTAATGCATACACTCTTTCTGAAAACTGACCACATAACACTGAGATACCTGTATTGAAATCTATTCCACTGTGCTAAATACAAATGCCCTATCCAACTATCCAATTACTTATTCCCCCCGCCCATGGTTCACAGTTAACCGGCAGGACAGAAAGGTTAGTGGAACAGAAGAATAGCACTTTATTGTTTTACAACTCCCCCACCTTTCTTTTGTATAGAGGTACATAAGACTCTAGTTCACCAAAGCAGCCCTTTATTTAACAAAGAACATGACTAGATCTTCAGCATATACTTCTCTAATCTCCTGACTGAGCATGTATTTTGCTGAATCAGAGCATAAGCAAGTGACTCATTTGCCATGCAAGAACCAGCTACAGAATCAAAATCGGTGTTCTAACCAGAAAAATCACTTCTGTGCGGAAAAGTGGGTCACTTAACTAATGAAATATTTGGAACAGCTGGTTCCGATTGGCACGTAAGGGAGATGTGCTGTGTAACTGTTGTTCACAAGGTATAAAAAGCATGCTAAAGGCTTAGAGTCTAAGCAAATGTATGTGGGGTTGTGTTCTTTTCAGTGTGGTTCACAATGAGAGAGAGAGAAAAAAAAAAAGAGTGTTTACTTGGCTTCTCTTTCATGTCCTTAAGATCAATGATCTTAAGATCATTTAGAATCCATTTTTATTCTGTGCATTGTGATGGAGAAACAGGAGCTGTATGGAATCAAACCTCGGGCAGCTCAAACTCTGAGCTGAGGTAAGGTTTGAGAGCTAAAGGCAAGCAGAGCAAGGACAATGCAACTCATTTCACTGAAGATTCACAGCAGCTTCACTGTAAGTGCTGAGGTTGCTGGCCTTGATGTAGCAGAGCATTTAAGCACATGTCAAGTTTTAAACATGTTGGATTTTTAATTTTGGTTTCTATCAGCCTCCTTAAGTACTTTACTGGACTGGGGTCCTGGCAGGATTGAAACCTGGATATTTCTGCACATTAAGCAGTGCAAGTTAAAGCGTGTTTGAATTTGTAGTTTTTCCTTATGCTACATAAGATAGGTATGCTATTTTTCTTATTGCTGCTCATTTCTTTTTGAGCTTGAAAAAGAGTACTGTTTTTCCATAATACTAAAGTCGGCATCCTCTTGCTATTAGATATGTACTTAAAGGACTTGGTGGGCAGGAGAGAGAGAAAAATAAAAGAAGAAGAAAACATTTCCTTTTCAGGGCTTAAAGACTTTATAGAAAGAGAACTGCAATCTTGTGAAATAAATTGGTATACAGAAGGAGCTATTTGGACGCTGGTCTGTGAGAGGGATTTGAGCTTGAGAGTTGTCATGCTTCTGTATTTGCATTTACCACGAAACCAAAGATAAAAACAAATCAAGCAACAGCTGATCAGGGTGCTTTTTCTTTAAAACAAAAGATGTCTATGTAGGAATTTGCAGCAAACCTTCATAAATGATATATTAGTTATACTAGAAAAAAAAGTGCTATTGAGCTTGATTCTGCTTACGTTTCATGACTACATTACACAACCTTCTGTGTCACTTAGAATGATAGCCCTCCCTTCTGTAAAGTTTCTTCATTGTGTATCTGCATATTATTACGAAGTATTTGGAGGTTGGATGTCAAATAGTGAATTTTTCAAAAGGTGTTGTTAGCGTCAACTTGCTGGATTAGGGGTCAATAAGGCTACCAAATAGCATGTCAGCATAAAGCTCCCTATGTTCTTTTGGAAGGTGAGAAGAAAGCTGAATGGAGGTAGGGAGAGCTGTAATAATTCAGGCCGCAGAAACTGGACTAGTTCCTACAGCTAGGAATAGTTTGCTATGGTATAGCTTCCAGGCTTCCTATTATTTTAATTCTAGAACAGATATTTACAAATTAATTGAGGATTTCCTTTGGCCTGGGACGCAGTAATTATCCAATGGCAGAGGAAGACTGTTCAGGCAAAGGGATTTTGTTCCAACTTTGGGTACTCTATCTGTCTGTGTTTGAAGGGCTTCAGCAGTTTCCAGTTTAGGGAAGAAGAAGAAGAAAAAAAAAAAGAAGAACCAAAGAGAATAGAGTTTCCAGCAGAATGTTTCTTGTATTTATTAAAAAAAGAGAGAAAGAAAAAAAGCGTCTAGCAATTAAAGGCTGGTCTTCTGGAGCTGTTTTCTAGCTAGACGTATCTAAGTTCCTGTTTCCCAAAACATGCCTAGTATGTCAACCCCCAGAATATGATATTATTTGTCTTAGTTACATTACAGACCTGACCATTATTTTGAGGTTACATAGTTCTTTAAAAGCGCTGAATTGGCCCCTTCTCTTCTAAAAAAATTTATGTAACAAAATATGAGTTCAACTTCAATCTTTGTTTCAGCTAAGGTAAAAGGAATTGAGGACCTTTTTAGCGTTATATTATCAACCACTGGCCTTGGCTTTGGTTTAATGTTATCTGATATTCCAACAGTACCCAAAGTAATAGGTAGTGTTCAGAATAACTGTAAAATAAGTAAGCAGAGTCTTGTATGTATGAAAACTATTTTTTTTTCCAAGCCAATTATTGAATATGTAATTATTGAGTAAATGGCTGAGACTGTAAAGCTTGTACAGACAGTGTCCAAGGAGAACTACTTGTTTGGAAAACTGCCACGCTGGTGCGAGGGCTGCATGGTACCTTTTCCTTTCCTAGTTAGTCTCTGTACTGGCTATTGAAACTAGCGTGTGGGATACGCAGGTCTCCTGGGCATGTTTTGAGGGGTCTGTGGGTTGTTTTGTTTTGTTTTACAGATGTATGACTGTGCTCAGTGTAGTACAGAGATTTAACATATCTATATAAAGCTAAAGCAAGCTGGACTATGGTATTACTCCTCTCTTGTGCTCCACTATGCAGGCCTACGGTGGGTAGAAATACACACAACACAGCCGTACAGTTGCCTTGGAAAAACTGGCTCATAACATAAAGTGAGTTTGTCTGTTAGGATAACCTGAAAGGCAGAAAGATAAATGCCATGTCTAAGTGCTAAATTGTGCTACTGTACTATGAAAAAGCAAATTGAACACCTGTATGTATTTTAGGGAGAGCAGCTAAATATTTTTCTGCTTTATATGAAATTCTAACACATTTTGGAAATTTTCAAATTTACTCATCATGTAATCTAGGGTACAGTGACAATAAAAATGACTTATTTTTCAGCTGGTGCTGATGGTCTTTAGTTAACTGTTAATATTATTTCTGTCCTGAAGAGAACTCTAAATGATAATAGTTTCAGTCTGTGCACTGATACTACAGTGAAGCAGCTTCTCTTTTTTTGCTTACAGGCTCTGTGCAGCAAGGTAACAGTATAGTATATAGGAAAAAACAATCCCCATCATTTACAAAATTAAAAAAAAAAAAAAAAGTTTTATGTATACTAAAGTTATGCCCAGAGATCCTTTATTTCTCTGGAGATGACACATTTTATCACACATGTTAAATTCCAGTGTGCCAGTTTCGTTAAGATGGACTGTAAACATGTCAGAGAAAATATGATAGCTGGAAATTTACACTAATAAATCTAGGCCATTTTACAGTCTTCCTAGATTATAGCTCACTATGGCAAGAAGAATGAGACATATTTTCAGGTGGTAAACTGGTACTGCCCCTTGACTGTGATCTGTTGCTGGCATCCATGCTGTCCTTCAGTAAAGCAGGAGTTGTTCTTTTGACATGGATTATGTTCTTAATGGATCTACATTATAACATTAGATTTGGCTTCAGAAAAGACATTTCCACTTCAGATGTCAGATATGTGTTTTGTGTTATGCTGGAAGCCATATACTTGACACAGAAGGGCAGTGTTTATCAAATTTTGATAAGATTTCTGATGCTTTTGGCCATTTTCTTTTCTTTGAAAAACAAATCTTTGTTTCTTGAAAGATTTTTTTTTCAAGATCTGCTTCCTGAGATCTACTTTTCTTTGGAGAAAAAGCATTTGAAAAGTTGTTCACTGTAATCAAATGGTCTGTTGCTCTTTAACTCTCTTCAGAAGACAGTTGGAGTCACAGTAATGAAAAAAGCAGAAAATATACCTATAGGCACCTCTGCAGTTGTCAGTAAGGAGCAATTGGAAGTTGGAAAAAAAATTACTCATTATACCATGTATTTGACCATAATTGAACTATGACATACACAATGAAAACCTCAACTCCTGTCCATATCCCATGTATCTTCAATACTTCGGAGCGAAGAGGAAAAAAAATAGAGCTCATACAGAGCAATCTTCCAGGCTTGGCTTTCCCAGGCACTGCATTTGGCAAAGCACACCTATTCAAAAAGGCAAGCTCAGGAAGAATTAAACATAGGTCAACTTGTTCTAAAAGATCAGGATCTGAGTAATTTGCAAATCTCAACTTTCTTCATATAAAGGAACTATATTGCCAAACACATACTGCATAGGGGGTTTAAGCATGGCTATTCAGATTGAGTGCAAGGGAGTTTGAATGCATTCACTTGTTTTAAAAGAATGGACTCTTCTTTTTTCTCTCTTCTTTGCAGACTCATTTGTTTATTGGCCAGGTGATCTGTTGAAGGCATTATTTCAAATATGTCCATTATGGTGTGACAGAGCAAGCAATTGCAAGGTTTTGCATCAGTCTCTGCAGTGGAGTAGATGCTCCTGTATTTCTTAGGCTTGTATCTTCGTCAGGATCAGTTTAATGCTTTGAACTGTGAATTGTTAAAGTAGACATAGGCCCATTTATCATAGATTGTAACCTCGGGTACCAGGCAGGCTGAAGACTGGGGCTATATTTTTCTTAAAGAACCAAAATATTTAATAGCGTTTTTTGTATCTCAAAATCTGAAGAGTTTACATTATACTGGATTACAGAACTGGATTACTCTTTGCCTATTGGAACAGACTTTATTTTTGCTTTATTCTAAGCTGTTTAATTACCTTTGCTGCTACCGCTTTTTTTTCTATCCTCTGTGATCCCATTGTGCTAGAGACTACACTTCCTTATGTAAGTGCTCAGAATTTTCTAATGCCACCATGATGCTTGTGTCATATCCCAGACAGCGCAGACAAGCAAAATTGCTCTTGGCTCCAGTGCACTTTGCTCCTCCAGAAAGCAGTAAGCTCCACCTAGGCAAACACTGGTTCTGAAAGTGGTCATCTTGCTACTTCAGTCCCTGTATAGACAATGTTCACATAAATAATTTTTACAGAAAATCCCAAGGAAAGATCAAATCAGTTGAGATAGCTGTGTTAAGAGACAGAAAATGAGCTTAAAAATTAACTCCACAGAGATTTTTGCATATTTGATCTTAAGAAACACTTATCTCTGTGACTTTTTTTTTTCTAGGTTCTTTCCCTGCTCTAAAAGCACTTTGCCAACTTAAGAACAAAATGAAAATGAGAAAATACACTAAGTGTGTCTACACTGAGGAAGTGGTTTCCTCAGAAATGGTAGCCATATGAAACCTTTAAATGCTGATACCAAAACTGTATTTGAGTATACGGATGTGGGCCCTGAGAAAAGGGAAATGGGATATGTTTGCTAGCTAAAGGGAAAATCTTGTTGCTGCCTAGGCTTTTTGCCAAAGTACAGCTGAGTAAGATTTCTTTAGGTATGTGTCATGTGCCATTTTTTCCCCTCTTGCCTTCTCTGTAAGGTGCTCATAGGAATCCACCTATGAACAAAGAAAAGCCTGAGCACATACACTGCCCTGATCTAATTTCATATTTTCATGGACTCAGCAGACAGGGTAGGTATATCCTTTGAAAACATAGCTTTGAGTCCACAGATTGGTCAGGACTCCCTGTGACACATGGGAAGCCACTCTGCAGCTTCCAGCTCCTGGTGCTTGGCTGCAGGGCAGCATAGTAGCACCTATTATGGCTGCTGCAGGTCTGGGTACACACTAGATGGGCACTGTTGTTCCTGGATCCCTTACAGCACTGAGATGTCAGCTTGATAACTGGAAGAGGTCACAGGAAGAGGAACAGTGTGGGAGACAAACTGTTCAACCAGAAAGTAGCTAGCCACAGAGCCTGCTCTGTCTTGCAAAGTAGGCTGTGAAGTCAGCAGAGGATTCACCTTGGTCTACTCTTGAACTCCAAGTGCATGCTGCTTCTGGCCACCAACCCCTGAACTGCAAGCCCTTACTACAACAGCGGTGAGTAATGTCCACCTCTGTCAGCTCTTGTGCCACAACAACTTCCTCTTGGCAGTGCTTAGCCAGACTTTCCTGACCACTCATCAGAACAACTTTCCATCCTGCTTCCTTTTACTCATCAATTTCCCTTCCCCACTGTCCCGCATCCCTGATTCCTCCAAATACCTCTCGTAGCCTCCCTCAGCCTCCTTTGTTACCCTGACTACCTTCAAATACTTTTGCCTCGGAGAAGTCTGGGGATATTTTTCTTTTGCCCACAGTCATTAACACTGAAGTGGATTTCAATTTCTTTCTTTGTTATGAATCACTTTAAATGGCAGCTCATCAGTTCTGGTGAAGCTGGCAGCTAATTTCCTTCTAAACAGGAAGAGTACTCTCTCAGGTACTACAAGGACAACATACTTTCTGAAAGTAGCCATGCTAACTAGGGCAAGGGTACTTGGGGTACCCTAACTAAGGGTACCTAGCTTCCTGTTAAGCCTGAATTAAGAAAACAATTTAATAAAATTGTGATGTTGGTTCCTATGCTGAGAAAATGCTAGGCCATCAGTAAAAATTAGATAGGCACCTAGTTAGAGCTAGATTTCTGTAGAAATGCTAGAGTATGGCCATGCTACACAGCACTGTCAAAGTACAATGAGTTGCATGTCTTTCCTTCAATTACTAGAGATCCACTGACTAAAGCACCTTGTCATTTAATCTTGCTTCTCACATAAACTGAGGACCCACATGATCTGTGCCAAGCTGACAACAGTTTGGAAGCTGCCAGTTTGGAGTACTCGCACGCACAACACTGTTCAACAGAGCCTTACCTGTAGATGGTTTTTGGAATAAATGTTTCTTTGTGCTTTGGTTGATTTTTGAACTAGAAAGCAATTTGCCAGTAACCTTCCTTATAAGATAGGAACCTTTGTACCTTTACGTCCCCTGTATTTTTTCTGCTGGGACCAGCACTAGGATGCAAGTTACAAAATCAATCAATCAGTAGGTTTCCTTTAAAGGAAAAAGCAGGAATTAATATGTAGCGATCACAGAAATGCTTTGGAGATTGTTATTTGTGGTATATTGTGGTGAAATTGGCAGAGAGAATTTGAATTCCAGAAGGATTATTCTTACATTTGCATGTATGAGTCTTGTGCCAGGTTTTGTAATTTAGTTCTTGAATATCCTTGAGATTTCAAGCACTTTTAGAGTAAATCATTAAGTTAAAAAGAAGCTGTTTTGTCATTTTAAAGATACTGTAATTTATAAAGAGCCTAATTATAGTGTCAGTCTTATTTAGTTGAAGCATGTGTAGATTAAAATTATATATACACTACTGTGTCTGAAGTGTGTTCCCATTGCTGAAGCAATGCCTCATATTAGATTGAGACTTACTGTCTACATCACTGGTTGAAGTGCTAAGCTAGAAGCACAGGGTGCAAGAAGAATTTTTTACATATTGGGTCTTTTGCTGTGTTTTTCTAGACCAAATCAGTCATTTTCCATGTAACTGTCTGCCTCCCTGCAGCAAGTTTCTTTCATTTCTTTTTTCACATTCTTCGTGTGTTTCAATGTCCTTGTTTCTCTCTTTCCATTTCTAGCTCCTAAATATTAGGACTTCAGAAAGCATTTTTCGGACTTTAGGACTGGTTGCTGAGAAAGAAAATGTAAAAATCACTGGCCATTCCTACAGGGATGTATTAGCTTCTGACATTGTGGGAGACCTGTAAAACCTCAGGGAATGGTTCTACTCTGGTTCTATTAAAAACATTTCTTATGTACTTTTTATCTAAACTTGTATGAATTACAGCATTAGGGAGAGGGCCCATTATAGGTCAGCACACTGAGCTCACACAGAAGTGTTCCCTGTTCCTTTACTTATTACCATAGCTTAAAAAAAGTGTCAAGGGTTTTGAGGGGAAGAGGAGGAAAAAAAAAAAAAAAAAAGAGCAAAGCCTGATGCTGAGTGAGCAGGGTTAGGCTAAGTAATCATCTTGCTATTTTCTAGCTAATGTGTGTGCCTGATCCTTAATGTCTGTTAATTGTAAAATGAATGAGAACGTAGTGCACCTGCCTAAGGTGGAAGAAAATTGTACTGTATTTTGGTATAATTTTACTGTGTTCTGCCTCTCAAGAGGGACGCTAGAGTGCTTTGTAAATACTACTTGTGAATCAAGTCCATTTGGAGCAGTTAACACTCCTGTTTTAGAGAAACTTATGCATGACAGGGTTAGGGACAGCTGTCCCAAAGCTTTCTCTTGCTCTGGACAGCAGGGATTTGCAGTAAAGTGAGAAGAGGACACAGCTGCAGTTAGTCCCTGAACCTCAGAATTCCTCCCCATACCATTAGAGCAGAGATGATGTCATGTAAATCATCCTAAGCCAAGTAATTACTTCAAATAGTGTTTTTGCATTTATTGGCAATAGCATTGGCCATGTTCTTGGGCCAACTTTGCAGCCATGGCATTGCTGGTGTAACCAGCCCCCTGAGCCATCCTCACAGGGGACAGCACCTTCACTCTCAGCTCTGGGCGCTGCAGCACCTTGGTGCCCAAGCCCACTCCTCCCTGCTACATGGGCTGTAGTACAGTAAAGACATTGGGAAACACTGAAGTGCAACACTGACGCCGCCTGCCTCCTCCACTCCAGTGTCTTCTAGTTTCTGTAACTCCAAGCAGGCTGTTCTGAGCAAGTAATCAAAAACATATGTACTATTTTGTACACTCTCAATACTGCATTCTCAGTACTTCTCAGTTTAGCTACTATGTATAGCTGTTTCACTGGCAATGTAGTTTGAAGGTTGCTCTGAGCTTTCCTGTTTGGCTATCTAGGGGATTTCAAAACTAGAGAAACAAAAATGTTAGCAATCTGGTGAAGAGAAGTCAACTTTATTTTAGTGAATTAATTTCTCAGAAATGTGGAACTAAATTCACATGCAATGCTACAAGTTTTTTCATCATTATGAACTTGTTACTAGGTGAAGCATTGGGTTACAATCTGCTTTAACTTCATTGCCTTTCAGGCAGATAATTTTTCAGCAGAAAGTAAGAGTAGAATACTTCAGAGGATCATTTCATATTTGAAGAATTTCTCTCAGAAAGCCAGAGGGAATGTCAGCAGATATGTTTTGTCTGAGAGCAGGAGGGAGAACAATGAAGACATTGCCTGAAGAGGTGGAGGTGAAAGCAGAAATAGTTACTTTACAGGCTGAAGGACTGGAGTACTGCTTGTCAAGGTCTTGTATTGTTAGTAGTATTATTTGTATTATTACATCCTTTAGAAGGTATTTCAAATTGACAGTATTTTCGAGTTTCTGCACATAATGAAGAAGAAACTTCTGCCTGGTGAAAACTGACATAGCATCCATGACAGCCTGGAGCCACTCAGAATACAGGGCAAAATTTGGCTGATGTATTCGGTTTGGGTAGAGCTCAGGCACAAGACAAATCCTTCAAAAAATAAGAACAGAGCTAACAGAATAAGCAGGAAGTATCAAATTACAGAAAGCAGACTTTAGAGACACTGAAATGCAAACCTTTTCTGAGGAACTTAGGAGCTGTATGAACAGGAGGTTTGAATGATTTGATTGGCACTTTGGGATTTGTAGCCACAAAATGTCAGGTAAATTCATAGTAGTCTAAGTCTTATTGCACTAAGCCAGTCTTTTGGTTAACACCCTCGATATGAACAAACAGTCTGGAATCATTACTCACACTGGTGAGCAAAAGTGAGTAAATACCTGCTACAAGTGGGAAGTGTTCCACTGTTCTAGAAGCTTTAAAAAAGGTGAAACAGAAATTAAAACAGTCCAGTCTGTAGCTTTTCACATGCATCCTTTGAATAAAGAAGATACAGTTTTCTTTTTTCTTTTTTTTTTGGGGGGGCGGGGGGGCATCCGTCGT
>NW_010589267.1:327985-399954 GCF_000705375.1 Tinamus guttatus | reverse complement strand
TTCCTGCTTGGAAGCAACCACTTGTGCTGACTAATATTGGCTCTATTCCATAAACAAGATGAGCAGGTAATAAAATATCTTATTTTGACTTTTATAGGTATATGACCTGATAATTACTTGCGGAAATTTGTGTTTTGTCGATGTAATTTTTAGAAAAGTTCCAGTTAATCTTAACTTCTAAAACGTACAACATATTTTGGGTCCATTTCACCACCAAACTCAGTGGTAAGATGGCTGGGTGCTTTAATGCATCCAATATTATTATAATATATATTATATATAATGTTATATATAGTGTGTGTGCATCTATTCACTTCCCCATCCCAACACTGCCTCTAGTTTCTCAGCTAAGGTCCCTATTCTCATGCAATAGGTTTTTCTTCAGTTAGGTTCAGAATCCAGACATTCAGTGATGTCTAAAGCAGTGGAAGCAAGACAGACAGCAACTGTCATTACATTTTACTTAATTTAAAACTATTTTAATTAACTTAAGCCCTGATAACTTGTATTATCTATAACAATGTTCCTTTTTGAAATTTACTTGGTTTTGGGTCATAGTGCCTTCCTGGAAACAAGTGTCTCATCCTCTGAAAATGGCTTCCTCAGTTTTGACTTTTCTGCATTTCATAGAACCTTTAGAAGATTAGAAGAATAAAGTTCCTGATCTATCTTTCCAATAGTAATCCATTGTTCAATTTCACTTTTAGACATCTCTTGGCAGTAGTCAATCCTCTCGTAGGGTTTTTTTGTGCAGTAAGCATTTTACTTTCAGGGATATGAACTCAGTTTAATTCTTGAAATAACATGATCAGATCTTTTAAATCAAGTTGTGAGGTTCAAGGGCTGTAAGTAAAAGAAGTAACAATGCCATGCATGAATTTCTAGTTGTTTCATTGCAAATTTATTCTGTCACTTGGGCATTGAGGAATATAAAATAATTGGATAAACCATCACTTCAGAGGTGCAGATTAAATAAGTTACTGTGCAGCCTAGAGAAAGTTGGTGAGAAATTTGTTGTAGAAAGCACAGTGATTCCTTATTTTCATTCCCTATCTGTAAGCACTGTTCTGTGTTTCCTGTAACTGATCTTCTCCTTACTGAAATGGGGTTTTTAAAGGTAAATTCATCTTGTGCTTTGAAACTCTTCAGATTCTGCTTATGAACTGCTTTCACTTTTATTGGATGAGTCATGAGTTGAAAGCTCTTGTTTTGTAGTTCCACCATGAGTAATGCTTAGCATTTTCTTGGGTTCTCTTTGAGAACACTATTAAATTAAAAGAAGAATCTGTTTTTTGATATCCTAATGGATGATTAGGTGGCTGGGTCTCAGACTTGATTTACATTTACCACAGCAACAATTTGTATTTTTTTTCCTTTCAACTTAGAGATGTCATATCAGAAAAGGAGAGAAAAAAAAAGAGGAAAAATAATATGACTTCAGGTTTGGAACTGCTGCTCAAGTATTGACTGTTTTTGGGTGGGTTTTTCATTGATTGATACCAACTTTGAAAGTTGGTATCTGGAAGCATGTGCAGACAGGTCTACATGACATTGAAGGCTGGTAGTGAACGCAGTATATCTGAGGACGTATACTCAGAAATTCTCTTCCTTCATTCTGACATTGACCTGAAAGGCTATGGGTAGTGCTCCTGGAATATCCGTGCTGACTTAAATCCAAATGATGCATATGTAGAATAAAATTGAGGTGGAAAGTCTCTACTGCTGGTGCGAATGGGGCGCTCTCCCAAGACACTGGCACATCAGCAGATGCATGCAGGCACTACCCAACAAGTCATCTAACATACCTGCTATTTACTGGTGAATACACCTGTCATCAGCACAGGCAATGTTTAGATCCAGTCAACATAAATGTTGACCATAGATAATATCTCTAAGCTTAGACACCCTGTAGAAAAAATGCAAGCCATATTTGCAGGTGGAGTATGCACTCTGTCTCCATAAGGGGGTTAGGAACATGACTATTTCCTTGGTGAGGCAAATTACTGGCTTCAGTTACATTTACAATATTGGAAGATAAGGGCCTTTTTAGAGATGGACAGAGTTTTGTGAGGCTGATGATGGGAAGAGGGATGTATGAAACACTCAAATCTGAAATGCTCTCTACAGAAGTAGTGAACAGAGTAACACTACTATCTGAATAATGAAATTAGCTGTCTGCAGAGATTTTGGAGTTGGCAACTCCAACTCTGTTCTTCTTGCAAATGGAAGATCACCTGATTCATATCCCACACTTAACAGCTAGCAATGGAAATGAGCCTTAGAACTGAAGCTTTCCAGGCAATGGATCAGCTTTGTAACTTCAGCTAAGTTTTGGTGCATTTGCACCCAAAATGATCTTCATCAGATTTTGGGCATGCAGGTTTGTGTAGAACTTTCAAACTTTCAACTTACTCAGTTTTATCAGTCTCCTGTTCCTGCAGTGTTTGTAGTACACAGGCTTGCACTGGAAATAAGTGAACAGACCACTGTAATAATGTGACTCTGTGCATTTGTCTGTTTGACTTTCAGTGAAGTATTAATGAGATCTGCAGTACAGCCATAAATAACTGCAAGGTTCAAGTCATAAAAATCCAAGGTTATAGTTATGGTTTTTTTATGAAGATGAAAAATAAATTCAGGAATTTGAAGGCTCCTAAGTCTAATGATTAAGAATTCACAAATTTCAGCTCCTAATAGCAAAAGCCTGATTTTGGATTTCTTAATTTCAACTAGCTCTGGTGCATGTTTCTCTCTTTAGGCTATCACAAACTATTAAAAAGTCATAATATTAATATTTATCAAAATATTTGCCCTTTCTATAGTCAGACATGCACATCTTAAAAGATATTTTCTCAATAACATTTTTTTCAGAAAATCAAGAGAAGAAACAACAGCCGTTCTGGAACATACCGTGAAGTAGTTCATTATATACTCAAAACTTGCATGCCAGTTCCTTGTGTAATAGATTACTGAGCATCAGTTGAGTAGCAATCAGTTACTGTAGTTCAGGTGACACACAGGAACTTGCTGGACTCTAGTAATGTGGTGTGTGTCTGGGACCAGGAGTTAAAAAATAGAATAAAGGAAAATACAGACTCTAATCTGTGTACCTTCCATATCTGGGATCTGGTTTCAGCACTGCTACAATTAAATCACCTTTAAACCCTAGCAATGCAAAAGAAGACACTCCCCCCCTCCCCCCCCCCCCCCAAAAAAAAAAAAATCTAAGGACAGTAGTGTGCAATACATATTTATGATGTATATTACTCAATGTTACTGTAAGATAATGGAGGATTTCATGTTAAATCTACAGCACAGCCAGAGTTAAGAATTAACAACCCTTCCCCCAAACATCCAAAGGCCTAGCAGAATTGGCCTAACCCTCTTTGCTCTACACTAGTATGTTTTTATCCATAATTACTAAGTATCAGTGACAAATGCTAAGTTTTCTTCCATGTTTTCACTGAGTTCTTAATGATGCACAGCTTTCACTCAAAGACATTTCTGTCTGGAAAAGGGCATCCAGTTTTGTTCTATAAGGATTAGTAATGCTATTTGCTCTTAGATGCAGCATAGATCTTCATATATACATCACTTAATATCCACACTTGATAATGAGCAGTGCTCCTCTCCTCATGTCTCTCTTACCGCTTTGTACTCTCTCCTCCTTGACCCTTCCACACCAAAATTTCAGCTTATAAACTGGAAGAACGGCAAATCTTATCATTGTATCAAATAATACCCTTTGAAAGCTCTTGGCTTGGCCTTCCAAGGTTCTGCACCCAAAGAGTCAAGAGTGTGTTTGGACACAGTGTCTCACTGCAGTACACTGACCGGAAGTAGATTTTGCACTTTCAGATCCAAGCTGTTTGATTTCTGGATGTACTCTGGCTGTACTCCATCTGCCCCTGAAACAATAAATACATGGATGATGCTATACAGCAGTTTGTTCTGTCCCTAGTACTGCTGGGGATTCCCTATCTGTATCTTTGTAACAGCTTTTTGGCCCCTCACAATGCTTTCTGTGAGGGATGGAGGAGGAGAATGTCTCATGACTGGATACTCTGCCAGTAGTTCAAAAATACACAGCATTTTATATTTAAAAAAAGTAACTTTTTTCCTCTCTTATTACTTCACCTTTGTGTAGAATTATAATGACTAGGAAATGTAAGTTCTGCTGTCATACTGTCTGGAGATGTTAATTGGAGTTACTTAAAAGCGGGGAGAAAAAAAAAACAACAAAAAAAACACCTCACTGCTGTAGGTGCAAACAACATTCATTTCTTGCATATCTAGGCACTTTCACAAATCTGCCCTGACTTTTTCAGCCTTGTATGAAGAAGTCTGTGTTACTTTACTGGATTTGCTGTTTCACATTTTAGGAAATCCATATTTTATGGGTGAAACCACAAACAACATGAATTTACCCCAGTGGAGAGTCCCTGTAAAGATAACTGGGTTCCATTTTCCTTGTTGTGTTAGCTAATTAAATATCATTACACTTGGTCCCCGAACACTGGCTTTCCTACTTTTTGCAATGTGTCCAGATGCTACATGAAAGTCCCCAATGTCCTTTTACTTCTTTCCTGCAATGTGCATAAGGGGAAAAAATAGTGATAAAAGTAACAAGTTTATAGGTACTGCAAATAGTAATGTTTTTCAATGGCTGCAGCAAGCTCTCTTTCATGTCTATGTTAACTTTCAGGTGAATGGGCGTTTATATGTATTGGTCTAAAACTGGTTTTAAAGATTTTGAAGTAATGCCAACAAATAGCAACTGGATATCAACTCTGTAAAATGAAAAACTTAATGGCTGCTGCCAAATATTGTTAAAATGCCAACACTGTTTACCATGCAATGCCTTGCAATACTTCCAATAAAGATGTTGATAGCATGGGCTGTGACCTGCATTAATAATATTGTTTTGCCCATCTCTGTTAAAATGTCAGATTTTTTTTTGTTGTTGTTCTTTAGGGGAATATCAATATAAGTAAAGATGTCTCTCAGAATGCCCGAGTAACTGAAATGGATATTAAGGTGAAATCCTTTAATTATAGAAAATGGATTGTATGCAGGCATGGGCAGAGATATCTTTGTCATCTTTCTTTAAAGGAAGTGAGTTATTTGTATAGGTCCTTATTCTTTTCCCTTCGCTGAAGCTGTTAACTACAAGGTTAGTAGCTACTAACTTACAATATTAGACTTTGGGATATTTGATTTCAATTTGTGGCTGTATCATGTTTAGCTTTGAATAAGTCACTTCACTTTTGTTTCTCTATTCCTTGCCAGAAGATGGTTTTGTCTATTTTGATTTTAAGCTCCTTTGGATTTTTTTTCTAATGTTAAAGTGAATAATGAACTTTAGCCATAATTTCACTGCACCTAGAAGCCTTGTATTACTAAGTAGAATTGTTATTTCTATAGAAACAGTACTTCTATAGAATTACCTTTGCTAGGAAAGAAGATAATGAAAAAGTATCAATTTTATGAACTAGCTACAAAGTCATAAAGCAATTTAACAAAGGGGTAAGAAGGAAGGGGCAAGGAAATGTGTCCTTTGTTACAGACTGCTTAAAACAACTTCCTTGCTTGAAGATTAAAAAATTGAGGAGATATACAAAACAATACTTCATTAAGCTGTTTGTAAGTTGGATATTGTGCAAATCAAGTGACTATTCTTCAGCATATCTGTTTTGTAAATTTACCTCAGGACGCCACTTAGTTCTTCTTTTGCCCTTACCATTAGTTGCCTTTTCTGAAAATATTGTTTATTCTGATGTTTGCCTTGAACTAGCACTTGCCCCATAACCCTGCTGAATGTAGCCTAAAGCTTCTGTGTTATCTTCCTCATAGCATTAGTTAAGACCACTTCACCAGCACTGGTGGAGCTGTAGCTCCTTTACAGCACTCAGGGCCTGTTTTCTGGTTCTTTTTGTTCACTTTTGTTCACAAAAAGCTACAACCCAGCATGAAGTTGCCATAGAATACTCTACATTACATATTCAGTTCAGTCAAGCAATTCCCTTATTACCCAGCATGTTTTGAGCTAGCCAGAAAAATGTATTATAATTTTCTGTACTTTGATGTGAATATGCTATGCGTATACACATATACATAGTATGTGAGGTAAAGGTCCCCACTTTCTTTCTGGATCTGCAGCGGTGCTGACATACTGTTCTTTTGCAGGGATTGTAATCTTTTCAAAATGTTTTGTACAGGGTAGGGGAGCAAAATTTCCTTTTATGTCCTCCACAATGGCTAATTAAAGTATCAGGCCCCTTATTTCTTACTTCTTTACAAGAAGAGTGAGGGGAATACAAGGTCTCACCTCCTTCAAACTGAAAAAATGGAGGAGACGAGATGATGCATTTCTGACCCCTACACAGGGCTCGACTAGCCAGTAGCTACTGTGCCACAGGCAAAACAGATTAAAGTGAGGAAACTGTACTTAATTTATTGCCAGCCAAGGCAAGCCTCCACCCTTTAGGAATTAGGGGCAGGGAGTGAGACAAATACAGCAACAAAGGGGCAGGGAGTGAGACAAACAACAGCTGCCATCAGCCCCGACCCGCATCTGCCTCACCTCATCTCATTTGTGCCAGAGGGTCTCCCCCACCAAGGAGGCAGCCAGGACAGGGGGCTGAGGGTGGCTGTGTCGTGGCAAGCGCTACACCTCATCGTGAGCAGGCAAAGCACTCCTCAAGTGCAGCCATCCAGCCCACCTGGCAGCTGCGTGAGGCACCCCCCCAACCAGACTGTGCTGCAGCTGTTGGCCGTTACCTCAGGGCTGGCTGGAACCGGTTTTGACCGGCTGGCGGCGGTTGGAACCTGCCTTCCCCCCCTTGTCATGTGAGCCGCAGCCATTGGCCGTTACCTCAGGACCAGAGGGAACCGGTTCTAACCGGCTGGCAGCGGTTGGCGGCCGTTGCTGCGTGCGCCTTGCTCACTTCAGCCAAGCGTTAGTGCTTCTGTGAGGTGCGTGGCTGTGAGGGACTGAGCTGGTCAATTGCTGGTTCTATTACTGCTTTAAGGCAAGGCATCTTGATATGTATGTAGTCTTAGAAAATAAATAAAAAAACCCTGGGGTTTTGGTCAGGTTGAAGCTGCCTCCTAAAAGATGTACCTCACCATGGGTGGACCAGTGCAGTGGGCGCTGAGGTGGCCGCAGTGAGGAGAGAAGCCACGAAGCCGTTGCTGAGAAGGGGCTCGCAGCTGCTGTGAGTGTGTGCTAGAGCTGAGGCACATGTGGCTGGGAGGTGGTGGTGACCAATTAGAAATTTTCATTAAGATGGGGTGGGGGGGGTGGAAGGGGAAGCAAGAGGAGCATAAATACTGGGAAGTTGTACTTTTTGGCGTTTTATGGTAGCAACGTGTCTTAATGTTGCTCTGAGAACCAATAAACATTTTTATATGGTTTTCTGCGTTATATAAAAAGAAAAAATACAGCTCCAAAGTGCTCCATCTTGCCACCTCTTCAATTCCTGTGTGTCAAAAGCAAATTCTTTCGGAGGCAAATTGCTTCTGAATTTATAATAACCAGAAATGTGACCACTAATCAGTTTGTTCCCATAATACTGCCATCTCTATAATTGGTGTGCCCCTCCTAGTAGGGAGACTATAGAGACTTCAATGAAAAGACAGGGGAAAAAAGATGCCAAGTAAGTGATTAGGCCAGTGGCTTTTTGCCCAAAATAATTTTCTTAAAGGTGAAAAGGAAAATAGAAGTCAAGAATGTTATGCTCTTCTCTATTTTAATTTTAAAC
This sequence comes from Tinamus guttatus, assembly GCF_000705375.1. The sequence goes on along the minus strand of NW_010589267.1, from coordinate 392,191 downwards.
ATTTTTACAAGTAGGCTATGCTCATGGGAATTCCATATTCCCAGAGGTTTTATGTCCAAACTGGAAAATTTGCTAAAGATTTACTAAATGAAAAAATCATGCAAGAGAACTGACTATAGTTTGTCAGAGAGATATAGAGAGCTTTTCTGTCCCTGGTATCTGAAGTGATATGTATGCTTTACAACGATCAGATGTGTAATGGTTTGGGTGTCTGTTTTCTTAATTTCCTAGTTGTGTTGCAGGTATTCAGTGTTTCTCCCGCTACAGTAAGTGACACAAACAAGTACATATCTTTTGTTTTAAAAGCAGGGTGTTTTTCACAGGGCTCAGAGAAAATTATAAACGCTGAAGGATGTCCTGAAGGTTCCAAAGCCAGTGAGAGTGAATAAAGGACTCAAAAAGCTTTGTATGAAGATGAGTGAAATCTTGTCCTAAGAGCCTGACTTGAGATTTCTTTTTCTTTTTTTTTTTCTTTTTTTTTTATTTCCTTGCTCGATATCTGCAGTTGGCAATATTGTGCTTTTCATTTCTCATGCTAACTTAAGATCTGCAAATTAATGATCCTTTCTTCAGGTTCCAGAAGTAGCATAGACAGTAGACAGTAGCACAATTTCAAATAATTCGCACATATATGATGGGCCTTGTCGAAGATAAACACAGAATCACTTAAAATGGGATCCTCTCTCTGTAGAACATAAAGAGAGCTCAGATGGTAAGAAGTATGCCTTAAAAATAAAATCTTGTATGACTGAAAATGGATTTGTTTTTCTGATGATGCTTGACAGGTAAAGCATAAACTGTTCAGTAGTTATTTCAGTTTAATCTGCAAAAGCAGTTTCTATGAGTGAATGCCTCAGCCCCTTTTCGTATCTCTGTCTCTCTTAATTTTGCATTCTAGGAGTATGGATACATACATTGGTGAATATGGACTCATATTAATACGATCAATTTTAATGCATTGTTTGAAGGACTGTTTCTTGTTTCTGTTTTAATTTTTGTTATTATTATTTAGATTTGTGAAACTTTTACTATTATAATTCATGCTTTCCTGTATAAAACTGGCATAAAGCAAAAGCAGCATGGGATTCCTTAAACGGTTAGTGTGAAAAATTTCTAATGGACCAGGCATGTTGCTGAAGGAAGGAGTGTATGTATTTACTTTCTGACCTATCGCATAAAGGCTGTCAGCATTTTCCTTTTAATTTGATTTGTAGCATTCCATTAACAGTTATTCTATGTACCGGGAGAATAACGATTCCCAGACTTCCAGAGTTGTAAAATAGGACAGGCAGTATTTGGCAGAGGAGAAACGGTACTTTATTATGGCGGAGGAACTGCTTGCATTAATCAAATCTTATCTAGTCTAAAATGACTTCTAGTTAATGACTTGTTATTCTCAGGTTAGCCAAAGTACTTACAGATAGCATGGTCTTCTCATTCTGATGATCATTAGTAATCAAAGTTCTTAAATATGCAGTTGTCCCTCCTTCACAAAGAGATGTGATGCTCTTGATTGACCTTATTTTAAGATAATCTTTTTAGCACTGAAATTATGATGTTAAGTGTTAGAAACGAGATGGCAAAAATTCATTGATTAGCCTTTTGACTTAACCCTTTACAACAGTGGGAGAGCTAGCAATGAGTGAGTTCAAAAAAAATGGATTTAATTGTGAGAATTCTAAAACATTATTGTTCAGGACAATTTTTTTTCGATGGAGAACTTCTGTAGGGCCATCAAGAATAGGAGTAAATGAGTTGCATCTATTTCACTTTGAAGAATATGTGCTGTAGCTGTGAGGTTTTAGGACATGGTTGCCTTTAGAATTGTCTGCTAAATATCATAGATACAGAAATATCATAATTTCTTGTTGGTTAAATATGAGTTAATATGTAGAGTGATGGAGAAGAAATTTAAATTGGGAGGTTTGTCAAGGTGCAGTCTTTTGTCCTAACAGAGAGAAAAAAAAAAAACACACACACACTTTTCCAGGATGCTAAAAGCAACGTGGCATTTCAGAACTTGCTATCAAATGCTAAAGTAGACTTAAGCAGAGGTTCCCAGCCAGGAGTTTCTATAACGCAGGTGAAACGAGCAGTTTGAGGGTTTCCTGCTACTCCACTGTGCTAATGAGCCATCACACAGATTTCACAGGTGAACTTCTGTGCTATGGTGCTTAGTGTAAATTAGGATGAAAACTCTAATTTATGGGAGGGCTACCTAGTCAGATTTTCAAGCTGCTTTTATTTCTCTACACCAATTGTCAATGTTGAGTCCTGATGCTGCTCTGTGAGGAAGTTAGGCTTTTCTCGTGTATGTATATATGTTTGTTTGTCTCCCCCAGCCCTGCCACAGTGATCATGTTCTCTGTTGATGTTGTTTCTGTGAGCAATTCTTGCAGGCTACTGCAGGTGTGTTGTTTTCTTGTGTAGTAGTTCTTTCTAAAATAATATTTTGGCAGACGGTCTTCACTGGAAATGAAATGTGGTTTGCGGATCCACTTATCTGCATCTATCTAGTAAACATGAGGAAATTTTATCTTAAAATCTAGTTCGGTGTTGACAACGAGGATGATACAGGACATAAGGAGAGACTGCTGGCTTGAATGCATCTAATTCTGTGCGTACACACCATTACCTACCAAAAGAAATAAGCCAACTGTAAGTCTTTACTTAGGATTATGATGTGAATCTGTATCCACACATTTATATGTGTAAAAGCCTGTTTAAGGTATTAAAAAAATGTCTTTAGAAAAGCCCAAGAATGTAGATTCTATTTTCCTCTGACTTGAGATGATGCTAGGGATCATTTGCATGGGCCACTGTAGTCTGAGGTGTTATTTCAGGAATGCTAATTAGATCTCAGCATTATTGTGGCTTTTGACAAAAAAGCAGCAACAACTGAACAGAGGGATTCCATCAGTTGTGTAATAGACTTTGCCGGGAAATACAATTTGTATGTCGTGACCTTCCCCAGAGGGAGAGTGAGAAGACCTGAAGCTGAATGTCTCCCACCATAAATGAGACCCTGGGCAGATATCAGTATTTTTGCTGTGTTATTCACTGAGTCTTTAATTAGTCTTCTAGTTGCGGGTAAAACTGCGGGCAGACTGGAGTGTGAGATGCTGTGATGTTGGAGGCACAGTCAGTCTACTGGCAGGTTGCCATTTGCCTGGGGACAGCACACCTGCCGAAGAGAGACAGTTTCTTCACTTGCAGCATTAACATGAGCTTAAAGACTTGAGCTAATTGCAATCTTGAGGCAGACTGTTTGGTTAAGGTATTAGAAGACACTTATGCTCCAGGAACAATAACAAAATACCTTACTGTGTAGGAGCTGATCGTGGTTTTAGAGGCTCTTAGCCATAATGTAACTGTGTATTTTGTGGGAAGAGAGGATACAAAAAGATGTGTTTTTTGTCATATTCCTGATTTCTAGAGAACAATGAGATACAGTAATCTAATTTAGGTCTGGGTACGTTATGTCGCTGCACACAACTTATAGAGTACATCAGATGCTCTGGTTTGTGTATGTAGAGATTTTAGTGGGCTGAGCTAACAGCAAAACAGCTTTAGCTTGCGAGAGGGAAGTATATGATTTTTGTGTTGGGAGCTTAGAAAGATAAATCTTGTGCTTGATGCTGAACAAGAGTTGGCTAGTGCTCCTGATGTCTGTACTTTTAGTGACTGGTGAAAGAATATATTTTCAGTTCTTCACATGTTAGGATTTAGAAGATGAAATTTCATCCTGAAGATTCACAATTTCATCCTGAAGATTCACAATTTCATCCTGATTTTGTGCAGATGTGTCCATCTTTGATTAAGGGTCTCTTTACCACTAGAAAATAGTGGTAATGAGGTATTCCCAGTAAATTTGATTATATGGTTATTTGTATTTGGTAATTTTAAATTTCTTTCACAAAGAGTCAAAAAATGTGCTAGCAAAAAGAAATGAGGATTTTTTTTGTTGTTGTTATTAGTGCTGTATGTGCAATATATGTAAACTGCTAAAGCGCACAACAGCCACCACCACCAAAAAATAAGACCCCATAAACTTCTCTTTCAAATCAGGCAGTGTTTTGGGCACTGAAGTGTATGTGTTCATATTTTCATATTTGGACATACAAGCTATTTGGGCATAGCCTGTCAAATACTGGACACTGTTACAATCTTTTCTAAATCATAATTCAGCGTAAAAAATCAGTTTCTTTTCCCATTATCAGTATATGCATTCATCTGTTAAATTCATTATTTCCAGGAAAATTCATGAAAAAAAAAAATCCCAAGCAATCTGCTGCTAGCAGTGGGCAGACCATGTGAATGCATTACTTAGGTTGTAATACTTTTATGTATTCAGGACAATGTTTGTGGGTTCTGCTATAAAGATCTTGGCCAAAAAGAAACCCAAGGAAATGCATTAGCAATGAGATCAGTTTGCTAGGGAAGATGGTGAGGGCCACTCTCAGTGTCAATTAGGAACAATTTGGAGAGGCAGTTTCCTTAAATGCTGCCTGACTCAGCTTGCAGAATGTAGCCAATAATCAAATGGCAGAATTTCACAAGTGGCTACATCAAAAACTTACTCCCTCAGTTGGTGACACAAGTCACTTACATTTCCTGTGTAAAGTATTATTTCCAAGACTGAAATCTATTGATCCCATTTTTTTCTTCACATTTAAGAAAGCTTAAGTTCCTGCTGTTCTTGTCTCCTCTTCCTGCAAATTAAACCGTCTCCTTCTTGTTCTTGAGTTGTGGATCATTCTCCTTCAAGTATTGCTCATTAGTTCTTCCTCTAGCTATGTGGATATCTGGGAATGCTTTCACTTTTGGTGGTAAAAATAAATTTTCTTTCTGGCTTTTGTTGAGAGCATGTATTGATTCGTGATGGGCAATGCCCTAATGATGCAAGATGAAGCAAATTAATGGAGGAGGGAGGGATATAGCCTTCCCTTCCCCCCCATCAGTTTCAAACTGACAGAAAAAAGAAAAAATGTAATACAGAAGGAGCCAGTACTTCAGTAACTTAGACATTAGGCCTTTCTTTAAATGTTCTATATGATCCTAAAATCATACAAACATACACTTTCTATCTTGCAATCAGTCTTTGTGACAATAATGTCAAGAATTCTGGTCTTACTAAAGCTGTTTCCTCTGGATTGCAAGTTACTTCAAAATGGTCTAGAAATAAGGCTAAACAACAACCCTATATTAGCCCTGCAATATGTTCAGTAATCCAAGACTTTCAGGAATGTGCAGAATCGTATGTTGCTAATACCATGAAATGTACTTGCTGGCCCTGATATTTTGCTAGAGGTTTGTGGTGGCCTGAGGTAGAAGACCACCTTTTGATTGCCTTTAGTGAGTTAGCCTCACATCTTAATGGGAGAATGTCATGCCACCCTAGATTGAAGTGTCCTGAATTTCCCTAATTTTTCTAAATAACTGTTTCTCTCTAGATTCCAGCCCATGGAGAAGTGCCCTTAAGGAATAGGATAAATATGGCTGTTAAGGGTGAGAACTACTTAGATTCCCTTCAGTTACCTGTTCAGCGGTAAGTGATATACTTGGTCACACAGACTCCCTTGAAGATCAGATTTAAAAACTCATTATAAACTTGTTTTTAGATAGTGTTCATACAACCTATTAAGAATGTGGAAGTCTGGGATTCATTTGTCAAGGCATTTGTAAGTTTGTATACATACGGGCTGGTCAGTCATGACAGTGAGTGTGCAAACACCGTTTTAAATAGACAAACATGTTTGCAGTAGAGATGTGATTGTATTTACTGGATCAGTGATTCACCGAGATGAAAATACCTGAAATTCCTGTAACTCCATGAATACTACTGAGAACTATAATTAAAAATTTCTTTAGCCTGATGGACATTTTCCAGGTGTAGCAATGATAAATAGCATGATTTCTCCAGTTGTTGATGCTGGAGAGCCTACTAATTAATAAATATTTAGAATCTGGCTGATGGTACCTTTTTATCGAGGGTATAGATTGACCACTAACATAACGTAGGTTCCATGAAGGAAGACAAATGAAAAAAATTAGCTTCCACATTCTTGTTGAGCTAGAGTGACACATGGCATGATTGTTTGGAGGAATGAAATCAGAAACAAAAGGCATTTAAATTTCATTAAATATTATTCGCATACTCCTTTTTTTCTTCAGGCCAGATTATGAATCTTTACTGTAACAGCAGCTTCCTGATGCTCTATTTCAAACTGTGAAGGTTTTTTTTTCAGTAGAAATTTGGCATTTTCTCTACCTTCCTGTCTAACTCTTCAAGCAGGTATTTTTCTCTGGGAAAGATATTGTACAAGGCCTTTGGTAATTGGTACTGTTCCCTCCATTCTAGCCAAAAATTGCCGTCGTAGTCAGTGACTCCCAGAAATTCTGGATAGGATTCATGCTGAAATTTGCTATCTTAATACACAGAGCCATGGAATACGTCCTCAGATGTATGCAACAATAAAGACAGACTATTGACTTTGCTGTAGAAGTGCTCAGGCTACCCCAAAGATCAGACAAATTGCCAGAATCCCAGGTTAATTGCTCAGTGAAAACTAATGGCTTCCAGCAGCTGAGTCTTGGATCAAAAGTCAAAGAACTTATCAAAGCTAACTGCTGTGCCAAGAACTCAGCTTGCAAAAAGGTTAATGAAGTCTGTTACTGTAGTAGAAAGCTGGTTGCAAACAGTGATGTTAACTGCCAAAGGCAATAGGTCCTGTAGATGGCTAGGGCTGTTCTGGGTTGCTGATGGAAAGTTTTGGTTGTAAATGCATGAGGATATTGGCTGTAGACTCCATATGCCGATAAGAAAAAATGCAGTGTGGGAGTAATGCATGTGAAACTCAAAGGTACAATAACAGAGAACTGCAAAGCACAGGAGTTGCAGGCAAGGGATTTCTGGGAGAGAACTGTCTGCAAGGTCTAGCCTGCTGTGCTTAGGCAGACAGGCTCTGTTATGTCATCTGAAACCTTGCTGCAACATTGAATCTTACTGCAGGAAGTGATTTGTATAGCAGCCCTATATAGCAAATTCTGTGTCATAGCAAATTGCTTTGCACAGATAGGCAATTTTATGGAGTGCCATTAGTCCCTTCAAAGTGAAAAGTTACTCTGACTGTATAAGGAATTTGGAACTGAGGCCTTAAGATGAGCCCCTGTGCAGGCTGATTTGTTGTTTACGTTGTTTTCTCTTCTCTCTGATTTTGTGGGAAATCACAGCTTGTATAATAATAGTCCCCAGAGTATTGAATCATTGTGCTGGTGGTTTTCAAATGTGCTGCCATAACCACCATGTCTAATGACATCTGGACAGTATTGAAACACATAAGGTATCCTGAGGAAAAACAAAATTATTGTTACAGAATTTTTTTTTCCCATTTCACTGAATTAGGAACCTAAAAAGAGCAACAAACAGGAGAGGAAAAAAAAGGAAATTGATTTAAATTCTCTCTTTTAAAGAATTCAATTAGTTAATCTCCAAAACTTATGTAAAACACTTCATATGATCATAAAGATAATCCATTTCAAGCATAGGTTGCTATCAGTAATGGCAAGTTCACTATAGCATATTAAGTCAGCGTATTTTCCTTAGAGATATATATAGTCCAATTCTTTAGTAGAGCTATTTTAGTGTGGCTTTTGAAAAATGACCTTTTTCTTACATCTTTCTATTTGAGGTGTGTGTGTGTGTGTTTTTTTTTCTTTCTCTCTGTTTCCAGGAGGAGAATATTTCTAGGTGGGAGGACTCACATAAAAGAAGATAGAAGTTTTCTTCTGGTCCCCCCCCGCTTTTCCTCCTGCATAACAAAAGTTATCAGCTTTTGTGTTTACTTTAAGCTAAAGCATATGACATAGCCAGATTTCTCCTGGTAGTCATGATTTCTTGCACTTTCCATATTGGATAATAAATTAAGATTAGAGTCTGGAGCACTGAATTTGAAGTCATTCAGCTAAATAAAACAGAATAAAATAGAACACTGGTTTTCTTTTTCAGATTAAAGATTCAACTTACAGTTAAAATTGTGAGGTACTCCTGGAAAATGAAGGGGTAAAGAGCAGATATCTTCTTGGTCTTCAGAAATGCAGTGATGCAAGACTACTAGATACACAGTTTGAACATCCTTATATTTTAAAAAATAGAGATTATAATTTCAATTTATGTGCAATCAAAGGGCAGTGTTTTTTTTTTCTTTCTTCTGTTGAAGGCTTGAATATTAGTTATTGAGACTTTGAGTATTAGTACCTGGAAGATAAAACCATTAGATTGATCTCCGCCTCTCTCCCCTGCCACCCGCCATACTGTTATTGCGTTGTTTCCTGGTGGAAGTTTCCATAGGATCTCAAAGCACCAAATCACCATCGTCAAAATCACCAGTGGGCTTAGGTGAAAATATTTATCACTGTTTCAGATGAAGAAGGTGAGGCAGAGAAAGTAGGTAAACCTTTCAAATATAAGTGCTTTCAGCCAAGTCCTTTGGCTGCAGAATTTTACCTTCCTTGTTTTTATCCCCAAAGTTGGAAAAGTTTGCCATGAGTGGTTGCTGTGGCAGAGCCAAAAATATAATCAGGATTTCCTGTATTCCAATTCTGTGTCTCGAGAAAAGACATTCCTTCTGCCTTTTGTTACTTTCTTCCTTTTTCTGTTAAGCTAAAGATCTGAGCCCTACAAAAAAACAATATGGGTGAGGTCACTACTCCATGCATATTTACAACTTTGCATTGCTCTTTAAAATCTACTGTGCATCAGCAGCTTCTCTAATAATTCTATAGAGGATTTGCTTAGGTATCCTGTTATATAAATTAAGATATATACGCCCTCTTTCATGGGGAGATGCAGTGGAAACCCTTATTAACCTATCTTCACATGTTGCTATTTTAATTATGTTTATATAGCAGTCAGTGTGTTATGACCCTGTCTGCCTTGTTATGCCTGACATTATGCATGCAGCATCCTGCTGCACTGCTGCAGGTTGATAATGTTGAATGCTGCCTAACAGCTGCTTTACATAAATGTGAAATGTGGTTTTTGTTCAAAAAAAAAAAACCTTGTTCCTTTCATGCAACATGTTTTACCAAGATTTTTACAATGTTGTTGCCTAGCAAGCTAGTTCACTGAACTTTTTTCCAACACTGTCTATAACAGAGGATGATGAATAATCACCTGTACCTTGTCATTTTTGAGGTGTTGTTCATCCAATCTGATTTTAAAAATAACTCTTTTCACTTAAGGATATTTTAATGATCATACTATGACTTGTCATACTTACCTTCTCAGCTATTTGTTAGAAATACTTGTACCATATTGTGTTAAATACAATATTTGTCACTTCAGTTCACATTTCCTGGGAATGTCTTCTTTACTCAATTGCCTCCTCTCTATTAATTTGGTTCATTGCTGCCTAGGGGTGGTGGGAGGACCATGTAATCAGTTGTTCACTAACCTGTAACGAGCAAATTTAAGAAAGCTTGCAGAACAATGACACAACCTCATAAATGATTTTTTGCTTTTTTTCCTTTCTGACAAATAGTATAGCAGTCTTAAGAAATATGATAGTCTGACCCCATTTCTACCCTCATTAAATTTGCTAGTGTCTGTTAGTGGTTGGATTTCTGAGTGCATATTGCTTCAGTTACTTCATTTGTTTCTCTCCTCCTGTGAAAGATTGCAATGAAAATAAGAAGAATGTGCAGATGATTAAGTATTTAGTCTGCCCAATTATGGTTGATGGAAGTTATTTTTGTTTTTTATTTTTTGTCTTCACTACCTTAAATGTCAGCAGGGCCAAGCTGAAATGTAGGTTAAGCAGATAGGAACAACCAAAGAAAGCGTAGAAAATGTAAAGGGAAAACTAGGAAGACTAGGAAAAGGTAGCAAACTAGATTGGAGTTATTCAGTTGATGACAAGATTGTTGAAAGCCTTTCAGGAAGTGCTGGATAGTGATTTTTTTTTTTTAATGTATCTGCTGCGCATAGGTTTAAGTGCTTTATTTTGGAGTTGGTGTGCATATATCTACTTTATTGTTTAGAATAAATTATGTAGATTTATTTTGAAACACATAATGCAGGGAGTAAATTACTACAGTGATGAAGACTTGATAGTCATTTCCTGTCTTAGAAAGAAAAACTCACACTTGATCTATTTATAGTTTAAAAATAGATATAATGAAGATATAATGAAAGGTAGGGGACTTCCTATGATTATGAACAGTTACTGGTTTCTACTTAGTCATGAAGCAAATATGCAGTGTGATGGTCCAACAAACTTTTGTTCTGTTTTTAATATTCTGCACAAAGTGTATTGTGGCTGTGAGAATTGAAGATAGCTTTTAACCGGATCTGTTTCTTCCTAACACCCAGGCCAGGCAGGGGAGTCTCTATACAGGCAATGAATAGAGCAATCTCTGACAACCCTTTCATTAGAGTGCAATGTCTTAGGGCCAGCTGATCTCATCACAACAATTTTTTACTTTCTTTGTCCTTGTGCCATAGCTGAGCGGGTTTGGAAAAGCAGACAGGATGTTACCTTTGTAATGGCTTCTTTTTTTTTTTTTTTAGTTGTGTGATTATCATTGGAGTTAAGTTTATATCATTTTCACTGAGGAGAGAAAGAGGAGTTTTTTTGTGTGTGTGAAGAGAATCATTATTCATGGAGTACAAAATTACTTTTTCAATGACTCTGTTTAGTAAGTCACCTTTGATATCTGAGATTTGAATAAGTCATAGTATCAAGGAATAGTTCAGGTATGAAATATAGTCTGATCTCCTGCTTGCAGCAGGCTATATTTTTCTGCCTGTCTCTCTTTTTTATGTTGACACCTTTTGAATATTTATAGGATATTTTTGGTAAATCTTGGTTTTTGACATGCTGTATGTTAGCCATTTCTCTTTTGGGTCAAATGTGGAAAGAAAAAGCAAAGCACAGAAAAATTAAATAGCTACTTTTATCGCTTCCTGATTCCAGCAGTGATACCTATTGGTTTTTCTGATTTCTAAGGCTTGTGCAGGCTGGTTGCTGCAGCAGGCGTGAATTCTGGGCTCGTTACTTCACCAAACGAGATGAAGAATAGATTTTCCTGATGGTATTTTATCCCAGTGATGGAAAACGGAAATTTCTCCAGTATTTTTTTTTTGATTAAAAAAAAAAGACAAACACCGCTTGCAGAACAAATTGACCTAAATACAATTGCTAAGGCTAAAATTTTCAGTCAACTGTAAAATCTTAAATGCTGGCCAGCCTATCACCTTGCATGTGACTTAGTGAATATTACAATTATTTAGCTGCAGAGTCAGAAGTCCTTTATTCCCAGCAAATATTGTTGAAGTCCTCAGACTTACAGATTTCATATATTAATGCTTAACAACAACTGCTGTTTAACTTTTTCTTGTAGTCCAGTGCCCCCAGTGGAGATCAGAAAGGAGAAATGTAGCAGGGAATATTCCATAATAAATGCTGTTTTGACATTTTTTTGACAGAATTCTCTCCTGATAGTTGAGGCACAAAGGTGATTTCCCTTTCCCATGCACTCAAACTTCTCTTAAGTCTGTCAGAAGTACCAGTGGCACAACCCTGGTGTGGAGGTCAACTGGCAGTGCTTGTCCTGTGAGAATGACCTGGGAAATGATTAGAACCAGCAGCCCTGGTTTTGCTGTGCAGTCTAGCCCTATATTGCTCTTGGCTAAAATACCAGAAATGACCTGGAAAAAAAACCAGTGTGCTGCTGCCAAAGGAAATAAGAGATTTGGTCCCCAAACGTTTGTACTGCTCCAAAGGGCTGGGATCACACTGAATGTTCTTTGTGGTTCAGCTGTCAGGTGAGAGGATGACCTCAATAATATTAAAAAAGTAGTTTTTTCTTGGTCTTATGCTGTCAAATATGAAGACAGAGTCCAACTGAGTGAACTCCTATACAGCTGTGCTCCCATAAAAGAGTGAGAAAGATTGTGTTTGTGCACCATGTGCTTTGGATACAGCATTGCTCTGTTATACTGCAGGTTGCTGCAAATACAAGTCCCTCAGCAAATGCTCAGTCCAAGCGTTTTTCTCCCATTGGAACCCAGAAATTTCAATTTGGACTTTTAACTCACATTGAGAAATAAAAAGCAGATGTAATTGGCCTCACTTGTGAATTGCTCCAACTCCCTGGTTTGAACAGTGTGAATCTGTTGCTAGGACTGTAAGTGCAGTGCAACATCTCAGAGCAGCTATGCCATGAGGCTGCAAGTGGGAGAAGTTTGCAAGCACACAGGACCAACACTATGTATGCTATAAGGTCTCTTGTAATAGAGGCACAATCTAAGGCAGACTTACTATTGCTTTTGTCTGCAGTAGGGTAAGAGCTACCCTGCATTTTCATCCACTCTTATCCTTTGCCAGTGCCAGATAGAGTGAATCAGGGTCCATGTCTTCATGGATGAGAAGCTGGAGTCATAAAGCTTTATTACTCTCTTTATGGTAGACAAGAGTTCAAGCCATTTCTACTGTTTTCTTTGTGAACTTTGCAGCATCTACAAATGGTACTACTCCCTGCTTACAAATGAAATTTGAGGATGAGTGTGAGAGAGAAAGAAAGGGAAAATCTTTGGACAGTTGTGACAATCTTTGCAAATAAATGAGATTTGAGGGTGTTTTGGTCTCCACTTTCTAATTTGAAAGTATGTAGGGATGTATAAGATATACATGACTGTGCATATTACTGTAGCACAGGAAGCTTGTTCAGTCTATTCTTCTAGCAAATCTATGCAGGAGTTTTCCACAGCAGCTTGCTAACCTGCATATGAAGGAAATAGAAGGGCTCCATATTGTCCAGAAACTTAATTGCCTGTCTGTGTCTTTTCTACTTTTTTCTGGGCTTTTTTCTTTCCCCCCAATATAATATTGAGTGGTAATTCTCCAAGATGGTCATTTCTTTTGTACATAACTCTCTGTTTGCCTGTCCCCAGTGTCTCAAGAATGGTTTTGCCTCACTGAGCTTTCCATATAGTGGAAGGGTGGAGCCACCCTTTATATTTTTCATTTCCTTCTCAACTGATTACCTGTTTCATGTTCTAAGGAATTGTCTTTGGCAAAAAATGAGATGCCTAGACATTAAATCATGAAAGATTAAACTGTTAAGCTGAATTATGCATATCATTTCTGGATTACGTTTATTAAATCCTATCTGTTTGTTACAGATATATCAAGCTTACCTTTATTTGAACCTATATATAGCCTCCACTCAGACTTCTGCTGAGTGCAGGAGCACTCAGAAAGTCATGTAAGCAGGAGAGGTGAGATAGTTATGTTTCCTATATCAAAGAGCTTTAACAGTGAAAACAGCCCATTATCATCAGAGGTCTGTATACATCCCTGCAGCTTGTTAGAAAAAGTTTTCCTACTTCAAGCAGATAAATGTGATACAGATCAGTTATTTTATTATGGGTACATCAGAGAAGACATGTTAGGATTTCAGGCGTTCTTTTATGTCTGAAATGGTCTAACTTTTTGCTAATAGGCAGCAGAGTCTTCTGCTATAATACCATAACTGGATGTCTGTGAAACAGTGGTACCCAGATTACAGTCACCATTAGGCATCTGTGAAAGGAGTAGGCAGGTGGTACACTGAGTCACATACTAGTGAAGAGGCTGTTAAAGAGTATGCTGGCTAATAATAGTGTGACCCAGAGATTATTTAGCATGGCCTGAAGAATTCCTTTGGGAACCTGTTTTGTAGTCTTCTCAAGAAAAAATGACTGCAGAACAGTTGAGTGAATCTTCTAAGCGGGGATAAGGTGATTATTTCACAACACCTGGGCAAGAGATTTGAACAAATATTTATCTTTAAAACTGTGAATAAAATGAAGGGAAATGACAATGTATTGTGAATGTTTATAAAATTTCTGCATTTGTTCTTCTCAGAGTTCAAGTTATACAATAAACGGGGTTTCTGAGAGCAGTTGGCTGAGAAATCATTCTCCTATTTAGAGAATACTTGAACCTTTAAATGTATTTCTGTTTTACTTCTGCATAAAGTTAACGCTTTTCTTGTTTTTCACTTACGTATTTGAAAAAGGCCAGGAAGATCTTCTGTACTGGAGAGTTAGTGTGTCCTACAAATATTCATTGGAGCAGAGTCTTGAAGCCTGAGGTAAATGCTCCAGTTTTTTAGATCAATAACTATATATCCATTGATACGCAAATGGCACCAGCAGAATCTGTTGCATGAGACTAATGTTGGAATAGTGAATACTCCCCTTGGGACATAGAATTAAAATGTGTGAAACAAACAATCAGCTTCATGATCTGAATCAGGACCTGATAACTAGTTTCAGCTAGCTTCATGAAAAATCCAAGCATGCATTTAGTGAACAAGCAGTGGAGTGAGATAAAGATGGTACTTCCTGGATGCAGGAAAAGAACACTTTTCTCGCTCAATTCTCAGTAGGACCAGTGACACTGCTGTTGGTGTTACTCTCCAAAGTCTTACATTATCAAAGTTTGATCTAAATAGAGCAGTCTGGAATGTCTCAAACCTTCAGAAGTTTTTTTATTTTAGGTCAGATGTCTGAAAGGTTGAGGTAGTATGCAAGAAAGAGAAAACAAAGAAAGGAGCCAACTACTTCTCTTGATGCATGTCTTAGAAATTACAGGCAGAAGATATTTGATGTTGATTTCTCTGACTGAGTTAAAGCAATATGCTTGAAGCATGTGACCTTCATTTATTGACTATTTCTTTATAGAGAATCTAGTGCAATTTGAAGGTGCAAAGCCATGGTGAGATATTACTGTCTTGGTGCTTCTATCATGCTGTTTGATTACTCCTTTTGTGACCAGCCTTAAAAAGGTTCATTGATGTTTCTGTCCTGTTGTGCCATAGTGACAGTGAGAAGTAGGAAAGCAAGGGTCTTTTTTAATGCCTATTCTATCAGTGCTAGTGAACAGAAGTATTGACATCTGTCAGTGCCTATTGAAGAATGCATCTGTTCAAATGATTGATTAATATCTAGGGTATTTCTGAGAGAAATACGGTGTTCTTAACACAAAATGAATTGCATAACTACTTCTTGTCTCCTGATTTCAGTAGTAGCTTTACTTTTTAGACATTTTTTATAGTACAGTCCATTGATGAATTTAGTTAAAAAAACTTTTTTTGGGAAAAGAGGAATCCATCTCCCTTCACAATTAGAGATTGATTCAAAATGTACAGCTTTAATCCTGTTTCATACATTCTCAAATTCAGGATTTGGGAGCATTGTTTGATTCATGCTAGAAGTAGGTGTCAGAATGAAAGACAGAATCTGAATTACTCAGCCTTTTGCTTGCAGTCAGTAATATGGAGTGTTAGCTTTGAGATGCCAGCCTGATTTTGTATGAGTGGTAGTTATAGATAAACACATCCTACTTGAGAACTGTTGGACTTTCTGGAGAAAGCATTGAGCAAATACTGTGAAAAAAGTCTTTATGAAGTAATGAAATCATGTAATCGTATAAATGATGAATTTATTAACGCACTCAGGAAAACAGTGGAATGTAGGTAATCACACAGAGAGCTGGGTCTACTTGCATTTACTTCTCTATGTAAAGCAGTCATTTTATTTTTTGGTTATATGGTGTTGACATAAAAGACTATTAATCAGGCACTTCACAAATGCATAGTAAGCTTTTTTTCTTTCTTGAGAACACTTTACTCATAATAAGGAGATACTGACAAAGGAAAATTAAAAAGTATCCAGTTAATAGCCATTTAATTTTTTGTGTATCAGATATGTATTTTGCATTTATGAAGAAGTTACAGTTTTCATAGCAATTTAAATGAAACAAATTTCTTTAGCAAAAACTGGCAAATAGAACAGACTTGATGCTATGGAACATTGCTTTGCTTTCAATTCTGATACTTTTTCTCGTCTAATTTGTTTGCTCCTCTGTGAGGTATCATAAAGCCTTATAGTAGGATGAAAACCTAGTTCCACTTACCCTTTAATTGTTTTTAATGCAAAATGCTGTACTAACATAAAATGCTCATTTATTTGTATTTGGTGCCAGAGATCAATTTGTTGAACCTGGCCTGGGATATGTTATTGCAAAACAATGGTGTTTACTACAGTTTCTTCTCCTGTTAGCCACTTTCCAGTTTCTTTCATGGCCAATAAAAGTTTATTAATGCTAAATAAGTAATTAAGAAGAGAAGACTGACATTTTTGTGCAATAATATGATTTTTTTTTTCTGGAAAACATGATTGTTCTGTTTTTAATGCACTGCAGATTGTGGATCCTGCAAACCCTTATGAATCATAGATAACTCGTTTGTGCCAGAAATTCACTGAGAGTGACCCAAACCCTGCTCTCTCTAAATGAAGAGGAATAAATAGATAGGCTATTTCATCCTAATCACTAAGGTGGCGGGGGCGGGGGGGCGATCGTTTTTTTTTGTCTGTCATTGTTTCTTGTCATCATTTGTAATGTTTTGACTCCTTGCAAAATCCAACTTGCTCTCTCCTCTGTGGTGCATAATGCTCTTCATCAGCTCTGTTCTGTGAAGATGGAGATTGACACCTGTGCTGTGGTGCTCTTGTCAGCAAGATTTGCTCTCTCTTTGCTCCTCTTCTACATCTGAGATTAGTAGAGCTGCTGCTAACAGCAGTAAGGTGAAAAGTCTTCTCGCTAATGAATTATGTCCAAGGAGTGAACAATCTGTGGGACTCCTAACCTGTTGATCTTTGCTTTCACTGGGAAACTAGGCGGTGGTTGTTTCCTCACCTCGGTTGTTCCTTGCTCAGCATTCTGAGGAACCCTCCAGAACATCTTTTTCAAGTCCTAGATTTCAGTTGTTTTGGATTTTGTATTTTAATGAGACTGTTCTAGCTCAGGTGTTCTTCACACTTCAGCTGTTGTCTTGTGCTCAATAGCCACCTTCTGGTAGTAAAAATAACTATCTCTCTTCTATTGCCATTTACCTTCAGAACTCCTCTCAAGATTGCTTTGAAAAACTTAGAGATTTTGCCTGTCTCTTTCGTGCATGTTATAATAATGATACTGTCTGGAAGCTGCAATCAGGATCAGAACTCTGTGCACGACACTCAGCACAAAAGTACAGAAATGTCTTTTCCTTTATAGGATAAATGGACAATAGTCAGTCTGACAGGAGAAAATGATGGCAAGAGGTGGCAGAGCTTGCCAGCAGATCAGTAGGAGAGCAAGGAGTAGAGGCCAGTGTTTACAGTTCTTCCTCAAGTAGTCTGTCTGCTTGATCTCTCTGCTGCTATGTGTTAACTTACTATGACTGGAGAGCCATATAAGTGTTAAGTAATTCAGAAAAATACAAGTCTGGCTGTGTACAGCAGAGGGAACGAAAATATGCCCTGATCTGGCTTCCTAAGAGTGGGGAGTCTCTCTTTGGCAGAAGTGGATGCGTGAGGGGAAAGGGCGGGGAGAGGAAGACAAAGACAGTATCAGCAGGAGGGAAATGGAAGAAAAATCAGAATTTTTAGGTGCATTCACAAGAATAAAATGATCCTTCTGATTATATTGGAACCTGAAACTTACTCTGTTGTTTGGGAGGAAGGTAGGGTGTGAAAAAGGGAAAATGTCACATGCACACAGTTATTTGCATTACTGTGTCCTTACAGTGAGTATAAGGTAGAGCCTAGGAAGGGAGACTAGCACAGCAGCTCTGTATTTATTAAATAGCTATTTAAGAGGTAATTTGAGTATTTGAACTTCTGCCAATTAGACTGTTTCCAGTGAGACTTTTGTTCAGGAAAATGCATTATTTGTTAACACGGTTTCAATTCAACAACTCTATAGATTGAAAGAGAAGGTAACAAATGCTTATTTTATGTAAACAAAGGTTGATTCTAAACACAGTGTAGAAGTTGTGTCCCTACTGAAGACAGATACAATTTTCAGTAAAGACAGAAACATTAACCATCTAGTCTTGACTCCATGTCAGACACTTGGAAATAAAAATAAGTTATGTCTGAGGAGGAAAGAACTCAGTCCACTAAAGGCAGGAGAGTGACTATTGTAGGGTGTGGTAACTCACAGAACCTAACACTTAAGTACAGAGAGGATGGGATAAGAGCTAACTGGAAGTGAAAAGGGAGAGGGAAATTAAAGCAAAATTCTAGGAGAGAATAGCTAAAGATTTGGAGGTAGTTGCAAATGGGATGCCAAAGCTTGAACTTGCCCAAAATAGATTGCGTTAAATTAACCTGTTACCATTCTCATAGTGTAACTCTGTATTTCATTTTTTTCCCTTTGGTGAAGGAAATGGAGTAGCCATATGCACATGGTGATTATTAGTAAAGATAGATGAAATGTAACTGTTACAGAAAGGGTGAAATGGGAAAAGGAGTTTGCAAGGATTATTTTTTGAAAAGACAGGGTTAGAAGTGGACTTCAAATATCAGCCTGGAGACCTATCTCGTTAAAATGATTTATTTTATGACTGCCAGTTTGCCGTGTGTTGAATTTCAGGCCACAGCTAACACAGATGATTAATATAGATTGGCCAATTGTGTCAGAAAAGTAAGGTGTTCTTGATGAGAAGAATAATAGAATGATTAGTAGAAATCTCAAGGTTTTGTGTTTAAGGGCTGAGAACAAACAAGTCTGCAACAATTTGGAAATCATTGGATGGAGGAGAAAAAAACAAGAAAAATATTTTTACTGGTTGACAACATGAGTTTTAAACTTCTGGCAATAAGATTTCATTTGATATTAAATGTGAAATAAATTTCTAGTAAAAAAAAATCTAATAGCTATGGGTAAAGCTTACTAAGATGTTTGGGAGGAATAAAGAGAGACTGCCTCATAAGAAGAAATTAAAGGATTTAGTTTAAGCCTCACAAAACAGAAGCTGGGAGGATTCTTGCTTTCTAGAAATAAATTTCAAGATAAATTCCTGTTTGAGAAGAAAGACAAAAACAAATGGAAATTAACCCCCCCCCATCAAGAAATTGGAATTGAAATAAGAAATTTCCAACCATCAGTACAATGAGATTCTAGAATACCCACTTAGAAATAGCATGCTCTTGAGCCCTCAATAACTTATTTTTAGAGATGATTTTAAACCACTTATGAAAGAACCTTTTGACATAGTTGCTATCCAAAGAGTGGATTTACTGACCTAGAATTCCATTTTCTATTTTCTCTTCCTAAAGAAGCATATGCATATGTGCTTAAAACACCAGATTTTATTGATAATCTACTTTCTTTTAATGAGAATGCTTAATTAAGGTATTTCTACAAACACAATCCAACACATGTAGTGCTTTGTGCTGCTCACTTTAACCTTTTTATTTTCTTTTGGAAGGTGAACGTTCTAATGTGGCTCTTAAAGTCAGAGCAAGGCTATCTTTTTATTACTTTTTTGTTTGTTTGTTTTTTATTAGACACTCCTAGTAATGGCTGCTATGCAACAGATGTGATTGAGCCTCCCCAAATTTCTGCAGTCTCCTGGATGATACTGATCTCATAACTCCCTGTGAAATGGTTGTTGCTTCTCTCATTAAGTAATCCAGGCTTTACTTAATCAGTAGGGTTAGGACCTTAAATGAGTAAATAGAAAAAGGTGAAAAGTTAATGGTGTTGCTCATAATGCATGTCATAACTCCTTTGAAAAAGGCAGAGGGTGGTACTGTTTATTATCGAAGCACAGATTAGGGCAGATTTAAAAAAAAAAAAAAAAAAAAGGAAAAAAAAATTGTTCAGTGAGGCACAGGCACCATTTTCATGCACCCTTATATTCCTCTCCAAACTGGTACTTGCTTGTGATTATGTCTAAGCATTCCTATGGTCCATGGCCCCAAATTATTTCCAGTGTTGTTTCCCTCCCTTACTCTTAATTCTATTTCTCGCTCCCCGCCAGACATATGCAAGGATTTTCCTAGTAAAGCACATTGTTCTTACAAGGCTATGGACAACATTGTCTTCTGTAAATACAAGTGTTGCCTGAGCACCTGGAAGCAATGAACTGGGGTGGACTCTTTGCTTAATATCCTGTGCATGTTTTCTTCTGCTGATAGTCCTGATTCTCCCCTTTCACAGTATAGGAACCCCCTCCCAGCTATTTATGTGAGTGGGAATTCAGACAATAAGCAGCAAAAGACTTCAACATCCTTTTAAGATTATCAGCATTCTTCAGTAACTGGATCTACCTCCTGAGAATTCTGAAAGAAGCTGCAGAAATGTTTTCAGTAGAGCTGCCCTGTGACATTTCTTCACACTCTGCATTTATGCTTTTGTTGTGTTTTGTCTTCATCTACAAAACTAAGATACCTCACCTCTATTGTCTCATGTTTTAGGAGAGCTGCAACTCAGTGTTTCATGTTTTGCAAGACCCAGGCTGCTATTTGCAAATCGAAAAAGTGATAGCATCCTGCTACTTCATCAGTGATTTATTTGCACACTGGAGAAGCAGTCCTAATTTAAGGACCTAACTTTAGCAGAAAGGCTACCTTATAGAGCCCCTCAAAGAGCAATTTGCCGCAGGAATGAAAGGAAACTGCTCATTGTAGAACAAATGATTAAACAGCAGCATTTTGGACAAAGGAAATACCTGCTGAGATTTGTGAAAGATATTATTTTTATACTGTGTATTAAACTTTTAATCTGCTTCACACTGATGCTCTGTATCATCAGAAATGAACCCAAGCTAGACTTATAGTCCAAATGAGAATTTGTTAGATGGTCTTATCCATATGGTTTAGCAGTATTTAGCTATCTGGGAAAACTTAGACCAGAGAACATCAGGTGAATATATCAGGTATATGTATTACTGCTGAAATGAACTTGAAGAGCAAAGCGGGGCTTAGATTAATGTTTGCAGTGACTTGTAAACTGCTTAACTTATCCTTGACTTTCAAGGATTAAGACATACCCTCTACAAATAAGAATAAATAAGTCCAGTATTCGGGGCGCGGGGGAAGTGCTCCATCATAAAGTTCCCTGTGCAGATCACTTTCTTAGAGGGAAGGCATTTACTTTAATAAGAGATTGGGTCATGGGTTCTAGCAGCAGATGGGATCTATACTAGCAGTCTCCTATTCCCAGTTCTAGATGAATGGTTCTCAGGAAGAGTGAAAGGCAGAGCATTTTTTCCTCATCTGTGTTTTCTGTTGTTGAAATTGTAGAGTGGCTAAAATTGCCTGGTTGCAAGTTTGGTGTCTTCCTAAAGTCAGATCAAACATGTCTGGCCTGAGCCTGTAACTGTTCATTCAAGTCTGAATTAGTCAATATGACAGAGTTTACCAAACTCACAAACAAAACTTACCAAACAACCAAACTGTTGTATCTGTCTGGCTTGTCATCGCTTTGGCAACATTAACATACTTTTTCAGCTTTGCCAGCAAGCATGCCAAGTAGTAGCCTTATACTGTCATAATTTGCTGATAGCAGGGCTTATTTCGCATTTTCTCCCTCATTCTATCAGGAAATAGTATTCCTTTTTATTGCTGTTTTTTTCTGTGAATTCAGCGGCTTCTGCTGTGGTCTGGACAGCTACTGTTTTATCAATTTAATGAGTAAAATTCCACACAAAAAAGAGATTGAACTAGTTCTCTTGCTTTTTGACTAGACGAATTGGCAATGGTTGAAAGTATCAGGTCCTACTAAATTTTTCTTGCATGGGTATTGTTTAATACATGATAAAACTTAACCTAAATTTTACATAACTTCATCAGCCAGATGAATTAGTCTGTGATTTTATATGTTCTCTGGCGTGCCAGTAATTCCGAGATGGTGTAATACTCCAGACGTTTTTAGAGGGACAACTTACAGTGAAGATTTCTCAGAAAAACATAATGATCTGAGAAAGACTTTGGTGTAGCACTTAACACTGAATGATTTACATGGCCTTTTGGATAGGTGTGATGAAGTTGTAGTAAATTTTCATACCATATCATATAGATGAAAAGTGTTTATAGTGGGTTTTTTTACATTCCTTACAGGTATTTCTTTTATACTTGTGAGTGCAAAGAATTTCACAGAATGCAGGAGGCTGACGACAGATATTAAGTGCTAAGTTCCACGGGCTGGTCTCCCTGCAGAAGCTGGATGGACGCCTAACAGAAAACATGCCTACAAGCTGTTGGTGCTTTTGACATGTTTTGTCTGCAGTAGTGCTCTGAGGATGCTGGTGGTTTGAATAATCCGCTTGTTTCAGAGTGCAGATGCCAAACTGAATATGCGTCCTGTGAAGTCCCTACGAATAGCAGGGAGACCATCTCTGATTTAAAGTCAGATGAAGAGAGAATCGTGAGTGCTGGTCTTGTGAAAAATGGCTCTGTTGGGATGTTCTCAAAAAAACTCACAAAAGAGTTAATTTACTTATTACAACAAATTTGTCTTTTATCTGTCACCTTTAATGTCACCTGGTTTTGTTACCTGTGTTTACCTACGCTTGGCTCTGTGGCATCCTGCTTTCTGAACCAGCTGTAAAACCATTATTACTTCTGCTGCATTTGTTTGTGGTCTAAGCTGACTCTGAAACGAAGCCTATATGTTAAAGGGTGTCAGATACCATTTTTGACTATCGAAGTCTTTTAGAATACACCTCATGAGAACACTTGACTGATTGCAGCATTCCAATACCTATCATTAAGTTTTGTTGTCTTGAGAAATGTTCAGTGGCTTTAGCCTTCATTTTGTTTTATAGGCTTCATTCAGGGAAATGGGTTGACTGTAAGGAGTAAGTAATCATTGAGCAAGTAAAAATACCATTTAAAATTGCCTTGTAACTTCCCTGAAAACAAGCAGTTACCTTGTTTTTATCAGTATTTTCTTACGGTTTATATAGTGCTTACTAAATTCATTTTTTGTCTGAGTGAAGTTGGGTTGTTGAAGTTGTATTGGAAAATGAGGAAATCAAAGAATAGTGTGCTAGTCATACATTGTTTTTTCCACTTGCCACACCAATTACAAACAACAATATTCATAGACCTCTTAATTGCTTTGTGGGTAACCTGTAAAGCCACTGTGTTTGCTTAAATCAGGGACCTGATTCTCAGTTACCCTCCTACTATTCTGTTTCTCTAGCTATGTAGAGTTTTGCCAGAGTCAATGGAAATACAGTATCATGGTCTTTTGTGCAATTAATACCACCTAAAGCAACTTCAGGATAAATAGGAGTCCTCTCTAAGCCTTGTCACTGAATCTTTCCGCTGAAAATTGAATTCTGCTGTCCATTTTATTGATGTAGAAACTGATCCAGGGTATATCAGGTGCCTGTAAATAATCTTGAACAGATGAGTTAAGAAGATATTGCAGGTGACTTATGTACAAAAAAAGGGCTAAATCCATTCAAGAAGTTGTTTGTTGCCAGTTAATTACCTGCTGCTGATTAGAATAATAAATTTGAGTGTCGTTCTGAGACCTGACATTGACTTTTAACCCCAGGCTTATCTGGAAGTTCTACTAAATGTTATCTTTAAGTATTGTAATAAATCTGTCATAATGGGTGCAAATGGATAAAACCATTTCAACCATAATTCTGCTGAGCTGAACTCTTTATAAAGGAGAACACTTTTTAAATATAATGGCCACTGGAATTATTCATATGGATGGATCAGTTCAGATTTCCACATGGTGTTACAAAACATGAGATTTTTGCACTTAGTGAAATATAGTGTTGCAATGGAGGCATAACTCTTTTTCATTGTTAACGTTTATTTGTATGAGCTGCCAGTTAAACTGAGGTAGAGAGCTCCGAGCTGGAAAAGTTTTGAGACAGATCTAGTGATCCTTGGGTCCACTTTTAGAGGATGAAGTCTGCCTGCAATGTGTCACGTAGTGTAGGAATGTCTGTATGGAACAGGATCTCGTGCATCTGTTGAGGCTATATGCTTTTAATGTGCTCTTGGCTTCAGCCAGTGATACCAAATGACTTTGTCAATATGCAGCAATTTAGAGAAGACTCTGCTTTTGGCACACCAACCAGACAGAATTTTTATTTTGCGCTGAATTATTTTTACTGCAGTTTTTACATGAAATGCTACTTTTATAGTGCAAAGTCTAGATAAATTGCTTTTCTTTTGTCAGTATACCCTGAAATACTAAATTCAGAAATTCTGACTGGTGAGGAATTATTATGCATATACCTGACCAACTGCCCCACAACTGTTACTCCATTAGCACTAAGCCAAATCACACGGTAAAGCCCCATGTGGTAGTATTGTGTTGCTCAATATAGTTGCTAAATTCCTTGAAAACAGTTGCAATAGCAGGATAACAAATCACACAGCTGATACAAAATTACTCAGAATAATTCAAAATAAAACAGCCACAAAAAGTCACTGAAATGTCTCTCAAATAGATTCTCTTAAAGATAAAATATTGGATGAAACTGAATGTCAATGAATGCAGAGTAGTACATGGGAGGAGGAGATGGGAGCTGAAAGCAAGAGTCTCTCTAATCATATATATAGAACTATGGATTCTAAATTATAAATTATCACACACATTATTTGATATTTGAAAAACAAGTAAAGGGAATGTAATTTGGGAAATCCTTTTAAAAATAGGGACAGCAGTGAAAATAATGGAGTTATATAAATCCATAACATGCCTGAATCTTGGATATTGTGTACTGTTCTTACCTTCTCATCTTGGAAAGACTCAAGAGAACTAGAGAAGGTTAAAAGAAGGGCACAGGTATGATCAGAGGTGTGAAATCACTGCTGCATGAGGACAGACTAATTGATTGAGTTTTGGTAACTTGGAAAAGAGATAAGTGAGAGGATATGACAAAGGAAATAAAATAATTACTCAAAAGGAACATGTAACTAACATTTCAGTATGCCTTATCTTACTAATGTTAATACATTCCACCAGCAGGTTTAAAGCAAACAAAATAAATACTTTTTCATACAAAACATAAACAATGTGAGACAATACCACTAGTTGTTTTGAAGGCCAGAAGCCCCAGTGAGTTCAAAAAGGGATTAATGGCTACTTTTGTTCCATGAATTGTGTAAACATCCTGCTCAGACACAACTTCTGGCTTAGGAACTCCCTAAAGCGCTAATTGCTAGAAGATGGAAAGGAGGGGTTGCTCAGCTCTTGCCATGTCTCTTATAATCTTCCCTTATGCATCTGCTAATGGCCATGTTGGGAGCAGGATAATGGGCTAGACAGATTTTCGGTTTGACCCATTATGGTTGTTTTTATTTTATATCTGTAGTATCTTTTCAGTAATGGGAGGTAAGATGGAAATTTTCAGCTTGTTTTCAGAGTTCAGTAAATGCTGTCTGGAGTATGATTTTTAAAAGCTAGTTACAAATGTTCTCTTTTTTTACTTTACTTGGTTTAATATATAAAAACTTAGTCTGCAGATTTATCTGCCAAATGTTCAGGAAGATTTTTCTTTCCAAGTAGAGGGAAATGGAGATGCAGGAAAATCATTTATGTATTTTTCTTGACTAATATTACTTTTTCCCCCAGAAAGAGCAATGTCACAGAAACACTGACATGGTGAATGGGAGAGTTTTCTGCAACTCTTTTCTTCTGAAAGAGGGAGAATTATATTATTTCTGACGCTGTTGGGAGTTACCAATAGTTGTGAGTTATGTGAAACAACAGAACATTCCAGATTGGACAGTTGGGCTTATGTCAGTGACTACTGGGAACACAGGCTAACAAGGAGAATTTCTTGAAAATCTCTCTTTTTTTTTTTTTTTTTTTTTGTGGTGGGGGGGGGGGGGGGGGCAAGTTTTGTGTTTTTTTTTTTTTTTTTTTTCCTCACCTGAGTGAAAGCCAGCTTTTTGGGATTGAAAGCAACATCAGCAGTTCTTCGTTTTATGTGACTAAGCTTTAATTCTAGGGTTTTTCCATGCAGGTGTGTAATGTTAGGATGTTTATTTGTACCTTCTTAATTTGGTCAGTTATCACAGAGCACATTAGAAAGGAAAAATACATTATTCTATGTCAAATGAGTTTATCCTGTAAAACATGCAAATTGTGCATGTCGTTATAAATCATGGTCTCAGACGTCTAAAGTTGTTGTTTTTGTCTGCTAGGGAAACTTGTTTCAGATCAAAAAAAAGCTGTAAGGAGATTACATATAGCCAAAATAGCCCCAGTTGTTCATGAAATGCAATTACACAGTATTCAAAGCTGAGTGCAATAAGGACCTTAAATAACAATAGCCTGTAAAGTTTAAAATTAAATGTAGGTTCATCCAGCGTGGTGAAAAAAGGAATTGGATCAATGAAAGCAGTTTCTTGTATCTTAAACAGTACTGGATTATATTAAAAGACTTTTGAGGTGAATTTACTCTTTGTATGTATGAAATAATTTTTGTTTGTTTATGAATTTTAGGAGAGAATTCCTTGAATTCAGCTGGTTCTTAGTATATATGGAAGCACAGGAATTAACAAGGCCATCTGCCAATCATCTTTAGCTTGGCTAATGCAATTGCAGAATCTGTTTTTGCCGAAGGTTTTATAGGACAGTACAGAGCATTATTACTGTGGTGCAGAATGCAATAAGTCAATATCTGATGTAGAAGGAAAGGGAATGTAATACAAACTTTCTGTTACAGATAGCATCTTGGAAAAAATGAATACAAACTGCTGTACCACATAGCCAGGTCACCTGCAGTCAACTCCACTGTCAGAGTAGCTGTATGATGCTGACGGAGGTTTGAATAAAGTCATAACTAAACACGGCTGTGCTTCCTTTCATTGAATTTCTTAATTGTCTTCCATGTTCATTTATTTGGATTCTTCCAGTGCTAATTCATCTTTTCCCTCATGAAAGCAAGCTCAGAACAGCCCAGAGATGTGCAACTGCTGTCTTGTTTTATTTATTAGCTGTATCACTGCCAAAGGGTGTGAAATGCAGGCTTATTACCTGCTGGCTTTGTATTGGGGCATATTTCATGAACAAGTTATGTTGGCTTGACCAGATCACAGAACCTTTGCAGTAGTGCAGAAAACGTGTTTTGCAAATGATTTGTCAAAATCATACAGAGTGTGGTATGAAAGAACAGGAAAGATAAAGAACTTTATCAGGAAGATAACACATCTGAAGTTATGGTGTTATGATGCAGGAGAAAGTGATGTTTCAGACTATCATTAGCCATGGTTTGTCTGTCAGTATGGATGTAAGGTTGCTGCAAAGTAAAAAATTTTTCTGTTTAGTGACTAACTAGCAAATAATGCTTAGGAGAAGCTGAGACTGCATTCCCACAGAGAACAAGCAAGCACTACTGCCCTGTCATATTAAACACTGAATTTACAGGGAACTATAGGGCCAGTTCTGCCAGAACCTTGTCTGAACTGTTCCAGTTTACCTAGCTATTGTCTCTTCAGATTTTACACAGATAATTTCATAACATGTGATATGGTGTAAGTATATTAAAAAAAAATCCACCTTTGGAATAGGAAACATGTTGCTGCATTACTACAGTATGTTATTTGTTCAATCAGTTGCCACCTAGTAGGTGGATGTAGCTTAAATAGGGTATTTCTGACGGCTAATCTAAATTACTTAAGATTTCACCTTATTCTTTCCTCTTTTTCTGTCTTCTAGCATGCACTTAATTCAGGTGGACTCTGTTCAGCGATGGATGGAAGATCTGAAGTTGATGACGGATTGTGAATGTATGTGTATTCTCCAGTCCAAACCAATCAGCATTGAGAAGGATGAAGAAAATGAACTTATGCTTTCCTCACAACATAGTACATGTGATAACTTGCAGTTGCTATTAAAAAGAGCCTGGATTGTAAGCACAGAGTTTACCAGGATTGCTCAAAAACTGGAGAAGAACAGATGGCAAAGAGTCCACAGCATGACAGTGCGCGTCAACTGCCATGTACGTTCAATGATAAATGAACACAATATGTTCACCAGGAATTCTTCAGAAGAAATGCACAAGGTAGGAGTACCTTTCCAGATACCTTATTTTTATTGTAATAATTACTATTTATTTTAAGTAATTTGTAATAAATATTTGGATCCCATTGCTGGTGCTTAGTTTTTCTAGAACCTTTTTTTGTTGTTGAAACATTTTGTCTTTTTTATTATATGGTTCTGAATGTTGAAAATGGTGACAAATTATGTTGAAAAAATTAGTTTTTAAGGACTGCTGAACTGAAACGATTAGACCCCGCCATCTGTAAGTTCTCTTTTTTTATTAAGATTTTAAAAGTTTCACTTTCTTTATCTTCAGTTTTACTTGTACGCATTGCTTAAAAAGTGGGAAAAGGTCATTTGTACAAAATATTAAGTTTCGGAAGGGTTTTTACCTAGCTATAATAAACAACCATTATTTATTTTTATGAGCAATCATGTATATGGCATGTTACTTTAAAGTCTCTTTCTCTCTCTCTCTCTCTGCAGTTTGAAAAACTCTTACTAGACAAATGTTCAGAGTTTACAGCGTTCACAGAAAGGTAAATCAAATTTTCTGTCTCAAATATTTGTTTTGCTGTTTTATATTGCAGAATTTGTAATGAGAAGTGCAAAGCCACTGACACTCTCAAATGTTTGAACTGAGCCCCTGTAGCTCTGAAAAGCTTCCTAAATGTTTAGCCCCTGTTGTGGGCATTGTGACTTGCTTTTATCTAAAGTACATCCTAATGAAAGATGGGAAGCTGTTGTTGCCCAAAGACCCTCGCGTAGACACAAAGCTGTGTCCAAGTAGATTTTTCAGGGCTTTTTGGACATCAAGTGAGAAAGTCTGTCTCTAATGATATAATCGGTGAAACTCCCATTGAGTTTTCGAGAGATGAGATTTCAGTCTGTGTGTGAAAACTTACGTTGACGATTTGGGGTGCAATGTGTTCATGCATGTATACAGAATCATAGAATCACAGAATTGTTAAGATTGGAAGGGACCTCTGGAGGTCATCTAGTCCAACCCCCCATTACCACGCATGGTCACTTAGAGCAAGTGGCACAGGGTGACATCCAGGCGAGTTTTGAAGATCGCCAGAGAAGGAGACTCCACAGCCTCTCTTGGCAACCCCTTCCAGTGCTCTGTTACCCTCACTGTCAAGAAATTTTTCCTTAAGTTCCTGTGGAACTTTTAGTGCTTTGGTTTTTCACCATTTCCTCTTGTCCTGACACTGGCCACCAGTGAGAAGAGGCCGGCCGCATCCTCCTCACTGCCTCCCTTGAGGTACTTATAGACACTGATGAGATCCCCTCTCAGCCTTCTCTTCTCCAGGCTGAACAGGCCCAGCTCCCTCAGCCTCTCCTCATAGGGCAGGTGTTCCAGGCCTCTGATCATCCTCCTAGCCCTGCGTTGGACTCTCCAATGGTTCCGCGTCCCTCTTGTGCATATCCACATATTAGTAACTCAAACATGAATAAATATATATTGTTTTAAATTGTAGGTTTACTCAGCTCTACATGCTTTAGAATGCTGTTTGCATAAGAGACCAAAAAATAAGATTTTCCTTTAGTTCTTATGATGTTTTCCACTGACTGAGAGAAGTTATTCTGTAGCATAGTTCAGTCAACAGTCTCTTTGTGATTTCTTTAAATACTGTGCAGGTCATTATGCTCTGGACATCACCGGGAAAAAGACACCAGCTAATTATCAGGAAATAAGATTTCCTGAATGCTGCTGTGTTTTTTGTTGTTGTTGTTGTTTGTTTGTTTGTTTGTTTGTTTGTTTGTGGCAAACCCACATAGCTTAGAAACTCGTGTATGCTCCCTTAGGACATACTGACTTTAATGAGAGCTCTGTTCAGTGTCTGCCCCAGATCATTCCTTGCGCTCCTTGAGTGTTGGTCAATAAGTTGATACAGGTCATGGATAAGAAATGGATACAACTGATAAAGCGAACTACTGTGTAAACTGAGACGCTGCTCAAGCCAACCAAGCATATCTTCCATTGATGTGAATGCATTTCTGAGAGGAAATATTAGTTATTTTATTTGAATTGTATATCTTTTCTATCTTTATCTTGTATTTTTGCATATTCAGCTATGGCTGAGTGTCACTGATTACAGAATTATATTAACTCTGTAAAGCTGCTCTGTATAATCTTTTTGCATAGAGGGCTGAAAAGCTCGAGTGTGTGACAGTTAACTTGATAAAACAATTGTTGCCTATTGCTTTTCCTTCATCTTTTCCAACTTTCCTCTTTCTGCTTTTCAGATGCATACAAACTGAGGATGAGCAGATACTGAGATCCATGAAGTCTTGTATTAATGAAACACTCACTACTGTTGCTCAGTATTTTGGCCAGTTGATAGAGCTGATTTTAACAAATGAAGCACAGGTCAGTGTTTTTTTTTTCTGTTTGTTTGCTTTTAAGAAAAGAAAGAAAGAATTAAAAAAAAAAAAAGTATTTTATTTTTTACTGTGGCCTTACTGTTATTCCATATGCATTTATCTGTTTTTTCCAGAATACAAGCTCATCTCTGCCCAGTGTCTTATTAACACTCTGAACCCATTTACTGTCCCCTTAGTTAGTCAATGCCTTTCTTTACAAACCTTAAAAAAAAGTCCATCCTGCTCTCAGTGATTCTCATTAAAAACTAAACTTTTATAATGTGTTATGAATAAAGTATATTATTACATGGCACTTGCTTTTTTAAGCACTGTATATTATAGTTTCTAAGAAGTAGTGATAAAATGTCACATTATGTGCGAAGTATTTGCAACTATCAGCATTCTTTCTGCATCAGAAGAGAATATAACTTCTTATATGGCAAACAAGAAAATAACCACCTGAAGGTGTGAGAATCTAAGCTATCGAAGTCTTTCATATATGTATATTTCTTCAGAATTAATGATGCATCTTTACAGACATGATATGCAAATTCCAGTGCTGATTAAAAAGTAGGAAAATACATTGAGTAGTTAGATTAAGACTGCAGATTTTTTTTTAAGTTAAAGCATTCTTGAGATCATAGCAACTTCTAACTAACCAACCTGTCTTGACTAAAATTGATTTCTTTCTTTACATTCCATTAGTAATCTCTTAATCCCTTTCTACCCTTTGATCTTCCTCAAAAAAAAAAAACAAAAAACAAAAAAGCCCCACCAAATGCAGTTATGCTCAATTCCTTTGTACTTTCAGAACAGCTGTCATGCTGAAATTTTATGCTGTACCTGTGTGTGGGGGGGGTGGGAAATTGAGCTAAAGAAAAAGAAATTTACTGCATTGTAAAACAAAATTACTGCATGATATTGCTTAAATTATAATATACCTTGGTGCTTTAAGGTAGCAAACCCTGTTGTGTGTCTCTCTCATCATCATCCTTCATAGTTTTAAGAGATTACGGCTGGGAAATAAGAATCCCCAGAATATATTCTCAGACCTACGGTCAAACTAACAAGCTTCTTGCTAATGGATTTTGGCTAGGATTTATGAGAACTACATGAAATGCTATGTATAAGTCCAAGTACGTAAATAATTGCACATCACCAAAGGGTTCTATACGGCAAATTTGGTGAGTAGGTTGTAATTGTTTTGATGCCTCATCTTTTTAATCTGATTATTCTGGAATAGTTCTTCATTGCCAGTAGTTATGTGT
Source organism: Tinamus guttatus (assembly GCF_000705375.1). The sequence goes on along the minus strand of NW_010589267.1, from coordinate 360,708 downwards.
TGGACACTTTGACACTTAATGATGTGTATTAAATTCTGCTCTTTTAAGGAAGTAGAATTAATTACTTTACACCATACTGCATTTAAACAGCTGAAGACTTATAAGAGAAGTCGTTAATAGAAACGATTTTAGGAGCAGTTTTCAGAGCTTTTCAGTCATGTGTAACTGACTTCTGACATAAAACCATACTGTCAGCGGGTAGTCTGCTAGTCTGAAGCTTTCTGCCAGAGGCCAGAACTCATAGCTTATTTTTTTTACCCTAGAGTTTTTTTCCAAGTAGTTTATCAAGTTTTTATTTAGGAGAGGATTAATTTCAATGTATAAACCAATAAATTATCTCATTTTTCAGAACACTTTTCTAAGCAGAAATACTAAAAGTGGGAGAAAGGAGAACAAAGCCTTTTTAAGGGATACTAACAGAATTCTGTATCAATTAGAGTGTAAAGTGTGAGCTGTTTCTTTGCACTTCTTTCAAAGTTGCACTGAAAATGAAAATGTTCGCTCTTTTCCTTCTGTAGTGTAATTCGTTCTTCCTGCAATGATTATATGCACTTGCAGAGAGTAAAATTCAACAAACTTCATATTCTTCTAATGCTCTGTTAATCTGTGCAGCTGCAATGATTTGTATGCAAAAAGTATGTAAACTCTTTAGGAAGATAGTGTATTTAGTTTAATTCTCCAATATATGAAATGTATTTTCTCCTTAAACCGAGGGTTGTCTGCACTGGTTAATGAGAGGTTTTTTTTTCCTATGTAGTTTGAAAACAGTGATGGATATGGATATGGAGCCTTAGAAAGTAGTTTTAAATTAGAGCAGTACCAAGGTGGAAATTTTATATCGCCTTGTGTTACACAAATTCTACCCTGAGAATTTCTGAAAATTTTAGTTTAATTCTAGGTCAAAACAAATAAGAACTTACAAAATAGCTGCAGAGCTCTCTAAAATATGAATGGAATAGGAAAACAGGTATGAGTTTGAAAGAATTCGTGAAGATCACTTTTAGGTACATTATTCAAATATAAGTAAATATGATAAAGTCTTGTCAGAGTCAGACTCCTTCCTATATTATGTGTTTTCCCCTTTTCTTTGGGTGAGAAGAACATGACATTGATGAACTAGATTTTGTCCTCCATCTCAAGTTTAAATACAATATGATTTTTTTTCTCCACTGGAAATAACTTGTTTGTATTATCTTATTTCACATAGAATCTGCTGAGACAAATAGAATTGTCAGACAATGTGTACATCACTGAGTCGGCTCTTAGTAGTTTATTCAGCCTTACCCAGGAAGGTGCTCATCTGTGCCGCATCATAGCTAAGGTAAGGATGTATATGCATTAATTCAAAGTAAAACTCATGGTGGTAGTGAATTAATCATTTTACTTAGTACTGGTTGTGAGCTTTCAAACATACAGTAATTAGATGGAATTTTGTATTGTAGGAGGTGGAGGAGTTCAAACAGTTTACTCTGAGAAACTACTCTTGCTTTTCTGGTTTTAAAAATAAAACAAGTATGCAACAGTGAGGAGATAAACAGCAGACAATAGACCTCCTTTCAGTTAACGATTCTTCGTGATGTTATTTCATAGAATAATTTAGATTTGAACGGACCTCAGGAGTCATCAGGTCCAGTGTCTTGGACCTGATGCTGATTTTGACTGCTCTTCCCACTCCTTCCCATACAGTCCCAATTCCAGGTAGAACCTCTGTTTAATTTTTTTTTTCTTGCCCTTTTGTTGGCTGTTGTTGTAAAGGGTCTGACTCTGTCTTACTCATGACCTTAGACATTTGAAGGCTGTTGTTTTATTTTCCCCACCTCTGCCCCTCCTGCACTCTCCAAAATTCCTGCTTACTAGAGATGAATTGCTTCTTCTTGCACTTGCGCAATTGTGGAATTATTTTTTCAGTTGCCAGAATATAAGTAAAATGGTAAGAATCTCCGCACAGGTTTAGCTGGCTCATGTAGTATTGCTAATTCAATAGCCTGTAGATAAGAGATTTAAAGTAAAGTTGCATGGGCAAGCAGAGGAACAGGAAGCTTTTAAGTCCTTGTGATATATAGCTGTCTTAAGTCTTTCAAACATGATCAATTGCTAAGCTTAAAATAAAACTTCATTCCTGATTAACATTTTCAGATGTCAGTTTTTGAAGTCTACTGGCATATACAACACCATTTTCCCAAAATAAATCTGTTGAATCAGAACTTAAAACTTCTTTGCTGCGGATTGTACATTGGACTGGAAAAGCAATGAGCCAAATTCTTAGTGGCTGTATGCTTTAAAACACAAATTCCTTCTATTAACATCTCAGTTCCTTGTTCAAGCAGTTATTTTGCACTTATGAAAGGGAAGTGGGGGGTTATTCCGACATCAAGACATGTGAAGCAAAAGATTTGGTTGCAGTTTCTTGGTTTGCAGCACAGCTCTGAGTTTAGTCCTAAAATACATCACAGAATCACAGAATGGTTGAGGTTGGAAGGGACCTCTAGAGATCATCTAGTCCAACCCCCCTGCTGCAGCAGGGGCATCCAGAGCACATGGCACAGGGTGGCATCATTAGTCAAGGGTATTTATCTTTGGCGGACTTCTGCTGATTCTCTCAAAATTTTCAGCAAGAGTTAAAGGAGTAAGTATAACCTGCCTGTCTTTATTAGTTTTATTTTTCTGTGGGCCAAACTGGTCAAAATGCTGAGATAACATTATGATATGCCTCAAAAGTTCAAAGTGTTGTTCAGACTAAAATAAATATCAGTATTTTGTTGCTGCCGTCACCAGAGGAGCTATATAATTATGGTTTCGTCATGAAGTAAAACATTCCAGACTGCTGAGCAGACCCCAAGGCCAGCAGATTTGCCCAAGGAATATTTATTTTATGTCATTACACTGTTATGGGGGCATGACAGCTGGGTAGAACTAGCAGAACTGTGACTTTCATATTCCCATACAGCTACATTTTATAGTATGTTTACAGCTTGAGAATAACATCTGCTTTATTTTTTCTGATGAGTTTGAAAAATACACAGAATACAAAAATACACTTAATTCTTTATGACATATTGACTGAATTTCTGGAATGTTGTTCATTTCCTTTATTTATTTATTTATTTTTAACCATTTTTCACTGAAAAGGGCAATAGATAAATTATTTAAATTGATCAGTCATTTTAGCAGTTTTTGGAAATACTTGCTGCCAATGAAAAAGACTTCAGCGTTTTTAAAATTGAAGATGTATCGAAAATATACCCATTAGGATACTATTTAAACCCGAGAGAAACATCAAGAGAAATCATTACTTAATGATTACAGCAGGAAAGGAATTAACTTATTGTTAATTCTCTTGAGAGGGCATTTAAAAAAGAGATTAAAATAGTGGCAAAAGAGATTAAGAAACATTTTTAAAAATTTATGGTTAACTGGTTAATAGTTCAGAATTTGACTGATTTCAGTATAACTCAAACACTCAAACTTTACTATTGAAAGAAGTAAAAAGACTTTATTACTGCCAAACCTGAAAAAAATATACTGTGTGTGTTCATGTTGTACCCTGAACATGATATTAACTGATGTTCTCTTTATCTTTTCAAGACCAATATACAATCTGAATGATCTGGCAGATGATGAACATAAGTAATTTTGAAGCATGATTCAAAATCCACTGATACAAATAAGAATATTTCTGGCACAATGGGTGCTAATAATTTCAACATTTGAACAGTGTTTTCCTCTCATATTCCTTCCCTGTTCTCCTTTCATTCCTTCCCCGTTCCAGTTTTGTTTCTTAGCTTTGCTGCATTTGATTTTCCCTTTTAACTTTATAATATTATATCTTTGTACAATTAAGGTCCTTAAAATGCTTGATTTCAATGCTAGACACGTTCGTAATATAAAAGGAGCTAATCAACATACACAGGAGCACCTCTACCTAAAAGTACAATTCTGATAGTATTCAGAAATCAGCCAGGTACTATCTAGGTAGAACCTAATTGAGAGCAAAAATACCAATTTCATACAAAACGGAATAAAAATATTTTTATGAAGGCAGAGACATTGAAACCACAAAACCCAGGACAATCTCTGAAAGCTGCACTACAGAAGCAGCTGAGGATTTCCATAGCGCTAAGTCTCTGACCCTCGAGGCCAAATAGTTCTGAATAGGTGCAGTCAGATAATTGCCATTTTGCATCCACAATTGGTGAAAATGATTTATATACTGAACAGAAGTTAGGCCTTGTTGCATTGTTTTTAAAAATGTAGTGAACAGCTCTCACTTTCATCAGTCTTTAGTACTCTCAGTTTTATCAGTTACTTATAATTCCATTTGAGTTATATGAATGAAAGGTAAACATTCGCTTAAAAAGAAACATAACAAACAATTTTATATTTAAACATGCCAAGAAAATCCAGTTTTCTGAAAGCATGAGTGATCTAGTTTCCTGAAAGCATGTGGGAATTGAGTGCATAGTATTTTTACAAAAATTTGCATGAATTATTTGACTAAGAAGAGATGGAGAGATACAGTTCCTGTCATTTGATTTTTGGCGTTTTTTCAGCCTGCCAGGAAGTAGAAGTATTTCAGAGGAATGCCTTTCTTCAGGCTAACAGTGAAAAGAAATTTTGAGATGCAGTATAATGCTCCAGAGTGGCCACTGGCAGGCCTTCCTGTTTGCAAAACTCCCAAGAGACAACTACAGCATCTCCTGGAACTGGAAAATCTGCTTGTCTGCAGAAGCAGAAGCTCATGTCTGCAAGCATGTATGTAAGAACTGTCTTGCAGCTCTAGCTAGGTAAAACGTAGAAGTGTTTTCATAATACACTACCTGATCCTCTACATAAAAAGGAAATGGGAAGTTTGTTGCTACAGTCATCTCATTAGAAGAGGGGAGGAGAGAAAGCCTAAAACACCAAATCTTTAATTTAAGTAAAGCTCAGGGGTTCGGCAGGGACATGATAGCTTCCAAAGGCTTCTGAACATTCCCTCAAATCCTGATGCTTTCCTATTCTCCTCAGCTCCACTGGTGTTTCTTTTAGCATCTTTCCTGACAGTACTTAATTATGAACCACTTCAAAAAGGGAGAAAAAATACATCTTGAGCTTTGTATACAGGTTGATATTATTAATGTACAATTTGATATTAAAGATGTAACATTAGAGATACCTTGCAACCATCATTTTCCCTTTATAGGGATTGTTAGAATGAACAACATATAAGAAAAAAGCGAGAACTATGTTTTGGAGTTCATAAGGGTAAATAATGTAGTCATATGATGACCCCCATGTTTTCATTAAAAAAAAAAAAAAAACAGCAACTGCAGATGCAACCTCAGGTGAATAACGTATCCTTATTCTTTCAAAGAAACAACTTTATTTCTGATAATAAAAATCCCTGCAAAGTCATCTCTTGTACTTGCCCAGAAACCATGTTTTTAAGCTTCTGCTTGTGGAGTGATGCTCCAGTCCTGTGTTCTAGTCAAAGACAAGGTTAAGTAGCACCACCTAACTAATTTATTTATGATTTGGATTTGGATAGATGTTTGACCATAAAAAGTACTGCTCTGTTCCCAAGGCTGTGAAAGAGGTCAACTTAGAAATGTGCAGTGGATCTTGGCAGCATGTTGAGAGGTTTAATTTTTTCTAAATTGGTATTTGAGCTCCACTCAGTGGTATCCAAAAACAGTGTTAAAATGTTGAGTATGAAGGAAATGCAAAAGTAACAAAGATCTTGTGCTCTTTATCATTGTGAGAGTTCCAAAATAGTTTAATTTACATCAACTTCTTGATTTATTGCTAATACTACATTGGTCTGTCACAGGGTCCTCTAGAAGATTTCTAAGCGAGGAAATGGATTCCCCTACAAAAAGAGCCGAAAGTGGTGTTTGATTCCCAATTATGGTGGTGATTCTATCAGTGGACCTGTGTGCACTGAAGCACTTTTGTTCTGACTTGCTATCCTCCTTCACCTTCTGTATTGCCTCAGTTATTTGCATCAGTGAGCAGTGTGGCAGAGGAATTATTACTCTTCTTCTGCACACTCTTTTTGTGATTATCTTTTGGATAGTTTGTGCTGTCTGGTGCTAAACCTTCAGAGCAGCATCTTAGGGATGTCTGCAGGATATTTAATTCACATTAATTCAAAAAAGGAGAGAAATAGGTCATCATGTAAGTTCTTATCATCTGTGATTGTACAGAGTATGTGAAGTCCCTCCTTGATGCAACTTGAATTACAGCAAGCATGTGATATCTGGCCTTCTCAGTTTTGGACCAAAGACCTACAAGGTATCAACAATAGCATGCTTACATGTTCTAGAAGAGTTTGGAAAGGTATTCTTTAATTTCCAAAGCGGGCAAAGCCCAGTACTGTTAGGTTTCTTTGTCTGAATGGCACTGTTCACCCATGTAATCAACTTATGTTGATTCCTGTCAGAAAGAATAGTTTTGTCATCACTGATAAAGCTGCAGGGGACAAATTTGGGAAAAGATGAGTAAGTTCTGGGGAATACTGTGAAATTGCAGTGAAACTCAGGGCAACCGAGTGCTTTTGACATGCTGCAAAGTTGGGCTCTGTGTTGCCCATTTTCCATTTTTCCCATATTTCAAACACAATCGCATATTTCACTGCAGCTTTCTAGATTCATTACTTGTTATCAACCTTTTACAGCTTGGTAATGGCACAAAGGTGCAAAATAAACGGTTTGGATCTCCTCCTGAAAAATGCATAATAAATATATAATAAATTATTACCCGTCCATCAGGCAAAAGCAGGACATCTATTTGTCATACAGAAAGCTTGCAGAAAATTTACCAGCATCACTTGAGATTTAGTGCTGTCATCTGTAAACTTGTACTTATGACGATCCAAGTAGAGAAGCAGAATGTCTCTGATCCTGTTGAATTATGGAGGCTTTAAAAGAGAATTTGGAGGGGAAAAAAGGGCAATTAGGTGAAATTTGGGAAAAACTCTGTGCTAAGCTGGCTACTTCATTACTAATTGGGTGAAATATTAATATCCTTTTGTGGAAGAAAATTATGACTGAAAAAAACTGTTGTTCCATCTTCGTTTATTTTAAAGGCTCAGAAATGTCTTGCTGCAGTAGGCTATATATAGCAGTACTAGATATAAAATAATTCTACACTTCTTAACAATACCAGAACCAAATTTTACTTTTAGATATAAACCTCTTGTTTCCATTAACCTCATAGAAATAAGACATACATCTACATCTAAGAGTACTCCTGGTTATCTCTTGGTCCTTGTTTCCTATTATTTTCAATTGGCTACTGTAATGTGATTTTTTTTTTTAATCTTTCACCAGGAATATTTCAAATGCTTCTTCATTATGTGGGATGTGTGTATATTCAAATCTCTACCATTAATTGCCACATCTGTAGAAATATGTATGTATCAGAGAACACAGAGATGGTCCAGTGGGAAATGTGAAGGATTAGGGCAGTCTTGGCTGCAATGACCACGAGATACTGGAATTCACGATCCTGTGAGGACGAAGATGGACAAGAAGTAGGATTGCAACCCTGGACTTCAAGACAGCCAGCTTTGGCCTCTTCAGGGAGCTCCTTAGAGGAATCCCTTGGGCAAGGGTCCTAGAAGGAAAGGAGGTCCAGGATCGGTGCATTCCTCTAAGAAAGAAGTCGAGCAAGGCGGGCAGGAGACCTGCGTGGATGGGCAAGGAGCTGTTGGGTAAACTTAATGAGAAAAAAGAGTATGTACAGCATGTGGAAGAAGGGCTAGGCCACATGGGAAGAATATAGGAACACTGTCAGAGAATGCAGGGATGTAATGAGGAGGCCAAGGCCCCTTTGGAATTAGAGTTAGCGAGAGATGTCAGGTACAACAGGAGGGGCTTCCGTAAATACATCAGCAGCAAGAGGAAGGCCAGGGAAAATGTTAGTCCGCTGCTGAATGGAGAGGGTGCCTGGCTGGATGGCAGAGCCCAGAGGGTGGTGATAAATGAAGCTGAGTCTGGTTGGAGGCCTGTGGCCAGTGGTGCCCTGCAGGAGTCAGTACTGGGCCCAGTGCTATTCAACTTGTTCATCAGTGACTTGGTGAGGGCACAGAGGGCACCCTCGGCAAGTTTGCAGATGACACCAAACTGGGAGGAATGGCTGACACTCCCGAGGGCTGTGCTGCCATTCAGAGGGATCTAGACAGGATGGAGAGTTGGGCAGAGAGGAACCTCATGAGGTTCAGCAAGGACAAGTACAGGGTCCTGCACCTGGGGAGGATTAACCCCAGGCACCAGGACAGATTAGGGGTTGACCTGCTGGAAAGCAGTTCCGTAGAGAGGGATTTGGGAGTCCTAGTTGACACCAAGTTAACCATGAAGCAGAAATACGCCCTCGTGGCCAAGAAGGCCAATGGGATCCTGGCTGCATCAGGAGGAGCATTGCCAGCAGGTCGAGGGAGGTACTCCTGCCCCTCTACTCAGCTCTGGTGAGGCCACACCTGGAGTATTGGGTGCAGTTCTGGGCTCCTCAGTAGACACTGAGCTTCTAAAGAGGGTCCAGTGGAGAGCCATGAAGATGATTAAGGGACTGGAGCATTTGTCGTATGAGGAAGGACTAAGCGAGCTGGGTCTGTTTAGCCTGGAGAAGAGGAGATTGAGAGGGGATCTGATAAACGTGTGCGAGTACCTGATGGGTGAATGTGGGGAGGATGGGGCTAAACTCTTCTCCGTGGTGGCCAGTGACAGGACAAGGGGTAGTGGATGCAAGTTGAGATACAGGAAGTTCCATCTCCATATGAGGAAGAACTTCTTTAACTGTGAGGGTGACAGAGCCCTGGAACAAGCTGCCCAGAGAGGCTGTGGAGTCTCCTTCTCTGGAGATCTTCAAAACCTGCCTGGATGCCACCCTGTTCCATGTGCTCTAGGTGTCCCTGCTGGAGCAGTGGAGTTGGAGTAGGTGATCTCTAGAGGTCCTTTTCAACCTTAACCATTCTGTGATTCTGTGACAAAGATATTATAGACTGTATCTGTATAGAACCTGATGCCTATTTCCACATTATTTTTTGTTGTTCCTCAGTTATAAAACTTTTTCCTCCTTCATATGTTAGCATTAAGCAAACACCTTATGGAGCTCAGAAATCTAGATAAATGGGAGATTCTTGCTAACAAAGATCTATTTTAAACTAACAGGTTGTTTGACCTGTCACTCCAATTGCAGCCCATTGATAATTCCTTGTAATTTTCACATGAATGTCAAGTTTAGTTTAAATTGTGTCTGTTAAGTGGTAAAAGTCAATAGCTTAAGCACACCTCCCACTGAGGCTGTATTACTTTTTCATCATTTAGTGTGTTACCATTAATCAACGTGAATTCTGTTTTGAGCTTAACATTTCTTTATTGTGATGATACTTAAATGAAATTAATTATTTAAGGGAGTGTTCCTTGTCCTTGCATCCTCAAAATCCACATCTAGTACAAAGGAAGCACTCAGTGCTGCTCTCTTGATTTTGCAGGAAGGAGGTGTAGTTGCTCTCTTTAAGATCTGCCGCCAGGATTGTTTCCGGTGCCTTTACCCACAGACACTGAGAACGTTGGCATCTGTTTGCTGTGTAGAGGAAGGCATGCACCAGCTGGAGAAGGTAGGCGCTGCAACCTTCTATCCTGCCCGCCTCGTAACTTGCAGGAGTCTTGTCTTTAATCTTTTCCTGAGTTTGGTGAAGTGGTGACATTTGTACCATGCTCTGTACAGTGCTTTTTGTGCTGAACAGACTTTGTCTTCACAGATTTAGTTGCAGTAATTACATTATCCTGTTCAGTTGTTTGCAAAAAAGTCTCTCTAAACAAGGATAATTTTCATAAGTGGGTAAGTATGTTAGTGGCTGCATCAAGAAGTTAGTGAAATAATTTCTGAAGTCTTTGTTTAGAAACTCCAATATTTTAAATATACAAACACCTTAAAACACAGGAAGCTTTGAACCTTTTTAGATCCTTTTCCTGAACACTTAAACAGGGCACTTGCTTGTGGTACTGGAGAGAGCTGTTGGAGTTGTAATTGCACAAAAAGAATGGAACTGGAACAGTTCTAACCAGTAGCTAAGTGCATCTGTTAATCAGCAACAAGTCTCATACAAGCCAATTTTAACTGGGATGAATAATATCAAAACGTTATCCTGATAAAATTGTATCAGCTGGTCAGGCTTCGTTCCCCTCTCTTGCTATATACTGTTGTGTTTGGGAAAATGAACACTTCTCCTGGTCACTAAATCATGATCTCATCCTTCGAATTTCATAAAACAGTCATCTTTCACAGTTGAATAATAACCCCTTCAAGTTAATGATAAATGATTTCACTGCCACTTTACACTGACGTACTTTGTAATTTACTGCCCAGAATTGAGCAAACCATGACAGAACATCAGCAAAAAGCAAGTCTCTGAGCTTACAGTAAATGAAGATGACTTAAATTTTTTTTGACATAATGCTAGTTCAGATTGACACCGGAATCCGTCCCAAAGGATCTTTCATTATGTCCATCATAATAGTGGAATTAATAGAGTTAGAGATGGAAAAGATTCATTAAGCGCACCTGGTCCAATTCCTGGCAGTATCACCATACACTTTGTGTGGCCCATATCAAAGCTGATGGAAACGAGTCCTAGAAAAAGCAGGAAATCTCAAGCTCATATGTCTCTGATCTGCTTTAATGTTGATCAAAAGCAAAGTTGCTCAGTTTTGTCAAAATTGGAATTGGGTTAGATTTTAAAGGATTTTTAATGGAAATTATTACAACTGCACCCATTTTTACCTGGACCTTCAATTCTTAAATCAGTATCTGGGCAAAATCTGCATCTGCAGTGTGACTGGTTGGAATGTAATCCTACTCACATAACAGAACAGGCAAAGATTTATGGGAGTATTTGGATATCACTTTAGTAACTACTTCAGCAAAATTTATGATTGGTGATGCATATGTTATGTGGTTTCATTACATTGGTGTGTTATTTGTTTGCTTTTTGAGGAGTAAGAGGAAGAGAGTAGGGGGGTGGGAAGGAGGGAATATTTAATATAGCAAAAGAAGCAAAGAAATTTTCCCTTCAAGGAGGTTAATGTTCTTCTATGTGCTAGCAGAGGTTGAACTACACAGGCCATTGCAATGCCGTGTCATCTTGCAAATATTTTTCAGCCAGGTTTGCCAATCTGTATAGCTGACAGAAGGAGGTTAGTTGAATGAAAGCAATACTTGCTGTAACTTTCTTCTGGAGGTATTACTGGGAGATAGTAAAGAGGACTTTTTTGCTGGCCTCTGAACCCTCTTCTCGCACTTTCATGTACATCGATTTAGAGGCAAACAGTTTTTCAGTTACAGGCAATCAATGGAAAGTGCATCAGGTCAGAGGATTGATCTGGACACCACACCACTTTTTGATACTGCCTTCTTTAAATTATACTGTTGGTTGGTGTGTGTGTGTTTTCTTTTTGTTTGTTTTAAATTAAAGTACTCTCGCAAAGAACCAAAAAGAGAGTTAACAATATTAGCATTCTTGTTATTGCAGCAGTTATCATAGGACCTCTTCCCTGACAGAAAGGGCTTCTTCTGCTGTCCAGTTAAGTGCCAGGGTAGTCATGAAGCATTTAATTTGCTGTAATGTGAATATCATTATGCCACCTAGTGCATTAAAACAACAGTGCAATTCATACTGTATTTTTAGTACATTTTTTTAAATTGCATTCAAACAGATGAAGCTTGGGTCCCAAACAATTCAGATCAGGTAATTCAAGATTTAAAAAGCTCCTCTCTATTTCAGTTAGATTTTGCAGCCATTAAAAAGACTGCTTAAAAGAGAATAGCAAGAAATGTCATTTCTAATGGAACATTTATTTGGGAGATGAGCTAAAAGAGGCTGGTATACTTTCAGCAGTGATTGCAGTGCTTAATTACTGAAGATGTTAAGAATATTGTTAATTTATCCATTGCTTTTTAGTCTTGCAAATCAGTAGTAAATCAAGAACATCTGTACTGATACAGATGATTATATATAAAGCAAGCAAGTCAGTGGGATGTCCATAGGAGGCAATGCAAGGAGAGTAGATTAACATTTTTTCTTGGATTTTAAGATACCTGAATGTTAGACTTTCTTTAGAGTTAGTTCAAATTTAATTTGAGTGATGCTATACTGCATTTAAACTATTTGTCCTGACTAAGATTTTGGATTGTAATGTGGAAATATTCTGGTTACTAGTGAGGGAATTAGCAATTGATTTCTCATTTCTAAAGATACAGAAAATCTCTTATTTTAAGCAGAAATATTTTCCTTTTTTTTTTTTTTTGAAGAATAATTCCTGTTCTTTCCTGTCTTTTGCTTTCCAGCACAAGCTGGAGAGCTTGTAAAAGCTCTCTTCTGCTAAGCCATTATTATATTTGATAAGCAGGTTTGCCTGTGCAATCATTGCAGTAAAAATGTAGTTATTACAGTGTTTAGTTTCTACACTTTTAGGTGAGTCTAGTTGACTGCATTTACAATAAATGCAAAATCAGTTGGCTAAAATGTCAGTTACACTTAATTTACTTGTGCTTTAATGACTTTAGAAGAAGTACTGTTGCATCACTGTGCATTGACCTACACACTACAGGAAATTATCAGTTACAAATTAGTCAGGCTTTTAATATACAAAGGTAGTGGAAGTTACCTCAATGTGTGACTGAGGACTGTGCATGAATTAATGTTCTTCTATGTAACCTGCGCTCTGCAAGTGGTAAATTCAGGATACTTTAACTTCATAATCCACATCCACACCAGCAGGCAGGGGCTTTAGATCCCTCAGGTTTCTCAACTGTCTAAGCAATCCAATTTCAGAGTGGAGTGAGATCCTAAAAAAGCAACCTGAATTTTCCTCTTGTGCCTTGCTCCTGTAGTGGCCTGTTTCCTGCAAGTCAGAGCTATGTTGTCTATGTCTATGACCCCTGAGCATGCAAAGTTTCTGGGGAAAAGCCTATAGAATCAGAAAAGATGGTTATTCATGCTCTTGGTAGTCCAGACTTTAAGCAAAGAAATAATAAAGTCAGTCCCTGAAAACAGAAGAACTAAAAGAGAATATGATGGAAGTGAGCCTGAGTATAAAGTGAAGGAACAGTACCTAGAACAATACTGCAGGTGAAGGTCTGTTTGTATATGCAGTCTCTGGGATTTCTCTGTTTCTGGGATGCTCAGAACAGAAATACAGTGATGTAGTGGGAGATTAGCTCTGGATGCAGACACATGATGAGGGTTGTAGATGGAAGAATATCTGGATTGTTCACAATCATTGTGCTTTGAAAATTCAAATCAATTTACTGTAAGGATTTCCATATAGGAAAGCAGAGATCTGCGCTAGATTAACATGTACATTTCATGAAACTTAAGGCAAAAAAACTGTGATCTCTGATTGTCTAGAAATGATTATCTTCACGTTTACCATACTCAAAATACCATGTTCATTATGAAGATATGTAGCATCTAAACGGATTTGTCTTCAACATGCTGGAAAAGGGTCTACTCTTTGAATATTCTTGTACATCTTGGCACGCTGTTTGCCCGAAACAGTTCTTTAGTCCCTTCACTTAGAAAAATGGTGTCATGTCCTTGTTTGGCAGAGCTCCCTACACAGTCTCCCAGCTCTGGGATTTCTGTGTCTCAGGGATGCCAGGACATATGCTGACATGCAGCTTTATTAAAACCTGAAGTCCTTGTTTCTCTGTTTCAGATCTATCTATACAAAGCTAGTTGTCCATCAGTTCCAGAAAGCACAGCTTTCCAATTTTTGTGCTATGCTGGAGCTCACTTGCATAATTTTACTGAGGCAAAATTCTGCCTACCAGAATTCAGAAATAAATAACAAATAGATGTGATATTGCAGTTTTTACCTGTGTCATTACTACATTAAAAAAGTGTAACTTAACTGGGAGCTAGAATCAAGACTGAGCTGCCACAGAAATAAAATGATTTATACAGGTATTCATTTAAGCAACTGCCTAAATACTAACGCTGTGTATATTTACTTAATGTATTAAAAATAGTCCAAAGAGCCAGATACCTGGTGTTAACTCATTAAGAATTATTTCAAGAAAAGACTGGTGACTGGTGAATACTTTAATACATGCTATTCCATTTTTGAAAAAGAAAAATCACTGTGCTTTAAACAAAATTGCCTAGGTATGAGTTGTAAATTGCTTTGAATCCCTAATTTAAAGCATGTTATATCAAATGACTTAAGTCCAAAAAAAAAAAAAAAAAAGATTCTGAGGACATGAAAAGCAAGTTTAAACTGCACGATTTTTGAATTTGGGAAACTGCAGAAGTCTTGCAAAGACCTCTGAAACATCAGAGTCACCTAAAATCTGTTGATTATTATGAACCTAGTCTGATTTTTAAACACAACTGTAATTTTACACACAATAATAATATCTATCTGATTGGGGTGCAATCTGCCAGGCACAGATGAGATGCTAGAGATGTTTATGGTAACCTCTCTGTATTGAGTAAAATATTTCTTAGAGAACCTGAAACTACAATTTGTTCATCACTTTTGGGTGACTATGAGCTGATGCTTTGAGTTTGAAACCTGAAACCAGGTTTGAAACCAGGTAATGCTCTGGTTTGACTGAGGTTGAGTTCAGACTCAACATCTGAAACTAGAAGTTCGAGGCACTTGGCGCTGACTGAAGTTGTGTTGCATTAATTCTTGATTGCTGAAACCACTGAATTTCCTGTAGCTGCAGGCTGAGATAGAAGTGAGAATAGTTTCAGGCTTTGGTTTTGAGCACTTTATAGACAGATATGAGGGTATAATCACCAGTTCTTAAAAATAAAAGTTAGCTATTGGCCCACATATGGGGGGGAGTTGTTGTTGGTGTAGGATGTGAATGCTCAACAATCTTTAAGATATTTATTCTTGTGCTACCTGTTATGGTATGTAAATATTCTCATACCAGGTAAGAGGTACCAACTCTGTATGAACCGTGTAACTGTCCTTGAATATTCCAAATGTAAAATACCATGAAAGTCATACTTTAGAAATGATCTCTAAGAAGAGGAGAAGGAATATTCCCAGTGATTAGTCACCCATAGGCGACTAGATTGTGAAGTGTGTCTGCAGGTGATTTGTACATTCAAGAAGGAATGTGCAGCCCTCTCATAAGCGGTGAAATGTTAATATTTTTATCATGGCAAAGTGGCCTCCTATCAGACTTGCACAGCGAGGTCGTCTCAGAAAGTTCGTAAGTTTACCTCAGCCTGCTACCCTGTTTCTGTCTGGAGAAGAGAGCTTTCTTTTTTTCTTTTTTTCTTTTTTTTTTTTTTTTTTGCCCTGAATAGTGTATGAAAAAAAATTACGGTGTATTTCAGCATTTTTGCACCTGGTTTGTTTCAAAACAAGAAATGAGATGGGTCTAAACAATAGCTAGAATTACATAGATATTTGTGGTATTCTAAAATGAATTGAATTCAAGAGCTTATTTTTTTTAAAAAAAGAAAATACTTTAAAATATGCTGTGAATGAGCATAAACTTTAAAATTTGTGCCCTAGAGAGCACTGGCTTATCTACTAAGGACATGTAAGATGATCTAGAGTAGAGAGAGCTTAAGTCATGCATTCTTTTTTTAAAACCCTTTGACTGAAAAGTTACCTCTTTTGGTTTGTATAATGCCCTTTTCTGCATCCAGCAACATTACTTTTGGATTAGCCTGTTGTAGTCAGGCTTTGAAGTAGTGCTGGTGAAGTTCTGAGTAATGAGAAACCACTAGAGAATTTTTATTCTTCTCAATCTTGAGAGAGGCACCTTTCAACACGCAACACAGTGATGCCTTGTGCCACTGACATCCAGAGCTGGTAACTGTGTATTGTGATTTTCCATGAGTAGTTGTGTAGATCACAGGAGAATGAAGAGTTACACTGAGACAAGAAAAATAGTGAATAGTAAGAAATAACATAGAATCATAGAATGCTTAAGGTTGGAAGGGACCTCTAGGGGTCATCTAGTCCAACCCCCTCTGCACACGCAGGGTCACCTAGAGCACATGGCACAGGACTGCGTCCAAGCGGGTTTTGAAGATCTCCAGGGAAGGAGACTCCACAACCTCTCTGGGCAGAGGTTTCCCCCTCTCTGGGGAAAACACATTCAGAAGCTGCTTTCTACATAGCCTTTTCAATAACCAGACAAATCTGTTTCGGTAGCTGAGTTTGTGGCACAATTAGATAATGTAAAGTTCTAGGCTTGCATCTCTTTAATTTACTGGACATCTTGTCTCGGTAAAGCTGTTTAATTAATTGGCAGTGAAAAATGTGCCGGGTTTGGCAAACTATGTTTCGGTCAAAGCCCCCGCAAGATTCATTAAATCATGTCTGAGAGTGCAGGAACTGCTCTTCCTCAACTGCTGGCTTCATATATATTAGGTCGTGTTTCCAGTTTTACCTCCTGGTTACACAGCTATATATACATAATTAGAAAATGCAGCTCATTTCAGCACGATCCCAGCAAGAATAGCAAGGCTTTATGGGGAGTCACAGTCTGACTGTTCCTGATGAACCTCGAGGGAAATCTTTAGATGCTCTAGCCTGAAGTTCTAGGGCAGATCACTCTGGAAGTCTTGAAAAGAACGTGATTCTGGATGCTGAAACCCTGTGTGAAAGCATGATGTTTAAAAAACTGGCATCTGATTCATGCAGTGTCATTCGGTCTGTTCGAAACCTACTGCTAGTCACAGAGCAGTTGAAAATTAATTCGCCTTATGCTAGTACCCATTTTATCATGCAAAGAGAGGAATTTGTTTGTTTGTTTGCTTTTGACAGTCTTGCTCAAAAGACAGGGAATCAAATAAAGACAGGTTAGTGCAGAGTTGTGGGGCATTGCCAGGTCTCTGTTGGAAGAAGTATACACTAAATGCTTTGACTGAGGTCACTGCCATTATTCCAATTCTGTTAAAATGACTAATTGAATTCTTGTGGTTGTGCTGTTGTGGCCGCATTGGTCGAAGTAGATATCTATCAGTTGCTCTAATAAAAGATAATACCTCTTCCTACAAACTTTGCTTCGTTGTAATCACATTACTGATTTTAGAAGAGAGACAAAAGAGCCAGCAAGCATACCACTGAAGATAAACATTTTGATAATACTAGTAAAGTAGGACAATGTGAGACTTGCCTAAGGAGTTTGCAAATAGCTGCTGTTTAGAGAAGGCAAATTCTGTTGTTTATCGGGAGATCATCATTAGATAACAGGTCTTGGCCCAGATTCTGCAAACATACACACTTGCATATGTGCTTAGCCTCAAACCTCTCTGTACTTTCTCACTGAAAGCAGTTGAACCCCTACCTGTTTAAAGAAGGCAACAGGGTTGCACACCTGTTGGTTGTTCTGGATTGAGACTTTCCTGGAGTAGATAATCCTTTGGCCATCACTGAACATATCTCACAATGTGCTGAGGAGCCAAGTCAAATGAATATAAAATCCTTTTGACAAACCATATCTATCTCCTCAGTGTAGATACAGAAACAGTCTATAAAACAGATAACAAAAGGTCAAGCTGTCTTTTAATCCAACAGCGAACATTTGAAAAGTCTTGGAGTCCTTTTGTGTCACTCAGAATTTGTTTCCCCATGTCCTGTGCTTCACAAGACAAATTTCTTAAGCACAGGTCTATAATAACATGCCTGCTGCAGTATTTTGTGTGCAAATTTTTTTTAACAGTCAAATGAATGCTGCTTGATTGAGGCTTGATCATGTTTCAGTAACACCAAGTCAGGAGAGGGCACTGAGTGGTACTGCAGTGTTATCAGTGATGCATGCAGAGTAAATCTTACTCCTTCTGTTGCATGGTATCACAGCCCAGTGCAGTGTTCTTGCAGGCTGTGAGCTGATAAGATAGGTGCATTCCAGCATTGGTTTCCCCATAGGGTGCAGCTATTCTAGGTGGAGCAACACCTACTTTCTTATCTATTGTACAACTTTATAGCTTTATTATTTTATAAACTGGCATTTTTTTTTTAACCTGAGGTGCAGAAAAGACAGTCCTTTCTTTTTGCTTGTTTTGAAAGATATGCTTCTCTGCAGGTTTTGAAAATTGAAAAGGAAAGTCCTCACTCTGTGCCAGCTTACCAAGGTGTTCACTTTGCTGTGCAAGATCACATTGGAGCAGTGCCAGTAGATTGCCATTCCCTCCAACTTCATTTTGAGGATTTGAGCTGCTGCCAGGCTCCCACTCTACACTTGTTTGGCTCCCGTATAATTTACACATGGTTTTGCAGTCAGCTATGTTAGTATTTTATGCTATCTATTGATTTTATATTGCACTAAGTATTATATTTAAAGCACATCAAATAGCTCTAGATTTATGTTTCAAAAGTCAGGATGTTAAAATAATTTTATAAATGAAAAATAGTTTGGAAATCACTGGATGAGGGTTTTTTGGTAAGGATTTAAAATAATCCTTAAAGCAGTGAGATATTGAGGGCAACAAATGATCCATGAATTATGTTTGAGGGACTAGAAGCCGACATATCTAATGACAGGTGGGTTTTCCCTAACTAATAATAATAATAATAATAATCTATCAAGCAAGTTTAATTTTAAGGTGAAAGCAAAAGCTTAGTCAGCTCCTAAACTGAAGACAGAGATTAATGAGAATCAATGGAAGCATTTAAGAAGAGTGCAGGGAGAGAGCTATTTTGGACCTTCAGATACTCTTCCTGTCCCTGATAGAGGCAGAGAAGAAACGGGAAAGAAGTGGCCCTAAGAAAAGACGTATCAGAAGAACATCTTTCTTAATTCTTCTGTTCTTCTCACTCAACAGGAAGTTGCTGCATCTCATATCTGCATTTGTGATAACACAAATGTTATAACACAAATACGTGTGTAAGCATATATTGGGTACACTTATTTGTACACATTAAATAGGCTAGCTGTAGCCAGAACGAAGTGTGAACAGAGATAGGAGTACTTAGTCATGCAGACAGACAGGAGATAGCCTTTAACAGCGTCTGTGCTGAAATTAGATGTACTAACTAAACTGACTGACCTGTCCTGCTACAAACTTCATGACTCACTGTTCATGATATTTTTGGTGACTCATTAGAAAGGTCCAGGGAGAGTTTACTGCTCAGAGCCTCCATTTCATGTGGGGGCCAACCCTTCAGCTTGCCTAACTCCCCCGTCACTAGACTTTGTGCAGGAAGAAAGGTTCACCTACATAATTTGGCAACAGAATGCAGTTTAAAGGTCTTTGCAGCCTGGGAATTCAGTATTGGCCTTACTTTATCTTCTAAGGCTGCTGCCACGCTTATTTTCCTCTCTGACCTTAACTGGAACTTGGAGTTTCCCAGTGCTGTATATACTTTCTTAGTAATCAATTCCTGCCTGCATAAGTGACCTTCAGAGATTTTATACAGAGATTTAATTTTGAAGAATCGGTTTTCATCATTGCACACTGCTGAAAAAACAAAAGGAGAAATCCTTTGCTTATTTATTTAGCTTAAGCTTCACTAAACACTATAGATTTCCTCATTAGGATAAAACTGGACTTACACATGTACTGAATGACCAGATTCCCACCTTCCATCATCCTTTCCCTCCATCCCTTCCAAATCAAAGGTCCTCCAAAAAGACAGAAAGACAGACTCTGGATCTTATTACTGAGAGGGAAATTCACAGCTTTGTATTTTTCTGAAACCTCTTTTTTTTTTTTCTTTTGTTTCATCCAGTGTTTTCTAAAATCAAACTATGTAGTTAAAAAAAAGAAAGCTTCTTTCTTTGTCTTTTCCCATCTCCAGTATTTATTACTAGAAAAAAACTGAGTGCTTTACAAAATAGGGGAAAAGTACATGCCAGAAACTTTTGCCATAATTACTTTAACCAGTTCTACTATAGGCCACACTTTCTTGAACTTCCTGCTTAGACTTTGTTTGCTCAGCTTAAATGATGAGTGCTTAGTACTTTAACATTCTTGGACAAGCAGAAATACATAAATGCAATGTTATCACAATGTTTCCTGCTGTTAGTGTCAGTAGATTTTTGTCTGTCTTCTGTGGGCTAAATGCTATTGCCCCCAAGGAGATGAGTTTCTCAGAGCTTGTTGTGGTAATGCCAGCAAATTAACCAGTTGTTCAAACTCTATATCCTTTCTTTGTGATATGCGTTTAAAGTCAGGGCTGAAAGTATTGAATTACTGGAGTAATATATCCTGCATGTACTCTTAGAAAAACAGAAATTAATTGTTTAATTTGCTTTTTTTATCTCACATTTTCAATGAACATAGAGTTACTATGTGGGTCAGCTGAAGCTCACCAATGGTATGTATGAGTCATATTTCTTAAAACAGTGAAGGTTAATTAATAAATAATGGCAGGTGATGTAGAGGCCTGTTTTGTGCTTCAGTATAATGTTGTTTTCATGCTTAGGCTTGTTTGCAGGAAACCACTTAGATCTGGCATTCTGCCTG
Source organism: Tinamus guttatus (assembly GCF_000705375.1). The sequence continues at coordinate 340,280 of NW_010589267.1, read as the reverse complement.
ATTTATACTAAAACTTTCATGTTTCAGAAAGCTTTTCAAAAACCTTTAAAGAGCTATTGGAAAAAAACAGTCCCATCGCTTCAAGATAATAATCTTGTTTTGAAAAGCTGAATGTCTAACAATATTTCTCATATTTCAACTGTATCATACTACTTTTGCTACTGGGACTATTAAGATCCCAGTAATTGCTTTGCAGCTGACTATTCCTTCTCTTTCCAGTACTGTCTGTAGCTTTTTCAGGGCGCCCCGCCTTTTCAGGGGTGTTTATTTTGACAGCCCAGAAAATGGACGGGGCATACTGATTGCAAAATGAGTCTCAGTTTTCAGAGATATTTTGCTACATATTATAGAATGACAGACTTCCTCCTCCACCGTGTTTCAGTAGAGAAAGTCTGGAGATTAATTAGAACTGGCATAAACTGAGCTGGAAACTTTATCCAACTGTTGAGTGTTATACTTTATTTTGGAAGTAATCCAGAGTGCTGAAGACAGCGTGTTGGCTTGCTGTGTGTAGGTGTTTTTGTTTAAATCTACCAGCTTGCAGTCTTCCAATAGAAAATTGTCCTGAGAAGGATATCAGTATGAGGGATCCCCATGGGACCAGCAGGTGGAAGTAGGAAGGCAGAAGTCATTCCAGGTTGTAAGAGCTCATCTTCTCACTTTGTTCTTTCCCACACCAAAGAAGGTGTGGGAAAGGTTCCTTCCCGCCTTGCTCTTTCTTGGTTTCCCCAAAGGCAGGATAGGGCACCTCTAGAAGGCAGAGTTGGGGCATTACCTACTTGTTAACCTTGGAGGCTGTGAACAGGTACTTTTGTAGAGCAGAAATGTCTTAATGGTTTTGCTAGTCCCTAGACTTCGGTTCTTGCAACTGAGTGGTCAAGATGCTAACCAAAAGCTTTATGTCTGTCCTTTAGGACTTTATAGCCTTTCATCCCACCTCTTTATGCGTATGTTTTTAACAGGGAAATATGCATCTTTCGTGTAAACTTTCACTCTCCAAGGGGCTCTTTCTTGAGAAGGGTGGGTGGCTTAGGGGTCAATCTTGATCTGACAGAGGGCAGTGGGGAGCTGGGTGTTTATGAGGTTAAGTGACATCCTGTGTCAACCAGACGACTTGTCACATGAAGAGGTGCAAGTATGGCCAGGAAAGTTCTGCACGTGATGGGCCCTCTGGGTAAGAGTAATCATTAGTCTGTTGCTTACAAATCTTCATCTATACTGGCTTTTACTGCAGTCTGTAATGTCTAGGTGAAAACAGAACACCTTACATATTTTTTGATTTCTCACCAGAGTCCCAAATTATCCCTAACTATCCCTAATTAATTATAAAGGGTTTATGAAATAAGATGAGGGAATAAAGCAGAAAAAATGGAGAAGGAATCCCTAACAAGTAAAACAGGTGGCAGCAGCGCTGTACTGCTCTGATTCTCGGGTAGCCCGACCACTGCTCTAAAGAACTCTGAAGGCAGAATTTGGAGAGTATTACAGGTGTCTGTGACTGGGCAGTTTCTCTAGCCCTTGGTGAGATAGAAAAGAATATGCATGTTCCAGATTCCTGAAGGCAGGACTGAGCCTTTTTCTTGCTTCATTAAAATAAAACATCTCAGATCAGCTGTTAATGGAAGGAGAGGGATTTTTCAGTTTTATAAAAACGCAGATTGATCTGTAAACCCTATCTTCTTCCCATCTGTGACGTTCCCTTTGCGTCCACATATGCGTCTAACAGCCACATATCAATTTAAGTAGCAGGTAAATAGTTGTTTTATCCTGTTGCTGTTTTTAATATGATTTAATAAACAGACGTAAAGGGAGCAAATACGTAGGTGATAGTCATTCCTGCACAGTTTGCCATTTCTGATGAACAACGACCTGTGTGCTGAAAGCCTTAGCAGAGGTGTTGCAATAATGTGACTTGCTAGTCATATCTCAATTTTCTTTTGAAAATACTTTTATTTCCTATCAGGGATATTTCTTGAACTGAGCCATTTACCTTAACAAATCATTTCATGCTCCTCCTTAGCCACAAAGAGCCACAGAGATGCAGGAAGATCAATTCAGATGCAAGTTGAAAATCAGGTTAAGATTGAGTGTATTTTTCCTTGTTGGTTTTGCCTCTGATTTCCCTGTTTGCTGCATAGTTCCTACCTTTCTCTCTTCCTGCTATAGCTTGTTTGCCTTAGAGTAGCTTGTATCTGCAGACAAATTCTTAAACTTTTTTTTTTTCTTTTCTTTTCCTTTTTTTCCCCCCTATCTCTGGGATTGTACAGGCAGTGTTGACAGTCATACATGCTTCTGCTTATAGGAAAATCTGTGTCAGAATATGGCAGAATTTCAAATATTTTGGATTTCTGCTAGAAGAAAGGTGAGATCCTTTCAAAGATCAATAGCTATAAGAATTTCAGTATTTACCAATGCCAATATTTGTTTACCAGATAAGGGTGAGTCATTTTATTGAGAAAAATGAGATAAAAGATGAAAAGTTGTAAAAAAATAGACTTCATTTAGACTTTGCTCTCTGTGTTTTCAGAAACTGGAAACAATTGTGGGTATATCAGTTCAATTTAATGAATAGTTTGACAAATGATTACGGTAGGGAAGGATAATGTGACTTCACCTGATAACAGCCTTTTGTTACTTGTGAGAATTCTTATGCTTAAGGTAAGCTCTCAAAATCTCCCGTTTGGTAAGACAGAAAACTTAATCTTGCTATTTATTTATCAAAGACCCGAAAGAAAGAAATACCATAAAAATGAAGATAATACCGCGAAGAACAGGGACTTTCTGAGTAGTTAGACAACTTGTTTTGCTTAAGGTGACTACATCTTCTGGCCAGGATTTTCAAAAGTTACTCAGAATATTAGCTCAGTATTCTTGGATTCCAACTTGACTGACCTGAAACTTGGTATCTAGCAAGTCAGGGGTATCCATCAGATAGAAATTTAATTAATTTCTATCTGAATGGATAGATTCATAAATTCATAAATAAATTCATAAATTTCATTAATTCCATAAAACTAATACTTAGTTGCCCTTAAATTCAAAGGTAGGCTGATTCTGTATTTTCTGTATTTTGCACAGTTTGAGAATGTTGGTAAAATGAGTGTTGATAGTCGCCTGTAGCAAGATTTTACTATTGTGATATTTAAGCTTACATTGAAGCTTATTAGCAGACGGGATAGTAATGATCTCTTCCAAGGTTAGAGGAGATGTCTCAAACTAGATGGTAAGCTGAGCATCAGTCAATATGGAGGAGCAGTTCCACTCGGGGCTGGAAGGCCTATCCAGTACCAGACTGGGAGAGGGTCTGCCTAAGTCTGGGATTGAGTCTTCTGCCTGGAGTGCTCTAGGAGAAGATAAATCTTCCATGTGTTTCTGTCTCTTAAACAATTATCTTGTGGAATTTTAAGTCACAAGAAGTGAGTGATAACTCTCCAACTAGTTTTAAAACTCCAGGGGTACAAAATGCATGTGAAAAGTTTCTCCCAATTTGTTGACTCATGTGGTACACATTATATTATACAACAGTGGCACCCAGTGGAGCCTGAAATTACAGCAAGGCTTCTGCTGCTAGCTGCTTGTTAAGACTTTTGCTCAAATTTGCTGAGAGCTTAGCCCTGCAGTTGCTGATTTGGGAAGGTCTGTGAGAACCAAAGTTGAGCACAGTCTTCTCCTAAACCAAGCACTCCTGTCTTATTTGTCAACCTGTCTTTTCCTCTGAGAAGTCTAGGCTGTCTGGGCATTTATCTATTTATTCAGAACAGACTCTGAATGACTTCACTGAATGTGAAATAAAAGTCCCTTTGTCTCCCTAAAGCAAACCATAAACTTAAAGTATTTTAGGTCTATTCTAGTTTATTTTAACAGGAGAAAATCTAGTATTGTTGGTCTGTGTCCTTAATGAAAAATCATTTTGCTTCCTGTAAAGAAGACTATAGAATGCAAAAGTAATTTGCCTACTGCTGCCTAGTCAGTTTTATAGGAACCAAGTCTCTAGGGATGTGCAGGGAATGCCAGTTTTTCTAGGTGGGCCAGCAAGTTGCTCCAGGGCAAAGTGAGGCTAATGTAAAGTATTAGATCTTCTCAAGAGTTTTGTGTTCTGAATAGTGGAAGTGAATAGGGATTTACCAGTACCTGTCTCTTAGTACCAAAGAAAACTGAATGAATTGCAATAATGTCTGTGTGCTTGATGCTGTGGAGCTCAAATTTAATTTCCAGGTTGCCTGCCTTCACATTGTCTAATAATATCAGGAAAACTTGATTGAGGAGGAGGATGGTGCCGTGAGTGAAAATTTGAGTAGAAAATTTATTTCTTTTAGTAGTCTAGCACAAACATGCTTTTATTTTTTCCATTTATTTTTTACATTTCCTTCCAAATGCTGGTTGTCTTAGCTTTTGGGGCATGCTGACCTTATTTAAATGTACAAGAAGGTGGATGTAGGAAAGCATGTACAAGTAGGTGCTACTTTGCAGTCAAAATGAGTTTAGGAAAGAAAGGATGACAAGCTGGAGCAATTTATGGATGACGTGTTGGACATACAGTGAGTATTAAGGAGCAAGAGGCATTAGAGGCAGAAGAGGCTGCTTATTAAGTACATATTCTCCTGTTACAGTACTTTATTTTGCAAGTGATCCCATTAAATCACTGGAACTTTCTGTATCTTACGTTACCACTCAATGTAAGACATACACTCATAATTTCTGGAGAAATGGCTGCTTATTTTAATGATTATAGGTAGCATCAATACAGTGGCATTTATCCAAGCATTATGTGGAGGTAGGTAAGTAGATTTTATCTTTATTTTATAGCACAGGGTGTGAGAGCAAAATAAATCACTGGAGAATAAAAAGTTACCTCAAAAGTGTGACAGGGACCTCACGGCCAATCCAACCATTATGTTACACTACCCTCTAAAGTGAAAAAAGTATTATAATGAAAGGGAAGGCAAGTCAGAGACTTTTGAATAGATCTAGGATTTATTTTTAGAGCTAGACATTCAATTTGTTCTGGACACAAACATTTTAAGATAAAATCCAAAAATACTCTTTTTTTTGTGACTATTAAGATTCCTCCCATCTCATCCTGTATCCTGTAAGGAGAACTGGGTTGCAAGGTAGATGATGCCACCTGGGAAATACAGATGAAGCTGTATGTCTCCTCACTTCCTGCTCTTGTTAGAGGAATTTCTTGCATATATTTGAAGGCTGTAGCAAATTGTATTCTCCTTGCCCAGAAGAGGATTTTGAAGAACTGTGCCCCAGGGAGCTGGAAGTGTTTGGATTCCCCATCCCCATGTGCTGCCGCTGCAGGCTAAGGTGGGAAGCACACACTACACCTTTAGCATACTGACTTTGCCATCTAAATTGTATTGCAAGTGATGTCAAAGCAGCTACTCTGAGTAAAATTCTGTGTGCTGTTCCCCTTCAGTACCTCTGCCTTCACTGCAATGAAGCTTCAAGCTCCTTTGAACATGAAATAACTCGTTTTCATTGCAATTTCTTTCAGTCTTACCACTTTTTTTTTTTTTTTTTTTAAAGAAGGTTTTCTCTCTAGTGCAAGTTAATCAAACTGAACCAAATGTCGTATGGAAAAGGTAAGACACCCACAGCATTGGAGAGCGCATTAGAATGGATCCGATTAGTTAGAGGAAGACTTGAACCCGAAGAAAGAGGAAATAATTGAGACATACCATGTAATTTTCGTGTAATTACAATTGATTTTTATCACAAGGAGAGAGAGAAAAAAAAGAGGACAAACTATGGCAGCTGCTGAGGCTGCTATTGGGAAGTGAAGTAATTTTACATAGAGATGACACTTTTTTTCTCTTTCTTTCGCTTTCTCTCTTAGTTTTGAAAACGAGTTAAGAGTGGTGACTTCTAATCCTGAAAAAAGCCAGGCAGGATAAGCCTATACTAGTAAGGGTTATTGCATAAGTGCAGGAAACTAAATGGAAAGGGTGTAACAATCAAAGACCTTTTTGGTAAAATGGATTAAGATTTAAAATTGAATTTAAAAATATCAGTTGCTTAAGCTTATTAAAAGATGACTGGTTAGGCCTTTTTTCCCCTTTCCCAAAAGAATGGTTTATGGCCATCCATTCTGAAAAGGACCATGATTGCACTTTAATGTTTGGTAAGATAGTGTTTTTCCCACTTTTCCCTCTGTAAATCTATTTTGAAGACAACATAGTTGGGTTAGTTAACAGAATTTTATAGAAGTTGCTATGAGACAAACAGCTCTGGAGGAAGTTGTTAAGTGAAATTTTGGACAATAAGATGTATGGAATATTTTTTTAGCTCAACTAGGTCTTCGTCTTGTCCAAAAAGTTTTGTCTACTCCGAAATTCATTGGGAAAAAATAGGTTTCTGTTCATTAAACGATTAATGTGCCTGAAGTGCATGATTTTTGGTCATGGAAAAGGAGAAAGCGTGAGTCTTACGTGGTTCTTAGCATGACAGAGACTTGGATCAACACAAAGTTTTGAAGGACATACAACCATAGCATCTTTTATCCTGGAGAGAGAGAGATTGAAAGAAAATGTGCAGGAGACATTGGCCTTGACTTTACTTTGTTTGGAAGCTCCTCCTAGTGATAAAACATAATAAGATGTGCAAGCTTTTTGTTGTTGGTGGTTTTGTGTAGCTTGTTTTGTACCGCTTACGGTCTTCTTTAGACATCCGATTATATTAAAGAGCATATTTTAAAAAGATACTGAATATGCTCTGGTAAAAAAAATAAAATAAAATAAATAATAATAAAAAAAAACAAGGTGGAATTGATATAACAAATACTGCTGGGTTTCCCCTAGCAGTCCCACCTGTCCTTGGCAGTGCTTGCTCAGCCTTGTTGCAATGCTTCTCCCAGGAGCAAGGGGATGTGACCAGGGATCTACTTCCACCTGCTGCCTCATGAAGATCACAGCTGTGTGGAGAGGTGACTGAAAGGGCTGCCAACCCCAGTGGAAATAGAAACATTTTCACAAATATTTTTTCCTTTTGTCCTTCACCAGGGGTATAGCTGAATTGTAAAAATAATATTTTAAAAATTTTGTTTACAATCTGATACGTTCTTGAGTTCATTCCTAAGAAAAGGAGGCTTGTACTATTTATTAGCCCTGCTGGAGAGGTAATCTGCACTGCAAGTAAGTTTCAGCAGAGAATCCAGTGAGCCACCATTTCACTCCTGTACCAGTTGTTCTGCTGTCTAACAAGGCACCATCCTTCAAAATAACATCTTCTTTCATCCAGGCACCCCAGTCTTTAATAGGATTTGAACTTGTGCTGGTAGTTTAGTATACTTTGATCTAAACTTAAATTTCTTGAATGCAAGGAGACAGTAACTCTGATTAGTATTACATGTTTGTATCCCTGTTTTTCAGTTATTACACCTATCTCGTATCTCCTCTAGATGCCTCTTCCTGTTTTCTGTGCTTCTCTGTAAAACAGAAGTGAGTATATCCTCATCCTGAGAGCTTCTCGTGGTACCAGAGAATCCTGGTCTCTGGAGAGCTGCAGCTACTCTATCCCAGATTTGGTCTTTACAGATCTGAAGCAGGATGGAACTAGAATTTTTGCTGTCTTATTTGAACTGAAGCTCAGTTATTACTGGTGAACTGTAGTATTTAGTACATGCTAGTTATTAGATTCGTTCTAACACCATTGTGAGCATTATTCTAAGAATGAGCAAACTGGCACATAATTTAGAGATGCTCAGGCAGTGATTGGATGACAGAGTTGGAGTAGCACTTGCAACTTTCCTCACCAGTATGCTCAGTATGAGAAAGGCTCTGAAGTCTTTTTTTCTGATGGCTCATATCAGACCCCTGACTGCTTATAAAGATTGCATGCAAACAGCTGACCTTAAACTTGAATTTCTTATGCATAAAGTAATTACAAAATTATTTTATTGCCACTGCAGTTATATAAATAAATCAAAGTTTATAGGAGACCCAAGGAATTACTCATTGGAGAGGGAGAATAATGTTAAGACCAAATAGCTTGTTGCTGATGAAGCCAGTCAAGTTTCATCAGTTTTTGCCAGATGAAAACTTTTTTACTTTTTGAAATTGTTGCTAGAATAGAGCTAGCCATTTCCTTTGTTGTTATTACAATGTGGAGAGTCTTATTAAGCAAATTAATAATAGTACTGTTTCCACTGTAAATGATTATCTTAAAGCTTTATAACTTAGCTGCAAGATTTCCCTGCCAATGGATGTCTGGCACATACAAGGTTTGGTCTTTAAATTAATTTACTAAGATAATTCCACAGCCATTGTGAAACAATAAAAGTGGCAAACAATCTTATTAATACTTGGTGCCTCATAGTGCTTTTTTTAAGAAAAACAATGAAACTCTAAAAAGAGCACTGGTAAAGCATTGAGTGCTTTTTTGGCAATTATGTGTATTTTAGACATTAAAAATTCTAATTTTAAACAAGCTCCTCTATATATTTAGTAAATTTTATTAGTTAAGTGCTCTATTGTTTTGGTGGACTTACTTAAGTGTACATATGATTCAAAAACTGTAGAGGCCTTCCTTGCATTTTTTTAAAACATGTTTTTAGACTGAACTAATTAAGCTCTTGAAATGCAGAATGCAAGAAACATTTAGGAAATACTTTTTTATTCCCCTGAATTTATTACAAAAAAATCAGGCTTGCATGGACTTTTTCATTAATTTTTCTTGAAAATGGTTTCCCAAAGTCTGTTTGTGGATGCATTTGCAGACTTTAGTATCTAAGGTAACTGTTCAAAAAAAATAAAAGGCATGGGCATTTTCAATTGCCCGTGTGCTATTTCAATTGCCCGCCATCCCTCTACCTATTTTAATGTAACCCTGTGCTTTCGTTTCTGCTGTGGCACTTTCTTTGCCATACTCCGAGCAAAGGGCAGATTTACACTTATTTCTAACTCCCCGGTGCAGTGTTCTACTGACCCGTGCAAGAACCTTTTAAGATGCGCAAAGTTGTATATGAAGTCACAGTAATAATAACCACCACTTTTATAACCTCTCCAGTATAGCATGTTAAGATTTTTATAATACTAATCTGGACACATCTGGACTCCTGGCAAGAACATTGTGGGATGTTTTTGCTGAGGGAAGACAGATGCTGTGCAGAGCTAGATTAGCTGATAATGACTCCTTTTCTGGCTGTGGCCTGTGCGCTGCTCATTTCAGGTAGGGGCACTTTCTCATTATTCTAAATGATGAAGAGGGTTCTCTACAAATGTGGCCTCCATGTGATTTTTTTTTGTTTGTTTTCCCTCATGAAGAGGTGCTCTAACAGACACTTCCTGAAAATATAATCCATGATGTTGCACACAAAAAAGATACAAAGTAATAAACCGTATTGAAAGATAGCACCAGCCACCAGGTGTTTGAAAATATGCCCTCATGCAGTGAAGTGTCTGTGACATTATTTATTTAAAACTAGGTGATGGGAACATGTTTTCTCAGCGAGCACATCTCATTTCCAGTAGTGTCCTGCTATGCATAACCCTGGAGCCCCTGTTTGTTTATAGGAGTGTTTTTTTTTTTTCCTTTTTTTTTCCTCTTCTCAGACTGTGATGGCCCAAGGCAAAAAAAAAATGAGGGCTGTGTGAAAACCACTAATGTATCCCTAATTCAGACTTCAGGTCCCAGTATCTTGTTCAGCATTATTATATAGTACATGACAGTTCCTCTCATCTTGTTGCTCAATTCTTTTTGTATATGTGTAGCTTCATTGAAATGGAATTCAGACTCCAAAGTATAAGTCCTATGCATTATTTAAAAGAAACAAGCCGATCCTTTCTGGGATTTGTAATGCAGATATCAACAGATCTCTACAAATAGGAATGGACTTCCGCAACCTAAAAATGAGTCAGTATGTCCAGCCCTCTTAAAGTAGGGCAAAAGAATCAGCAAAACTTTTGGCTTCTGTCATGTGTCGCTTAACTTGAAGAATTTCATTTCTAATTAAATCGTATATAAACATAAATAGTTCTGCTCTATTCTTACAGGTCCCTGAGATTACAGATAACACTGTTGTCACTGTTGTCTTTTGGCTGTCAGGGAAATAAAATGAGAATGTAACTAATGCTGACTGCAAAGAGCAGTGATTTTCTATTTTCTTTGTGTTTTTTGTTTGTTTTTGGTGGCGATGGTAGTTTTTTTTCTTTTTTTTTTTTTTGTTACTGTACTCAGCTGTTCTCTGTAGATTTCTTTTGTTTTACAGACATGTGCTAATTCTAGAAAACAATTAATACCAACATAGGTTGAGCAGAAGGTGCTGGTACTTTAGATGAATTTTGCATAAATGTGAGAGAGATGCATTGCAATTTCTTGTCCTCCTTCCTGTATGGCCACTCAGTGATAACCCTATAAAACTGGAGGCATGGGATACCCAGAAAGATAGATGTATCCTTGGGGCATTTGTGTATATTCATAGAGGGTAGTTCTGAGCGGTACAAGGTTGGGATTGAGCAGATGTGAGTTGTCTGGCCAGTAGCAGTGTAGTCCTTGTTTCTTTTACCAGGCTCCACAGATGTAATACTTTAAAAGATTGTGTTCTCCTTCACATCAAAACCAGCTATTCGCCTTATACTTGAAGGGAAAAAAAGGAAGAAGTTTGGATGTCAGTCTTAATTATGGTTTTTCCCCATCCTTTTCTTTCTCTAAAATACCTTATTCTCTAATATGTGTTTGATGAACAATTGGACTGTTTATCTGCAACAAGCTTAGACCAAATATGAGTGCCAAAGGACAGGCACTGTGGGGTGACTGCCTTCCCCACGTTTCCTAGGGAGAAAAGGTTTATATATTATTTATCCTTTTCATTTCTAGTCTGTTCAAACTAAGGAACTTCGTGTTTCATCTTGCTCTGGAGTTTATTTCTTCCTGCAGCATAGCTGCAAGGTTGATGCTTGGATACCGCCATTTTCAATGCATCCTTCAATCTGATACAGTTAACTGTACAGTTAACAGTCTCTTCTTTTAGAAGGGATCCTCTAAAAGGATCCTTGCCAAGTAACAATATTCCCTATATGCACCAGACCTTCTTTAACATTGCCTCTCAATAGCTAAGTCAAATATATCTTCTTTAGCACAATCACGTTCTGAAGGAGGGAAGTTTAAGAGTGAAGCTTTGGTCCAAGTTGCTGTGAACCAAAGCACCCACTCAGTTTAAATACAAAGCAATGATGATTGCCAGTGGTTATAAAGTTACTGAGTTAATTCAACCTTTATTCGGCCCCATACCATTCTGTAGAATATGAAAGAATGGCTTACATATTAGGTCCTGTGGCCCTTGTTATAGCTGTAGCTATAAAAATCATTGCAATTTTGTTCACTGGTCAATACTGCTGCCATGGAATTACTGCAGTAGCTTTGATTACTTGGGATAATATTTTTGGATATTTTAATGGCATCAATCTATTAATGTATCATCTCACTTCAAAAATAGCTAACCAAATCTTCAGCTGGTATAAATCAGCACAGTTCTTAGTGCCACAAAGGGTTTTTATCTGCAGAGCACTTGGCAGTGTCTACTGAAATACGAAAAAGCATTGTGTGCAAAGTGCACTCCTTTTTGTCCTTAACTTCCTTTACCTAATGTAAAAATTCCATTAAAAAGTAGGCTGTTTTCTTCAGAGTAAGTCTAAAACTTGATATGGGATATCTCTGAGCCTTGATGATAAGAAATTGATTTAATGATTAGAACATCACCAAGAATAAAGGTATATGTATACTGCTGGGTGCCATTTTAAATGGAGTCACAGAAGAGTGATGTCAGCTCATGTTCCATGCAGTGACCTGGGGAGTGAACTATGTTGTATTGAGAGACTGTAGAATCAGAGACCTCAGCTTTTTCTGATTTTTTTTTTTTTTTTTTTTTTTGCTTTCTTCCTCTCTTCCTCCTTGCCTTCTTCCTGCAGTTTTAGTGTGTTTGGGTTGGTATTGAGCTATGCCGTTTCCGTCTGTTCTGCCTTGGTACTGAATTCAGTACTCTTTAATTGTTCAAGTATCCGTGTTCATCTCCTCACCCACAGCCCTGTTCTGGCTTTAACATAGAACTATTAATTCATAGCACATGTGATATAAACAAATCTGTTTTGTAACCTGCTAGTGCTGCTCACCAGCAGCATCCATCTGAAGGCTGACAGTGTTATCCATGGATTTGGTAGTGGGAAAATCAGCTAATAGCCAGCTGGGCTTTCCTGTCTCAGGAAGGTGACATGAGAGGTCTAACCAGAGCATGTGAAGAAACCATTGAGAAAGTTTCTCCGTATCTGCAGATTATTTGAGAGTTAAGAGAGGA
>NW_010589267.1:214865-327956 GCF_000705375.1 Tinamus guttatus | reverse complement strand
GAATGTGGGAGGAGGCCATTCCCTTTCCATGAGGAAAGGCCCTCAGCAGCATTTTATATGGGTGAAAACAGCAATTATTAAAAAAAAAAAAAAAAAAAAAAAAAAAAAGGGGGAAAGGAAAGAAAGAAAAGTCTTGATTCCAAAATCTGGAAAGCCTAACTTAAACTGCTTGGTGGAAAGCAATGAGTTAAAATGTTCATTGTATGTGATATTTAAAATTAGAAAGTCGTTAATGCAGTTCATCACAAGTTCTGTATTGGTTGCTTTATTAATAACTGCTGGAGTTCAGTGGCAGCAGGTTAAATTGCTTTAACAGAAGCCTTGGTTTATTTAATGTTTATGAAGGGACAGATTTACTGAAAAAAGAAGAGGGCTGCCCTAGAACTGATTAATTTCTGTCACAAATAAAAGAAATAATATCCTTCCAAAAGACTTGATCTACACAGTAGTCTTGTTGTGTCTTTATTTTGTCACGTTAAGTTTATATAACAAACAGGGCTGTGCTCCTAAGAAGGTAAGCTGGCATTCTTCCAGTTATCGATACTGAAATATTAATGATCAAGCATTTACTGAATGCCATTCCTCAAATGCAGGGTCTCCACAGCATCTTGTTGCATTCATGGAATTCATTTGTTTGCATTATCCTGCTAACTGGTTCTTTCGTATTGCCAAGGTGATGAACAGATTTGACATTTAGCTGATTACTTCACCAAAATTAAACAGAAAACAGGGCAGCCATCCAAAGTTCCTTTCAGTGTGAAAGCTAATTATAAAAATGCTTTGAGCAGCAATTTCTTTTTGGATGTTAAAGTGCTTTTATTAGATTGTTCTCCTGTCATTTTAAGATTTATTGCTGGACACTTATAAAGGGGGTGGCCTGCTGGAACAGAATTATTTTCTGTATTTAAGATGGGAGCCAAAGGAGTATAGAACAAGTTTTAGGCTGTTTGTATTTTAAACAGGAATATCTGAACAGGATATTCTGAATATTTATCTGAACAGGAATGGGGACTGGACTGAAACTAGTGCTGGCTTTCATGGCATTTAGAAACATGAATTTTTACATTTATGATAAACAGAAATATCTACCTACTGCCAATAAATCAGTGACTCCCCATTTCCAAACCAGTTCCTTAGCAAATAAAAAAGGTCATTTAAAAGCTGAGGACAACCTTTACATTGTTAGTAGCTTGTGTTTTACAGTGTAAATTTACATAATTTGGACCCATCACAATCTGGTGATGGAAAAATCTAACCAAGTGCAAGTACTTGTCTTTCGTAGGCCATTACTAGTTCTGAAATAGCATGAAACACTACCCTGAAGTCACTCTGCATAAGTCACTGAATAAGAGTTGGCCAAATGAATTTACAGCAACTACTTTGCCGCTGAAGAGTGATATATCCTATTACCAGATCTATGAACAAGTTTGTCTTGAAATATTTTGCTAATGCCTTGGAAAATATTTAAGTTGCTATGCTGACTGTTGTTATTAGTATCCTGTGGGCCTCAGACAAGGTGTGATCTAGCAAGGTTTAAAGGTGACAAACTGGGTATTTTTGCATATGATAGTGTCTAGCACACTCTGGCTACTAAATCAGCCTGTGAGGACATATATTAAATCTTGACAGTGAGGTCTATTAATATACCTTGAGCCCAAATGAGTTATGTGAATCTGCTGTTTCGAGCTGTAGATTTCTGCCATAACTAGGAGGAAATATTTTGCTAGGGGTAAATTAACGTTGAAAGCTGGTCAAAAAAAAAGTTTAATGTTGAAAATTTCTTCTTCTTCTTCTTGTCAGTGTTTGGCTTCTGTACTAAATCCCATTTGTAATCTGCAGGAAAAACAGCAATATAATTCCCTTTGTATTGTTTCGTGTTATTAGGGTTCCAGTAGTTTAGTCTGTTGCCTACTGAAATGTGCATCCCAGTGAATTATCTTCCCAAGGGTGATTTTTGCACTTCTCAATCTGAGGGCTTTTCTTGTAAAATACAATAACTGCCAGTGCTAATCAAACAATTTATCTAGTGCCTATTGCAGAATATCTAATTAAGATAACTCAGCATTCTCTGGTAATAAATTACAAATACGTGAATAAGAGAACTACTTTTTTTTTTTTTTTTTTTTTGGAAAAAAAAATGCATCCCCCTACGGAAACTTTAAACAGAGAAAACAATTTAAACTGACTTAAAGGCCGTATAAGTCTATAAGACAAATGAGCTGGCTTCTTACCTGCCTGTTAAAATGTGTTTTAGTGGTAAGCCTGCATAACTTGTCTTTGTACCTATAAAATGTCTAACTACCAATAGGGTAATTGATCCCACATCTTTTCAGGATTTCAAATAAGGAAAAAGGATCATTTTTTTAAAAAGCTACTCAGTGCAGTTTGTAAAAGCTCTTTATAATTTGTAAAGTGGTGAGTCAAAGTCTGTCCCCACAATTATATTAGCTTCATCCATATGAAGATGTTAGTAAATTTATGTGAACTGGACATAAACACATTGTTAATTTATTACCTGCATTTTCATGCTGTTCCTGTCCCCGTTAAGCACATCTACCTACCTTCTTGGCAATATGATGAATTGTTCAGGAATGTGTAAACAGTGGAAGAAATACAGTTCTGTTAACTTTAAAGTTGACAGATTCATGTCCTTATCCACTGAGAACCCTCATTTGCTGATTGTGGTTGTTAACAGATGTCACTTTTCTGCAATTTAAGCTATCGCACTGACTAAAACCCTGTTGCAGCCTTTTGTTGTGTTTACTGTAATCCAGAGCAAGGTGTGATGTGCTTGTCCAGGTTGTGAAAGGAGTGAATGCAGAAGACCTCAGTCAGTCTAACAGCACAAACCTACATAAATTTTACCTATTTTTTCTGTTAATTTTTTAAATAAATAAGAAATATGTAGACACAGCTTTAATTTGAATGGATGGTGTTGAGCTAATCAACATTGAACTCATTTTTATTTACTAAGTTGAAGTTCTTATGTTAGAAATGCCATCAAGTTTTGTCCAATTTTTGTAAATAAGCTACCCAGCCAAGCAGAGAAAAGAGTGAACCTTGCTTTGATTGCAAGAGTATTTCGTGCAGCCTAACTTTTACCTCTTGGTTTGCTGCAGGTTGATGGCATCCTGTGCTTGGCTGACATTCTTACTGATAGCAGCCACTCTGAAGCCACTCGTGCAGAAGCGGCAGCAGTTGTTGCACAGATCACATCCCCACATCTCACGTTCACTCAGCATCTCAGCAGCTTCCTGGAAAATATGGAGGAAATCGTAACAGCGCTTGTCAGTAAGTTCTTTATGGGATTTCTGAGTCTTGACTAGGATGATAGGTTGAGGCAGGACTTTCATTAGCAATATTCTGAAAAGAACATTTACCCTATCTACTCCAGATAAAGGAACTCAAATATTCAACATGCAGAATTGAGGTATTCTGCAACTGTATGTTTTTTACTCTAGTCCAAATTTGAATAGAGCTTATGCACATTTGTCAAAATAATCTCCATGTAGAATTCTAACTTCAGCGTCAGAGACAGGACTCAACAAAATATCCTCCTGACCCTGAAGAAAAGTATAGCATAAGCTGTGTGCACTAACGCAAGGAAAAGACTCTGGGTTTCTTCCCAGGCTTCTGACCCATGGTGCAATGGGGCAAGCTTTTCCATAACTTGTCTCAGTGAGAATATTTAAGAAAACATAAGATTATATTTCTTGTGACTTGACACAGAGATTGATACCTTATTTCTAGCACTGTACTCTATCCCTCTCACAAATCAGAAGCTATCACAAAAGTATTCTTTCTGAGCAGGTATAACCCCGAAAGTTTCCTTCCATGTCAGAAAGTAGCTTGTCAGTCTGATTTGATTTCTTGTGTGCAGCAGATCAATGCATTTTACCTGCATGTGTCTCTGCTGAGCCCGGTGCCTACACTTAAACTAAAGCAGCTCAATTTTCATGCATGTTTGTGTTCTTGTAGCTAGAGCAAGAGTGCGCTGCTGCAGTGACTGCCAAATTCATTATCTGAGATGTGCTCAGGCAGCCTTAGATATGTCCAATGTAGCTAGGGCTGCAGTCAAGGAAACACTTTTATTTCCAGTGGCCAGAGTGACAAGCACAAATATTTACAGTCCTGTCCTGAATCCAGTGGGTGGAATTAACTCATGCTGAGATTGGTTTTGCTGCCAGTAAACTGCTAGAGGCATTTGACCTGACCTGTTCTTCTTCTGTTGTTATGTACCAGTCATTACAGCGCACCTAGTCTGCTTCAAGGGACAATCTGAACAGTTCCTCCAAGAAAGATTAGCAAATGGAGCATTTCCCCAACTGTCACTGTCCAAGCTGCACATGCTTTTTAGTAACATGCATTCTGCCCAAGAAATGTACATGCTAAAAATGGAATGTGTGTAACTTTGGGAAAGCCCTTTCAGTAATATGACACTGGTTTCTTTATAATATTTATAACTCAGGAATTGAATTACCGTAATATGTTTAATTTTTAAAGCATGCTGAAATCCATCTCCTAGGTAATTCAGATCTGAGTTAAAATACATTTGTGCAAGGAACTAAAAGATGGCTTTGTCCTCAGCACTTCTTACAGAAGCTGGAAAATATGCTAGGCAGTCTCCTACTTTGGAGGAATAGATTGAAACATGCAGCGTATGTATATCTTGCTCTAAGGATCGAGATGCATAACAGAATTATTATCTTATGAGTCAATTACTGTTAGACATCTGCCTCCTGTCTCTGATTTTGTTTAGATGTATAAAATTTTATGTTGAGCAACATTCAGTGGCTTATTTGCTGTAGAATGGTACGCTGAGACTGTCATTTCATTAATTAGATGAATGCTTAGGAGGATTCAGTGTTCTAGGTTCGTATTCACTGTATTTGCTGCCTGTGGTACAAATCTCAGAAGCACAAGACGGAGAAATAATGCTTTGAAACACACAAGCATGACTTTTGCAGAGAAGGAATGGCTGTTTTTTTTTTTCTCAACTTTCTGCATTCCTAGAACTGTGCCAAGAAGCCTCATCTGGTGAAGTTTTCCTGCTAGCTTCAGCAGCCCTTGCCAATATTACTTTCTTTGACACTGTGGCTTGTGAGATGTTGCTCCAGTTAAATGCAATGAAGATTCTTCTAGCAGCGTGTTCAGACAAACAGATAGTGGATACTCCATATTCCCGGGATCAGGTGAGCAGTTTCTCAGGAAGGTGCCATGTCTGAGCAGTCAATATCACTGTTAAAGTGCATTCGTTTTCAGTTCCGTGTCTGCTATAATATAGTAAAATCTGTCAGAGAGCCAAACACTGAATGAAATGATCAGTGTAAAAGTGTTATTCCACAAGGAGATGTTCAAACCTTGACAGAGAAGGCTCTGAGGCAAACAAGATAGATGTGTACATGTTTGGAGGCTGGTACCTAAATATACAGTCGTTTCAAGGATGGATCAGCTCCAAAAGCTGAACAAGGATCTGATCTTCAGTCTATTGACGTTGTTTAGGTTTGGATCATGACCTAAATGACAGCTGGTTTGCAAATTTTCCTGGCAAACACCACTGAGATAGTTTTGTGTTTCCCTTTTACACATTCCAGCTTTTTCTTTAAACAGCTGCGTAAAATTTAAGGTATGTGTTAATGCACAGATGAAGTCAGAGAGGATTCTTCTTTCCTCTCTGCCAGTCAGGCACTGTCATGCAGTGGGGTTTAGCAGAGGAGCATGGCTTATATGGCTTCTTTGGCTTCTTAGTGATGTGCTCAGCAGAGAAACATCCCTCTCTGCTGCTTGAGGGTTTCAGCAACTACCACACTTAAACGGAGTTTGCTAGTCAGCTCTGCCAACCTTGTCTGATTTATGAGACATTGCAGATATAACTCAGAATATATCTCAGAATATATGCCTGGAACTCAATCCGGACCAGTCTATCCTCTTACCACTTCTGAATTAGTCCAGGACTAGTTTATAGTGAGCTGAGGATGTGTATGACCATAGAAAACTCTGTGCACCCTTCAGCAAGAACCAGGCTGTGGAAATGAAAGCACCTTAGAGACTCTTACTGGATAGGATTGATTATTGAAGCACTTCTTACTATTGTAAGAAGGAGTTACTAGGGCTATTTTAGCTTGTATTAAGAACACACGGTATGTTTCCAGCTCAGGAATGTTGATGAAAAGATGGTGTAGACCATAACCACCCTATTAGTCTTTGGGGGCTACCAGGTATCTCAGCTGTTTGATTTGCTGTATATTATTATTTCATATGTACAATCCTTCATGATCTTTTGTTCCTTCTATGCCTTCTCATAATTTTGATTTCCAGTTTTGAATTTTCAGTTTGCTCTGTGCTGAGCGTAGAAAGCTCTTTCTTCATATGAGAAAGGCAGTTTTTTAAAGGAATAGATACCACTTCCTTGGTAGTAGACTGCTTGACAGTGTATTGCAACTTCCAGCCTGCAGGACATCTCATTAGCTAGAGTATCAGAAAACTTGTAAATGGCATCCTTTCATGAAGTATGGCATCCTAATCCCCAGCACCTCTTCCTATTCCTTCCTTGATAAAATACTGTAATAGAGCCTCTCAAACTTAAACTTCCCAATTTTCAATAGAAAGCTTTAAGTGACACAATTATCCTGCAGAAATATACCCACTTCTTCCAAGTACATCACTGCTTTGGCATTACTGATGATAATAATAATAAAAAAAGTAATTTACTGAAACAGCCTGAAGCGTGGTCATCCTTAAGCCAAAAATAGGAGAAGGATGGCTGAAATGAAAGAACATTTTTTATTCTCTTTTTATTTTTTATTCTTTTTTATTTTGTTTTGCTTAAACTTCTTTAAACTTCTTAAACAAGTCACACTATCCTCACCCTGTATAGCCTTTTTAAGGAAGCTGGAACTGATTAGTTGCCACCTACATGATGGTATAAATAGGTAACATTTTGCTGCCTGCAGAAAATGTTTTCCTGCTCACGTACCTCTGCCAGTGTTGCTGTCTTACTTCTGAGAGGTTTTGAGTGAAAGTGGTAATAAACTTTTCAGCCTTCACTATTTGAAAAACAACTTCTTCCTCTACTCTTCATGCTGTGTTAGATTGGATCAAGTGAGAATCCAGGAGATGAGTGTTGGTCTTAATCATAAACATGTTCATCTGTGTATGGCTGCCTGTATTGTATCTATGACCAGTACTATCACATTAGAATCGCTTAGTTTTATAACAAAAAACTTCTTATTTTTAATTCTTGGGCAAAGCCGTAATTTCCAGAATGTTTAGTGTCTGGTTTTAGATCAGGATTGGTATGAATGTGTTACTCTTTCTCACTGTGGATACTTTTTTTTACTGGATAGCAGGTTTTTCACCTTAAAGGAACATCAAATTATTCTTGTTAGAGAAGGGTTGGCACCCTACTGAATCTGGGTAATGTATACAGTCAGATGTCTCAATGGAGATTAAGCACTGTCAGAAGAAGGGTTTAACCAAAAGCTTCATCATTCAGGGACTGCTTTACCTAGACCATACCTAGAAAAAATGTGAAATACATGTTTGTGCAATATATTTATGAATAATAAATTTTTTCCCTATACATTCTCACTTGTCTCCTCAGTGCAGCAAGTATTCTCACCTTACCTGTGAAGTTGTGGAGGTGCAGTCTAACAGTTTCTGGTCTGCTATTCAGGCAGACAAAGAATTAACGTGCAGTGAACATATCAGTTCTGAAGTAGTTATTCCTATTTCTAGTTTCAAAATCGGTGAATTTTGTTCCAAAGAGATTTGAGATGGAAGTGGACTTCTAAAATATTTCCTGTTTCTGAGAGATGTGCTGGCTTTTAAGCTAAGACCTGCTCTGATAAATATTTGAAGCTGTTAATACTGTTCTTCCTCTAGGTTCACATCCTTTCTTTCATTCCTCCATTTGTTCAAGACATTTATGTCTTCCCCTTTTTTTTCTGTCATGTTGGAGATTGAAGGGTCAAAAAGTAGGTGGAGACAGATGTTACTTCAGGATGGAGAAATCTTGATTTTGTAAAATGTTGCCTAGGTCCTAGTGAAAGACAGAGAGCAATGTTTTCTAAAGACACAAGTGTATTAACAGCTTCCTTTGGTTTCTTTTTCCAAATTTCAGCCTGAATTACAGGAGGAGGTAACAGTCCTGCTTCTCAGGCTGAGTTTCTTGAATACTGGACAATTTATTTCTCCTTGCTATGTGTGCTTTGTTTCTGTTTGTGGTCATACAGACTCTGGAATTCCTGACTCATTTTGTTGAAGTGCTGTCCAGATTTTCCCGTATGTATGGAAGCCAGTGTGGGCTGAGGATATTCAAGCGTGTATTAAGAATATGAGATATGCAAGAGTTTGAGCATTGTGGTCCATGTTAGATGCCCTTCTTTTTCACATCTGACAAGAAGTATGAAACAAAATTGCTGCTCACTGGAGGAAAGGGATTCTTGGAAGAGTCCTTGCTCCTGCCCTTATAGCTCTCTTCTTGGAACCAAACAAGGATGGGAGGGAGCTTCCTTTCCCAGTTGGATCAGAAGAGAAATACTCCTTCCAATGTGGCACAGTCAGCTGGTCTTTCCCGGAAAAGAAATGCGTGTGGTACCGTTGGACGGAGGTTGATAGTTCTGTCCCTCGTAGGTATCAGTAGACCTAAGCTTCTTGTCTCATTCTTAAAATTACTTTGATCATCTGCAAGAAGGTGAGCAGTCCTTCAAGCAGTTTTTTAATAATCCCAAATGATTGAAGTGCATGTTTGCACATCCTCTTTGTAGTTCAACACTCTTTTTCATATTTACATACTGTGGATAAAAATGCAGCACAGTCTTTACATGTGAACATAGTGTTACATTATTACATGTCAGAGGTCCAACATTAAATCTCTCAAACACCAAATCTTACTGATTGAGACGAAATGACTGTTTAGTTAAAATTCTGTGCTTTGGATTAGATATGATGTAGGCAAAGTGCTCCAACATGCGAAATGAGAGACTCAGTTGGAAGAGGGAAGTTTCAGGTCAGTTGAAGAACTCTTTGATATTCTTTCATAGTTCTGTGTGGTGGGATTTATTCCTAATTCCTGGGATCAATTCCTAATTTTGCTGCTGCTCTGGTTTTGAAGCAATAATTTAACTTCTGTACATTTCTGTTTAATCATCTGTAAAGTTGGGCAGTCAGTGTGCTTACTCAGTGTAAAGCCTCTCTAGAGGAAGCCCACTATGTCAGCACGATTCATTGCAATTTTTATTTTCTACCTGCTTGCCAGATTCACAGTGCAATCAGGCTGTGCTAAAGCAGGGTTATCTGTTTACTGCAAATACTAGAAGCAGGAGAATTTCCTGCAGGCTGTAGCCAACATAAAGCTGTAAGAAAGAGATGGTTGTGTATGCATTTGGTGCTTTTGATGTCTTTTCGTCCTCAATCCATCAGGAGATGAGATAGCAACATTTGAATATTCTGAGTTTTGTCACTGTACTTTTTTTTCAAAAGAGAGTCACTATCTAGGAGGTTATGATTTCAATCTCAGTTCTCAGGAGGTGAGCTTACCTAAACAACATTTCTACAGATTCCCATTACTTACCCCATTCTTTTTTCTTCTCCAGTAAGAAACTTCAAGGAGAGGCAGCAGAAATGACTTCTTGACCACTCTTCTTTGGTTAGCAGCAGTTGAAGTAGATTCCTGCCCTGGGAGTAGTTAAGCTTATTCCTGCATACGCAGGCCTCAATGCAGATCCAGATAAATCCAGATAAACAAGCAAAATTGTTTCCTCTAACTGTGTGCTGGTGCTTAGACCAAATTCTATTTTACTCTAGGGAGACCAGGTGTCTTGGGTTGACTGAGTCAGTTCCTAAGTAAGGATGCTTTCCAGTACCAAGAAGGAAGTCTGATGGATAATATCCTGGATTTTCATCTGAAACATGAGATACTGTGGCCCCCAGAATTTATCAGAGCTGCGAGACACAAGCTCTGGCTTGTTTGAGTAGTTTGAGTTGTGTAACTTGGCTTAAGGAACATGCCCCATACAAGATGCATTCCTTTGGGTGTCTTTAAAAAAGAAAAGAGAGAATAAGGTTGCCCTATTTTCTAATTAACTAGCTTAGTCAATATTATCAAGTAAATTAAAATGTAATAAGGATGTGTCTCATGCCAAAGGCAAGATCAGTTTAGTTTTAGTTTCCATTGCTCTGCCTCTGAGTTCCAAGGATGTAGCTCCCTGGCACCTCGATAGCTGGACCTAGACAAATATGCCAGCAGATCCTGCCTGTAACTTCTGTTACTATTTAATGGGGATGTTTGCTTCTTATCAGTCAGGTGTCAGAAAGACCCACTGATCTGCATACCTAGGTACCTTTCTTTCCCTACTTTTAGGAAGGAAACTGAATTCTTCCCATAAAGAAATGGTCAGCAGATCCATAGGGATTTAAGTTTTCTTTTTTAAGCTATATTATATATCAGAGAAAATTCCTAGAAGTTCCTGTTCCTGCTGTGTATACTGTTCTACTGTTTCTAGGTGGGCTGATCTTGAATCATCAGTTTATGTATTTTTAATATTCATTCAGAAACAAGAACTCCATCTTGCTTCTGATTAGTTGGCTCATGCCCCTTTCTCCCTGAAGGTGGGTATCTGGAATTTTGCAGTCATACTCTGGCTTAACCTTGTGGCATTAATTTGAATGAATTACCACACAGACTTATAATATGTAGGAAAAATTAATTTTGCTTAGTGATGAATCAGCCTTAAAGGAGTAAATAAGATTAGCAATTCTGTATTGATCTGCTTTGCCACTCCAATAAATTACTTGGTAATTCTCATTTATGTCTATTTATGTTGGGACTACTAAACAGTGTGCCTTTATTATCAATAAAAATACATTGCCATCATACCTTTCACCTCGGTAGAGCTCTCCAGGCGAGGCATGGGGGCATGAAAAGTGGGAGATGCTGCCTCTTTAACAGCCCAAAATGTGTGCTTTCATCTTCCACATGCTGCTGCACCTTTCTCCCCAAGTAGCTGGTTTCACACTAATGAGAGGCACTTCTAGGGCATCTTAAATCTCCCCTGTTAAGGATGAATTATCTCAAGCAGTAAAGAAGCCTGTTTTTTCTTACATGTGCTTTAGGTTTAAACCTCTCTGCTACTGAAAAATTTATGCTCTCAGTGGCTGTACTTCCCTGGCTTATAATGGAGCATTTTCTTCTAGTTTTACTTTTGTAATAAACATTTAGCGTCTTTGTGCACCGGTTAATGAACATGAGCATTAATTGTTTAAAAGGAAAAATGATGGTAGTATTTGTGATTGCGTTTTGTTATCATAAGCACTTCCTTAAGCTGACTTTTTTTCTTTGAAGACATTTTGAACAAAACTATTTTAAAAGTTCTTATTTTACCGTATGGTTTCTCAAATTTGAATCGGTCTCCAGAACTGTAATTCCTATGGTTCAGTGAAAATCAGGCCACAGAAATCAAAAGGAAGTTTCATATTTCCTAAATTCAGTAGATGTGAAAGACTGGGAGGATGGAGGGATATTGTGTGGAACTAAAAGCTCTTTTCATATGATAAAAGTAGGTTTTGTTTATTAGTCACCAGCAGTGCCAACAATGCCTTATTTATTAAATAGAAAAATTTGCTGTATACTTAAAGGGTGGGTGGAAACACAAAAATTTTGCATGCCTCATTTACCAATAAGTGGTTAAAAGGTGAATTTTCAAAGTGTTCTGATTTGGGGAGCTTTTTTAAGCTCTGAAAATTAACTATTGGTCTCAGTTCAACTTGGTGAAAAAACATATTATTCCCATTGGCAGTATCTGCATGTTAAATATTTTGATGAATCGGTGCCTCTATAGGAGATGCTTAAAAATGAGTTCTGAAAATTCTTGCTGTGGCGTGTAATATTTTAGCGTGTCTCCCTATTACATGGTTTGGGTGGTAGTGCTCAGCACACATCAGTGGCTACGTGGGGAGCACACAGAAAGGCCAGAGGCCTGTTACACTGTTGGCTTTTTGTAGTGTGTATTACGTGACATTGACCTGAATAGTTCAGTTTTCCTCTCGTGTCAAGCAAATCTATTAGGCAGTTTGTTATTTGTTGATCAAGTCCATTTGTCTCTGGTTTTCATTATTACAGTGTTTGAGTACTGTAATTCCTTTGTTAGTTAGGCCTGGTATTGCAAATTCTTTTGAATATGTGTTCCCATAAAATGCATGTTGAATAACTGGAAAACTAGCAATAACAAGTCTCAGAAATAGCTGTGCAGATCTGAAATAAATCAGTTTAATTTACCAAAAAAGAAGATCAAGAGGTAACTGAGTAGACACCAAACTCTAGTGAATAAGCTGCGTTCTTAATTGGCCGTGAAATAAATCCAAAAATATCCCCCAATCACTGTGGGAATTAGATACTCAAAATAAGACCAACACCGAAGGAAAAATACTGAGAGAAATATTGTAGTAGAAATGCAGGCACCAAGGTGGGAAATTATCCTTCGTTGGGTCTTCAGTTGTAGCACATGGTTTCTAAAGCAGCACTCTTAAGAATCCTCCCGTAGGTTTGGCAAATGATTTCATTAAAGAAATTCCAGATATGATGAATCAACAGCTTCTTCAAGATGTTTTTTATAAGCATAATTAAACTGATGCTAAATATTGCAGTTGTATGCTAGAGATGTATGTTGAGTATTATAAATTTAATCTTATGACTCTAAAATACCTATTTCTTTAATTCTGAAAGAGGCTTCCTTACCTATTTTTTTCCAATAGTTTTCATCTGTTTTCTCGGTGCAAATGAGGCTTCGACAGTCACCTGTATGTATGTGTGCTTGTTTGTGCTCCATGTCTTTAAATGTCTATCTGTTTGCCCTTTGATGGGACATGTAATGGAAAGAGAGAGGTTGAGCTAAAGATTGCAGCATGAGCCCATGCATCATTAGACAAAAATAATCTACTGTGGAAGACATACCATTAGAAATGTTCTGTTTATGGTGTGTGATCAAATGTATATCCAAAAGAAATCAGGCTTCATTAATACTAGTGCTCCCCAAAGTGTTGAATTTCAAAGCAAATTGAGGCTACATGTAACTTTGTGTTTTTCTCCAGAGAGTTCATCTTTAGTAATAAACTTTCTTGAATTTTGGTCTCTGCTACAAAGGGAAATTTTCATGTAAGCTGCCTATATACTCAACTATAAAGCAGGCAAGTATAGGAGAGGTATAATATTTTAAGTAAACTCTTGATCCTGCTCACCTATTACATGTTTACATGATCCTATTTCATGTTTATGTCTGTATTGGTCACATCTCAGGAAAATGTGTCTTGCTCGGGCGAAAAAAAAAAGCCTATTTATATGGAGTGGGTTAATCTATAATTGAACTTGACAGTTATTGATAGGACCATATATGATAAACAGACCATATATGAACCCCTCTGAACAAAGTTAAATATAAACCCCTCAGGCTAGAACATGGACATCTGATAAAGTATAGGGGGCTGCATGATCAAAGAAAGCAAAGGTGTCTGAGGTTTAGCTATAACCATCACTCAATTTTTTGTGTCATAAGAAATGCACAAAATATTTTTACATATGAAAATGCTTATTAGACAAAATAACTTGAGCAGTGAAATAATTGGCACGTATTCAAATTGTGGTTAATTGAATTCTTCATCTGTGGCTGAGAGAGCCACATGGGGTATAGATTCTTCATAGAGGAAGTAATTTTCATTAACAGGATATAATTTAGAATGAGAAACATATACACTCTGCCTGATACACTGTTAATAATTAATATGGAATAAATACATAGACATATACTGAGTTACCATATTTTTACCTGTCACTCT
This sequence comes from Tinamus guttatus, assembly GCF_000705375.1. The sequence continues at coordinate 314,126 of NW_010589267.1, read as the reverse complement.
TTAGAGTTTCAACAACTCATTTGCATCTTAAGTAAGTATATTTATTCAGAGAGATGACACTATAACACTACCTCCAAAAGTGGAAGACCTTTATGTCACAGCATCAGATATGAGTCATCCTTGTTACTAAAATGGCAAAGTGAGATCAGAATGGTGATTTGATCTCATGCCTACCTTCATGTATCTAAGAAGTTTGCTTGTTTGTGAACTAATGCTCTACAGTTAAAATGTGATAGCCAGTTCTCAGACTTACCTTTATTTTTGAAGCAGATAAGCATTACTCAATTAGAATGGAAAGAAAATAAAGAACATTTTAAGAAAGAGTATTACTTCTGTTTTGTGTTCTAGTTATATATAATATTTATTCTTCCATTTACTGTTAACACTGACATGTATTTGCATGCAGGAAGCAAGTTATTTGAGCACTAAAAAAATGAAAGAATATGTTGTGGGATGCCAGAGAGAAAGCCTATGATAACAGTGAATGGAGTAGGTGATTGAAAGCCAACAGCTTCACATGATCCAGTCTCTGTCCAAGGCTTGCTGAATTACCTTAAGCTAGTTGCTTTGTGCCTGATCTTAAAAACAGTGCTGTTTTGGATGGTCAGATATTCTGTAGGTCAGGGTTTCAAAGAGCGCTTCCATTGGTACAAAAGCTAACTTTGGTCTTAGCTCAGGAAAAGCACAAACAGATGCCTGAGTCTAGCTCAGTTTGGGGCAGCTCTTTGACGTGCACATGATACATGGCTGCAGAAAGATGGAGACATTTTTTTTAAATCCCCCTTGAATCAGGGCTCAAAGCTCAAATCTTTTGTGAGGGTTCCTTCACATTTCAGCTGAAACAGAAGCATAACAATTATTCACTTTTACTGAGTGTATGCTATGTACCAATTCTTAGCCTTCACTTTGAGCTCTGCCTGAGTTGGTGTGTGACTGCAAAATTTATTCTTGACGGACAGCAGCTTTTGGCTGAACTCTTTACAGGTCTGCAGCTTTGTTTGCTTGGTTGCTCGGTGGTTTTTTCATATGTTTATCTTCTTTCTACTGATGTGACTGTTTAAGAAATCTGCTGCATAGATCTCTGTATGGCAAGCCTTTATGCAGTGGTGTGGGAGTGTAAGGAAAAGGAGGCTTTTCCGTTTCTGGTTGTCCAAATTTCAGTTAGCAACCATATATAAGATAAAGACTCCTGAGGAATCACAGAGGTAGGGGTTGGTTGACTGCCTACAAGAATGCTCTTTCATTTTACTGTGTTTGCCATAGTTCTGCCGTGCTGATTTTAGAAACCACAGTGGCATTACTGAAATACAAGGTAATACTTCATATTTCCTTCTCTTTTTAATAACAGGTGGTAACAATATTGGCAAACATGTCTGTGTTGGACCAGTGTGCATCAGAAATCATTCAAGGAAATGGTACGTATTTTAGCTGAATTATATCTGTATTTGTTTGCAGAGAATGGGGGTAAATGACAAAGGAGCAATACAAAGTAAAGGAGAAAGGTTGCAAAATTAACTGTTATTAGTGAAGCCTGTGTCAGCTGGATAGTACATGTTGGTGCAGAATGCAGAATGAGTCCGTGGGGTGGTTCTATGCACTTCAAATACATTACCACTGCTTTAGATAATGTTGCACCTTTGAACATACTGCTAATTTTGTTTAGTTTGTGTTATGTATCCACAGATGAAATGCAGACTAGTGTGAAGCGTTCCCAAAACCTTTGTTCTTATAAATTACACTGTATAAGGTGGCAGTTCTTACATATTGAAAGACATCATCTGATTCTGAGCTACAAATACCTGCGCTTTATGTCACTTTGTTCACAAGTATTCAAAAGTACTATAAATTTTGAGACGTAATGTTTTTATTATTGTAAAGCAGTTACTGCATTTTTTCCACACTCCTTTAAATATAATGTTTTGAGAAGTTCATTATTTAGAAAAGAACCTGGGCATTATAGGGCCACCAGAAGGCTGAGAAGTTAGGTTAATAATTCTGTGGATGATGATATAGGAGGATATAACTGACTTAATATCACACTTTCCAGCAAATTTGTGGGCAGGTGATATACTACGACAGCTTTTTACTAGTTGGGATATTCAGTAAGTGTGAAGCATCACATCTATTGCTGCTTCTGTCCTAGGAATACTCCTTTCTCTCCCCCCAGCACCACGCCCCCCCCCTTTTTTTTAATTAATATTTTGGTAGGAATGGTTTGAATTTTGCTCCATTTGAATCTGAGAGATTACTGATTGTAGGTGAGAGAAGGGGTTTCAAAAAGGCCCTTTTTAGCAGTGGTTCTTGAAATAGAATTGATCATTTTCTATATAGTATTGGATTTAGCCATTTCTTGCATTTCAGTGGAAAATTTGAGCTCTGTGCATATAACTGTGACTGGTAAGGACCAAACACAACCAGTTTGCTTGATGGAATCCATGTGTGCCCATAGTTACTGTGCACTGAATATTTGAGACCAGAGGAGTGTGGAGGCTGAACAGATTTGGGTACTAAAGTATGTCAGTCACAGATGTATGCAATTTTATGAATTACACAGGTTTCCTGTCCTGTGAGGGAGCTGGTGCAGTGAGGAGAAGCCGGTCAGGCTGGCCTTGTGGTTTCTAACCTGACCTCGCTGTTCCGTGGGAGAGGTGGGGCAATTCTGGAGAGAGATCCCTCAGGCTGGTGGTGGCCTCTGCTGTGCAGTGTGTGCTTCCCACACAGGATGTGGGATGCCCTGGGATCTTTTCAGAAACTTGGTAAGGTCTCAGCATTCCTAGATGTCCTTAATTATAGGATAGGGTACAGAATACATGGTTGGTGACTTGTCTGTTTGATTTGAGCTGTTGTCTTCTGATTTGCTGTAGCCATTGGACTGCACTTGGAATTTGTTCTGGACATGTACTGGACTCTTGTACTCCTTGATGCTTGGCAGGTTGCCTGTATTTCCTGGAGCACACCAAAAACTGTTCTGTTCGGGACAGGTGGTTAGCTGTATTTTGTTTAATTCTGCTGCAGCAGGGAGTCAGTTAAAGCTCGTGGGCTTCTGCTAACAGCTTTGCTAACTAGGCCTAGGTCTTGCCAGCTGCTGCAGTAGATGGAGATGTATATGTGAATTATGAAGCTCAGCCCGAAGAGTAGATAGACCAATGTGGGTCCACTGTGATTCAGCTCATGAGAGTGCCAAGCCCTGGGAAGAGCTGCAGTAGTTCTGCTCTCAATCAGGACTAGGAGCTGGTTCATTCTCAAGCTGTATAAATCAGGAGAAAATCCCTGTTACGTCTCTGGAGTTTCAAAAGTGGAGAAAGATTCTAAGACAATACTCAGGCATGAAGTACTTTACAGGAACAGGATCCTACTGATTACCTTTTGCAAGTAACTGTAAAAGAACTTGGGCTAGTCATTGCATATTCATCATGCACATGTGCACCATTTGGGAGTTGTAAGTATGACTTGGACCCAAAATGATTAGAAAACCCAAGCAAACAGTGCCAAAATAACCCATTCTGTTTCCCAGAAGAAAGCAGGAGTGTTTGCTCAAGTCTTCCCTCAGTGAAATACATAATTAACCAGAGTATGTATATGGCAAAGTGGATTTGTTTACACACCTTTTAATGGAAATTCACACAGAAGCATTTGCCCTCAGGCTTATGAGGTTTGACACTCATCTTGTGTGTAAAAGCCCTTGTGTCTGGTTAAATGCTACAGTAATGAACTGCTGCTTAGAAGCCAGATTCACAAATACACTGTTGAGGAGGCTGTTTAGATGTGAAAGAGTTTAAATGGTTTTTCTTCTCAACTTTGACTTGATATTTTTGTATGTCAATTGATTATTATTTAGTTGTGTAATTCTGATGTTAATTTTGTTAATTATTTATGCAAATGTTCTAATAGTTAGAATCCTCTGATGCTAGCTAAAGTAATCTGAATATCTGATGGCATATGGAGCCTAATAGCACATAATTGTCCTTACATTTAAAATAATTTAGAAAATATAAATCAGCACAGTCTCATCTGTTTTTGTCCTGTTGCAATATCAGCTCCTACAGGCAACATTAAGTAAATAAAATCATTTTACCATGAGCGAAATGATTTTTTCTGGAGAACTGCAACACAGTAAACTCGAGGCCAGAGCTTTCTCTTTTCCTTCATGAAGGGTATTTAGAATGGTGATTGCTTTATGTATTTGAACTGTTTGAAGGGGACCTTTTTAAAGACTTGCTTAAAAAAAACCATAAACTGAAAAAAGGGTTATTTTCCTGTAGTTCAGTAAAAAGAGCTTCATATAGAGACCTCAGATTTATGACTACACATTTTAAAGTTAGTAATCCCCTTGGGTTAGTTTAGAGTCAATTAAAGAATTGCTTTTATGTTTCAAAAATTTACTGGGTCCATTTAAAATGCTAACTGCTAGATTTTGGTCAGTGTGCTTCAAGGCAGGTTGAACAGAAGTGGAAGAGAGCTTGAGCATTTTTTTAGTTTCAGAAGCTTTATAGTTTCCCCGTGAAAATGAAGTTTACCCAGATCAGATGTACCTAAATCCTCATGGCAGCCTTGCAAGCCCCTGTTAGGCATTTTTTCATGGATTATTCAGGCAATGATTGATCTGTATTTACCTAGTTCACTTTTCCCTTTACTCTTTTGGAGTGAAATTTTAGTAGGAGAGCGACTAACTCTGGCTTTGACATCCTTGTAGGTGTTCAGCTTTTATTGGAAATGCTCTTTGAGAAATCATCTTCAGGAAATTCAGCAGAAGTTGCTGCTTGTGAGCGAGTCCAGCAGAAATCTGCAGTTACACTGGCGCGACTCAGCCGAGATCCTGAGGTGGCAGATGCAGCTGTAAAACTCAGCTGTAAGGATGTATCACTTGCTTAATGGAAGACTGAAAAAGAGGGAGGAACTGCCAGTCAAGGAAGTTCTTTTTCTTCTTTATAAACTGTACCTCAGTTGGAAACCTGCAGTTTCCAATATAGTGAAACTAGTAGGAAGTGACACATTCTTTTGGCCAGAGCTTTTTAAGCTTTTTATGGGACTGTGGAATGATTGATAGGGAAGGAAAGGAGGTCATTATTTTCTTTGTGGAAGAGCAATGCAGGGTAAAAACATTGCATTTGTTTATGCTTTGCTGTTATTAATCAAGACAATTCTGAACTGCATATCTCCATGGACAGTCCGAAAGTATTTGCATATAATCTTTGCTTTAGAAACCATATCAAATTATGAAGATAAATATAAGATACCTAAAAAAAAAAACAAAATAAGGAGATTGTTTTTCTAAATTTTCTAAATTATTTCTCCCCAAACTCTTCTGGTCACTCAGGTATTCCTCGCCTAATCAAACTCTGCAGATCACCAACAGAAAGAAATAACAGTGATTCTGTTTTAGTGGCATGTCTGGTAGGTACATTTTTTTTATCATCCTTCATTATTTATCATGAAAAATGCTGAAACCCCAGCCCAAAAGATTTCAAAATGCTGAAGTATTGCAGTAACAGTTCAAATATAGGCCATGGTATCTTGCAACCCTTATGCATATTTTTGTCAATTGTTTCTCTTCTAATTAGAGATTTAGGCAGGCACTTTAGCAAAAATGGCTTCATCTTCACAATACAGAGGAATCAAAAATTCACTGGAGCGTTTCAGACTATAAGGTTTCGATAGTTCTCAAGTTCCATTCTCTAATGCTCTTTGTTCTTTGCTAAGCCTTGAATCACAGAATTTCCAGCCGTTTTCTGTACATGTGTGAACATTCTCTCACACACACACACACAGAAATATTTATGTGAAATGGGGGGAGAGGAGGGAAAAGAATTTTCTGTTTTTCATTACAATCCATTTTTCTACTTACCTCTACTTCTTTTCTTAGAGTACATTTCTTTACTGTACTCTAAGACATAATAGAGTCCAGCCAAAGAGTGGTCAAAAGAAGGCTAATGTATTGCCACATTTTCTATTCTGCAGTCTCATAATCTGAATGTTTGTTCCCCGATGGTTTGAAATGTAAGGTTTCTTTCTTTTGTACTAGTGTCCAAAAGGCTTCTGCTATGGGCATTTCGTAAAACATCAGTAAGAGGTGTTTTCTGAGCCAGACAGCTCACAGTTTTCGTAGATAAGACAAAAGCTGAGAAGGCTGATTGAAGCACAAAGATGTAGTGTGAGACATGCAGCAAATCAGAGATGGGTTTATAACCTAAGTTCTTTGACTGTCACCCCAGTTTTTTGGGATGTTTTTGTTGGTTAAATTTTAAGATGCCACTGTCTCTGTTGCTCCTGTCTAAAAGCAATGTGCTCAGTAAGAGTTGCCGTTTAAGAGCTGCATCTGAGGGAAGATTTATGTGATACATGAACCCAGTAGTGAGAGAGTAGCCAGGTTAGAGTCCATGGACCTGCAAAGGAGGTCATTTTCAAGTCTCAGCTATTATTTAGAAATTCCTGCAATGAAGAGTTTGTCAGTCTGTAGCTCTTACTGTTGTGTTGTTTTGCTTTTGCAGGCAGCCTTACGACGACTAGCAATTATGAGTCCTGATAGACTTGAAGATTCAGATTTTCAGCAGCTGGTAAAGCCCAGACTTGTGGATTCCTTTCTGCTATGCACAAATATGGAAGAGAGCTTTGTATAAACATGAGCCAAAAACCTCAAAGGAAGATAGCTTCTGAAAAACTATAATAGTATACAATCTTATGTAGTTTTAGCCTATTATTTATGACTTATTTATTTTAAAACCACAAACATGTGGTTTGTAGTAACAAAGAAACAGAATAATTAAATTTGTTTCAAGGGTTTACAAAGGTAACTTCAGCTTGTTTTCCTGCCATATCTGAACATGTCAGCAGACCGTATCAGTGCATTCTAACAAAAAGTTGTCTTGTGTAACAGAGTTGATTCAAGGTAATGAAGCCAAGCATTTGGTGCTCTGATTTTATATGCTTTTAATAATGTTTTCTTGCTGTTATTTTACTCTGATTAGAGCATTTTACATTCTTTGGAAGAAATATATTAATCTTATGCATTCATTTCATTAGGCAAGAACTATTTTTAGAGCTTCAAGAATATACTTTAAAATGAAAGAGGTGTTACAGTCTCAGTCCACTTAATGACTGTTGTTGTTGTGTTTTAATAGAATTATGAAAAAGCCTAATTGTCATTAGCTAAGGTAATATCCTAAGAAATTTTCAAATACTGGCTTTTAATGCTAAGAGGACATTCTTAACTGTAGACAATGATTCATCATAGGATACATAATTGCAGACAGCTCTTTTCTTTAATATGCATGTAATTCAAATTTCCTGAACAAATTAAGAGGTTTCTGGAAAAATCTTCCTGAAATCAAACATAGATTATGAGTGTGAAGATATCAAAATAAGATGTAAATTTCTCACTCGTTAATAACTTACTCCCTGGAAGTGTTTATGTCCAAATATGTTCTTAATATTCAAAGTACTATTTCTGTGAAAAAAATGTGTGTGCATATGTTAAATAATCAGAGCAGATAAATTGATTATGACTTAAATTTCCAATTTTCTGTTTTTCTAACTAGTCTAAAAATGTGAAATGAGAGAGATTTTTCAAGAGCTGATTTTCAAGACTTGAAGTCTTGGGATTTGTATTTGTAGTTTGTTTCTTGATGGTTTGCAACTATTTCTGTGGATCACTTTATTATCAGGCAACTTTAGGCTACTAGGACATCTGCCAAAAGAGTAAGTATGATTTTTCTTGACTATAGTTAATACTTTGTCTATAGATTTTGTAGGTATGTTAAGCGTCTTAATCCATTTATGTTTATTTAGTATTATATGAGGCTTAGATGAAAGGCAGTGGATAATTGTTGAGATATGATTGTCTTCCATGATTTGTTCTCTCTTGAGAATTTTGGCCTACATCAAGCAGTGACAAATAGTGGCCGCTTTTTTTCTTACCTTGAGTATATGGGTCAAGAAGATTTTGTTTTAATGCATCTTCCTTGTAATCTTTTTATTAAATTATGAACTATATTTTGAATGAAAATTTTAAAACATTAGAAAACATACATCTTCTGTCATAAGCAACCCCTCAAAGATAAGCATGAGCTCAGATTTTTTACAGATATGGTTTTCTAGTAAGAGCAGAGATGAATTCTGCTTTGTTTACATACTTTAAGGCAGTTCCTCGCAAGTGCTGAAGAAGTAGGTGTGTTGCACTGTACAGATTTCAAAATATGAAACGTGTGACTGATCTGTCACTGAGCAGAAATGCATGTATGAACCTTGCATGCCTTAAATCGTGAAATAAACTTTCCTGATATAAAATATTTTGTATAGAAATAAATTATAGTAAACTCGACAAGGTTATATTGCTGTCATCCTGATGATATGTTTATTCAGAATAGTATACAACACAGCACATTCTGTTGCTGACTGGGCTGTGCTGAATTGTGTTCTGTTAGTCTTGACCAACACCAGAAACTAGTCATTCTTAGACAGAGATGGAATTCATCCCAAGGAAACAGGAATATTACAAATTATGTAAAATGGATCTGCTAAAAGGAGAAAAAAAAAAAGGAAAAAGGAAGAAATATGAGCATTTGATGTACACACAGAAAAGAGCAGAGATTGTTGAATGATCAAGGCAATGGAACATATATGACTACACTGAAAATAGTTGCATATAAAAGGCAGATATTCCCAAAACCAATTTACACTGATATTTCTAGATAAAATGTCACTGGGCTACTGTTTTGACACAAGCACTTCAGTTGTGGAAAGGGAGCATGAAGTGAATAAGACTGTATTGCTGCTTACAGATCAGAATAATAAGTAAATCCAGGGCAATTACAGGCCTCCCAAGGCACAAAGGTTAATTACTGTGTCCTTAAAAGTGCAATTTAACTGTGAGATGATAGCAGGAATAAAAATATGTATAATTTTAGAGCATAACCAAATCAGAAAGACATCATTTGTCTTCACCGGGGAATCAGGGTATTGTGCTTCTTAGGAGATTTTTCTCTCAGTACTGTCCACCAATCTTTAAAAACAGAAAACTAAAAATTAATGTGTATGGCAGAAGCCTGATACCGATTCCAGTGCCAGTTCATCCTGCAGTTAACAGCCCTCATGTATGAACTCTGCCACAAGCTCATGATGGTTTCTGGGATACCTGTAGGACTATTTGCAGTGGTATCCTTACCAAGGCAGTAAATGCTTACTCCCCTCAAAGCACAACTAGAACTCAAGGAAAAGAAGTAATTATATAAGATTATATTTTGTAAACTTCTTAATGAGATAAATTGCTACAAGTAAAGAAAATTATCTTTTTCCGTATTGTAACGCATCATGCAAGGCACAGTGGTCATGTGCGGATTCAATTAGAGCAGCTATTAAATAAACCCCAAATACTATGACCCGTAACATTTTAAAGCCTTTTGGTACAGGCCAAACAGTGAGCAGCCCAGTGCAATGAATAGTCTAATTTTCTCTCCAATACAGGTCTGTGAATTCAGCTGAATTGATTTTAATACATATTTTAATACATATACTTTCAATCTGTGTATATGTAGCCATAAGTCTGGGCCCATACAGTCGATTTATATGTGTTCATGTTATAAATATGGCTGTTTACATTATAGAAACAAAATAAATCTAGATGGAACTCATGTTTGTAGAAGAAAAAATATATATTGAAACAGCCAGCTCAGACCTACTATAGCTTGAGTGTCATTGAAACCACTTATGCGAGGTCTAAATTTTTCACCCAAAGTTATGTACTTAATTTTTGCATACATTAATGCTCGTGAGAAAATAAATATTCCTCTTTACTCCTGAATCATTTAGAATAAAAAACTTGGTAGGAAGTATTGATTTTTTTTTCATGACTTCTAAGTGAATTTTAGATTAGCAATGTTTGATTTGAAACTGACCATTTTTTAAGCCAAAAAAAACCAGATTAAGACAAAATGTGTAATTTCAGTCTGTGATGAAACAAAATATTTTATATCCAAGTAGTATCACAACTTGATTTGGTGGATCAAAGTTAGAACTCTGTACATAGTTGAGTGAGGTAGAGAGTTTGTGCAATATACGTAGGAGTCCAGGTATGTGGACTTACTGGTCTGTAGAGATTTTGTATAAGCGAGGTAGATACTAGCTTAATCATTTTGGAAACTGAATATTATGTTTGCCAGGAGCGTAGTAATTTCATTTAAATCGTTCTAAAAATCCTAGATTGCGAGTGTGCTTTTGATTGTTTTTCCTTGTTTTGAAATGTTGGACAAACATGCAGTGAACTGCAGGATCCTTTGTAATTCTGATTTAACTCTGATGACTTTGGAAGATGTGTTCACATTTGAGCTTTTGTTTCAACTGCCTTTAAATAGTTTGCCCCAAATATTTTATTCTTGGAATAAATTTTTTTTTGTCTCAGTTTGTTGTGTGTTTAGTAGATGGAATTTATGTGGAATGTTATTTGATCTGTTCAGCTTAAAATACAGTTTAAAATTTCTACAAAGTTGTTTGGGCAGTTTGCCTGTCTTATGTATTTTGAAGATTCCACTTTAGTATGACAAGATCAATTTTGGTTTCTAATGTGACTTGTTCCGAATATGTATTTTCAATGTCAGGCTTTTAAACTCTGTCCTTTAAAGTAGCAGTAATGAGCTATCAGAATAACATTGTCTTTGGTATTGTGAGCAATCTTTTGTTTTCAGTCTTCGTTTACGTTAAATTAAATGCATTTAAATTGACACTGTAGCTCATGTAAGCTGTGCACTAGTATTCTCATTTCTGGGACAGGGAAGATGCCACTGAGTATAAAATTACACAGTCTCGTTGAGCATTAAAAGGTAGTTTCAGTGTGATTTTGTTCATCTGAATTGGATGTGCCTAGCTGGTGGTGGGGTGGCTGAACAGTTTTAGAGAGCCAGAAACAAGGAGAACACAAGGTCATATATTGTCGAAACTCGTGTGTTTTGTAGACATCCTTATCTCTACTTTCTAGCTTGCTCTTTGGTCTGAGTTTCTCTTTCATATAAGTGGTGCTGAGTGTGACAAAGTTCTGCCACTTGAAATTCTGTTCAGAGGTTTTATTTTTTATATTGCATTACTTCTCTGTATGCTGGTTATCAGATGAGAGAGTTAAGTTTTAAGGCCTGGTCCCACTAATTATGCATAAGAATTTTCTGAGAGACTAAGTAAGAAAAATAGCTTGTTAAATAAGGGTGTTCTGGATTGCTTCGAACAAAAGAAATGTATATTCTCCAGAAAACTTGCCAGAGTAAACAAATGCGGGTATTGGAACTTTCGCAAGTAGACTTGGTAACTAAGCACTAATGAATTAATTGATCAGTCCTCTCTCGAAAAAGCATGGCAAAAAATTAACGATGGAAATACCCTAAGAAGTTTAGACAAAGCACTAGCAAATCAAAGATTTTCTTTTTTTTTTCTTTCTCCTTTCTTTTTCCCCAACTGTCTGTGAGTGACTTTTTGTTTTAATAGTTCAAATGAGCCTATAGGCCAAGGGAGCCCTTGGGAAAGCAGTGGAAAAACAAATGTGGAGTGAGTAGTACTGCTAATTTGCTTTAGAGAGGAAAATAAAATGGACCAAATGACTTGAGTGAAGAAGGTGTGTCTAACGCACTACCATTTCTTATTCTTGCTAACCCCGGTGTCACACAGATGTCCAATTGAAAGATAAATTACTTACACTCATTTCTTGAAGGTTTTCATATATTGCCAGTGTCTTTTAAGTAGACACGTCAGTGTCCTCCATAACCTTAGTATGCGTCTGGTTCTGAACTAACAATATAAATGTTTCGCTTAGTTTTTCATTCAAAGTAGTTTAGTAGTTTCAGTGCAGGAACAGCTGATCCAAAGTCTGATTTATTATTATTATTTTTTATCAGTATCATGTAAAAATCTTCATTTTGAGTAGTTCCGGAAGGATGTATCTAACAAGATATATCCATTATGTATGCTCATTAGGTAAGGCAAAGTTTATGATAAATCAAGAAGATGCATCTAAAAAGATCCAGGAACAACCATGTGCATTTTCACCTGCTTCAAAAGAATAATTATGGAGTGGACTGAATCACCTAGGGAAGCCGCCTTTGAAGCTGTGGTAAGTCAATGTGCCTGCATTGCAGTAGAGAGCGAGCTAAACCCCAGGTTTCAAGAGTCTGGCTAGAATTAGAGTTGTAGAGGTAATATACCTGAGTGAAACCTCACAATGCTGAACTAAGAATTAATAACTTGAAAAAAATCTCTGATAAACACGGACATTTAGGGAGTGTGCTTTGTACACACTAGCATGTTTATTCACATGTTTATTGTGACTTGCAGAAAAAAATGCAGTGTGCTTTGGCATGACTCTGTACTTTATTACTGCTTAATGATTAAAAAGGCTTTACTATTGTTGAGTAGTAATTACTACAAATTAGAGATTTCAGAAGTTCAACCTATATGTAGATGTGGATGCAGCAGGAAGTGAGAAGATACCTCAAAACACAGCTGATCATTTATATGAGGGTCTTATCCTTAAAAAGACACTGGCTTTGTGGAAGGAGATAAAATAATCTGGAGTTTGGAGTAGAAGAAATCTACCACGTGTTTGACTCTAGGGGGATTTAGGTCTTTTTTGAAGTTCAATTCTGTAGGTGTAGTTTAGGCCAATCCCTTAGGTTCCTCTGTAGACCACAGAGAGAAGCTGGAAATTCATTCTCTTTGAGCATGTCTGCCTCAGGTAGACAGGATGCATAATGCCACAAAGGTCCTTTTTTTTCGAATGGTTGTGGCAAAGGTTCTGATGATACTATGTCCAAAAGACTCCTCATTTCATTTAATGCTTAAAGTTAATGTATTAAAAATATTTATAGAAAGACCATCTCTTTGGAGGGAACAGTACGTTGTTTGTGTTTTGACCCTGTGATATCTCACATGGGAAAATTTCTTTGGAGCTTGTTAAGCAGTTACTAGCAGTGCAGCCTTGTTATTTGCTGGCATATCTAAAATAATTAACATAAATGAGAAATCTAGCATTTTCTGTGTAATGAAATCCACGAAGCACAAGGAAGAGGCTTGATTTTGCTGACAGCACTTTTCTTGTGTTGAAGATTCACCCACATCCACTTTATTTCCAGAGTTGCTCCCTGGTTCAAGTTCAGGTAGCTCTCACCTTTATTCAGTCTCCTTGTGGACTTGTTTACTTTTTTCAGAAATTTCTGGAGAGGAGCTCTCTTGCTCTTCCCTTCAGAGCAGCTGAGAGCTGCAGCCCTCTGAATGATTCTGATTTTTTCTGCATAGCTCTCTTATTCCACTTTATTCTGCTTTATTCCTGCACACTGAAGAGCCATCTTCTTCGCTGTTCATGTGCTCACAACAGGCTCTTCTGAAATCTAGAAAGCCGCCATCAAACCCACTGAAGACATTTATTCTTCTACATACAGAGACCATTGGGTTGAAACTGAAACATCTTCCAGGAAGTTGTAATGTTAATAATTAAGGAAGGTCATGAGGACTAGTTGCTCGTGTTCTGCAATCCCGTACTTCTAGTCAGGTTGATAAATTGCTTGACAGTTGGAGTAACAAATCTTTTTAAATTTTAACTTAGTTCAAAGCAGAGGAACAATGTCAAAAACTCAGTGTGTTTTGATTTTTTTCTCTTTTAATAGAAAGCATTCAGAGGAATTTTGTAAAAGGGATCAAGGTTTTACTCCCCCCCTCCCTTTTTATTTTCCTACCTTTTTTTTTTCCTTGGAGAAGGAGTACAGTGTTGCTATTGTTCAGTCTCATGTTAGTTCTGGCTGCTATTCTACAATCCATTGACAATGCTGTAATTTAGAGGTCTCTTGTAGCTGTGTGGGAGATAAACTGAAAGGATAATGTTTTAAATGTTTAAACAGTGCTTGATAGTTTTTAACCCCTTCAGGGGATGTAGGAATATGAATAATGGCATTATTGCACATGAGTTTAAACTCATTAGAACTACAGTGGGAAAGCCAGCTGTAGTCACAGTCAGTACTGTAGTTATAATTGATTCATTTTTGAAAACTATGTTATTTGTGAAGTATCAGCTGGGAAAAACGAGTGCCGCACTGGAAAATGGTTTGTGTTTGTGACTGTCACTTGCTTTGAAGATGATAGCTCATCTGCATAAGGTTTGGTTTACAATAGTGGCTTGAATTATATAAACTCATTAATCCATTGACACAAATTAGCAGAATGTTTGTTTACTTTTCCTGTCACAACACGTAGGTGTAACCCAATGCAAAATGCATCTTTTAACTTCCTCATCTCATGACGTAGTGCCAACTACGTTTTTAAAGGCTTCTTTTAGATGTACTTACAGACTTGCTGGGGGGAGAAGTGCTGACATCTACTGGAATTCTAAAACATTTCATCATATGTTACTAAGGCTCCTAGCAAGAGGTATTTGGTTTAGGACTAAGCTTGGATGAATAATGCAGAAATAATTTCTACTGATATTTGTGCAAATTTAGAAGCAAATATTCAGCCATCTTGGTGTTTCTTTGGTGTTATTTCCTGCACACACTCATAGAATTAATAAATTTTAATAGTATGACTGTTGGCAGAAAATAAATGTTAAGCTCACACAGTGGAATACTATGAAAAGTGAATTTCAAATGTGAGTTCTATGAGCCTATGTACCACAAAGCTGAATCTGTGAGTTATGTTCATTAAACTGAAGGATGGAAACAACATTAAGTGATTTATGAGACCAATTGCAACTGAGCTGTGAGTTTGTGCTTTGAATGGCAGCCCTTTACTTTAAAAGAAAAAAAAAACACAATTTCAGTGAGTAATTTTAAAAGAGGAAGAAATATGTGGAGCAAATTGCAACCCGCTCACCACAATCTATGGAAAAAAGGAAGGAAACTCATCCATCATTAAATGCATTCATTAAAAATTATTCAGTCAGATCCATTTAAACTGTCTGCTAACTTTAATCTCTTGATTTCTTGGGGCTAGATTGTGATGTGTACTGCATGTCCAATAAGTAAAAGCTTTTTTTGCATCCAAGTAAAAGCTTTTTTTGCATCCTGGTGTAGATTACTTGGACCTTGGGACTGGGCCTGCAGGAGCAGCAGGGTTGTGCATGTGCTCCCTCCTTCCCCATGGAGGGAATATGTAGAGGGGAAGGAAAAGGGGGTTGCTTTGCAGAAGATTCTTCAATGCCTTTTGGCACAACAAATGCAATTTTGACTGGGAGTCAAGGCTTCCAAAAACTTTACTACTGTAAACCAGGATTGAATAATTCCTTCTGAGACAAGGAAGACATAGGTAATGAATTGGCCTTCGAAATATATCCTTGAAACATGTCTTCTAATGTTATCAGGGCACCGTTGCAACTTACCTACATTCTCCCTTGAGTCTGTGCCTGATGGTATTACTTAAGTCTTAAAATCCAAATAGCATCTGGTTTTTCTCTGAAGCTTCAGACCTGGCTAATGCTCTGAATCTTAGGAAGTAGAGATAGGGAGTTTTCTTCTCACCTTAGTCCAAAAGCCGAATTACCTATGTCTGAAGTCATTCTTTTGGCTCTCAGTGTCATTCTCTTTTACCTGGCAGAGCACACTTTATACTTTTGGCCTTTGCATACAACACACAACACATGATTTCCAGTGGGTAATGCTGTTAAATGACTGTTTGGTGTCTGATTTGTAATTATGCAGTGAGGTCAAACTCATCTTCATCCTGGAACTCAGGTATTGGTTAGAAAACCATACCTCACTGATAATGTTGTCAAATGAGATCTTTGTGCAATATTTGGACTAGCAGGCATAGGAAATGCCTGGGGGAAAATGGAACGTGATGCCTCTTGAAGTCTCACCACCACTTCTTATTCTTACTAAGAATTCTTTCAAATGTTATGTGTTGGTGGCTCACATTGCCTGTTTTTTTGCTCCTCGTGTTGAAAGTCATCCCATCTGGGAGAAACTTTCTGTAGTGCCTTTCATAAAGTTGTCTGTAAGGATTCCCTGCAGTTAAGGAGATCCTGCTGTTGGGTTATGACAAAAGGAAACCATCTGCTGTCATTCATCAAAGTGCAAATCTGTCACCACTCTTACCTCCGAGTCTGAAAATTGCTGATGTGTGGAAATTTGATGTTGATTTTTGCACCTGTGAACACATGACCTGTTTTAATATCCCATTTCTACAGTCTTCAAATAAGTCCTGTGAAGAAAAGTAGATTCCTACCACCACAACTTTTCCAGAAATGCAAGTATTTTTTTTTAAATTGTGTGCTCTCATTATGAGACTGTCTGGCTAAAGAGACTTTAAATGTGGTAGTCTAACCTATCTACAGAATTGGAGCTGTTTGAGTGTCAGCATTATGGTGAGAAACTCTGACATCATGGTTTTTCTGACTTATTAATAAGTTTTAATCCTGCAAACTAATTTTGTTAGCACATCTTCTCTTTCTCGCATTGTCTGATTTTTCGGACTGACAGGTTTCTGTCAAGCTATCAATACTGTTTAGCTGATATGCTGATCACAAGCTGCTCTAGACTTATTCTGATATAAATAGTGCATTTTTATTTAGCAAAGATTCCCCCATTCTTTATGTATATCCATTTCCTGAATATTTTCATGACTAACACTAGCTCTTACTGCACCTCTTTGAATATCCAAGATCTATGCACAAAGTCTTTGTGTGTTTTCAGTCAGTGTTTTTCATAACTACACTTTACTGACTCAGGTCGGATTGCTCAGTCTGGTGGGGAATCGTATCTGTAAGTAACAAGTGCAAGAAGTTGGCTGTATAAGGGAGCTGACATACCATCTGGGGTAAGTTCACAGTATTTTGGTGATATTTCAACTTACAGACACTGAAGATCTGGCCAAAGAGACTGTAGCTAATAATACAAGAAATGATGAGAACACAAGTGCTGAATCTTTCCCAGACAATAGCACATGATAGCCGATGAATAGTTACTGTAAATCTGTCTTCCAAAAATGTGTTCCATTGCATTTGTGGCAAGACTTGCTTTCAATCAGAAATGAGAGAACATTTAAATTAGCAATGAGAATTAGCCTGAATAACAAGTTAAGCTTAACAAAATGCAAATAATTTAAATAATTATTAGTATCACTGCCTGGTTCTGTTGGTGAATCCTTTTCTATGTTTTCTGCATGAAAGCCCAAATGTGGAGCATTTCTGAAAGTAACAATTGTGATTTTATAATGAACCACAAGAGGGGGGAGAATGAACATAAATGAAAGGCCTTGATTTCACTGAAGAATTGCTGCAGTTAGGATAAGGTCGTATTAATGCCAAAGTCGAGTGTCCTGACGAGGTGTTGTCTGTGGACTGCAGTTTCCTTTAGTGAGGAGCTGCTGTTCCTGGGACTCTTTTTTATTTTTTAATAATTTTTTCCTCCGGGTTTGCATGTCTATCACTGAACTGCACTTAATTCAGTGGACAAACCATGCTTCCAGAGTTACAATATATGATTCTGAATGTGTTTATCCCTTTCCTTATTGCTCTGATCAAACAGGTAAATGCTGATGAAATGGCAAAAATAGAAATCTTCCTGAATAATCATTTCTAAAACCTCCAACCCTGCCTTTTAATCCCCCCCTCCCCACTTCAATTATATAAAAGGAGAATTCTGTCTCAAATAGTTAAAGAACTTTTCCCTGCTACATAAATGCTACATAATTTTTTGGTGTCAATATGAAAAGTAAATCACTATCATTAATACAGGGTGACTTAGGACTGATGTAATTCCAGAAGTGTTTTCAAGCTACTTTTTGAAGAAACCTTGTAGTGCTGGACTCCTCATGCCCCAAAGAAACTCTGCTTTGTGAGAATGATGGGCAGTCCTAAAGATGGTCTCTGGTGAGCTCGGAGCACAGGCCTCACAGCTGGATTGACCTGTGGGATAGAAGATATCTGCAGGTGTTGAAAGCAATTTGCTTCTTAAACCCAGGACTCTGTGCTTAGTGTGCTCTAGCTGAGGGCAAGGGATGAAAGCATTCCTAGAAGCTACCCATGCCACTCACTACTTCCTTCTTTTTCAAAGGGAGAACAAGGAACAGACTCTTCCATGTTTACTTCTGTGTAACTTGTGTTCTCTGTCCCTTCTGGATTCGGTTGTCAGCCTCTTTAGAGAGGGATGAGAGAGAGAATTCCTGTTGTTTACCCCAGATTAAGGAGGAAGCAGAGCAACAATAAACTCAGGGCGGTATTGCAGCAAGTGGTTGCAGCATCACAAAAACTGGCAGCATAGGCAACATACCTACTCAGTTTATCCCTACAAGAAATTGCAAGTAGCCCAGTGGAAAATGCCTCGTAGAGAATACCATGTAATGTTATTAGGCAAAATTATAATATTCTTAATTTCATGCTCAGAAACTGAGTGGTGCTGAAGGGGGCTCACAGAAAGAGATTAAGATAGTTACACTAGAAGAAGACAGAATGTTGATTACCAGCAGTGAGGTATCCACATTTGACTAATGGCACAGTTATTGTATGCATAAGCCTTAATGGTGTTTAAGTGGTTGCTAGAATGAATGCAATTAATGTAATTTATTTGTCAGCATCCAAACACTATTACACTCAGAATAGGAGGGGAGGTCCCTTGCCTAGGATGTAGGCTTAACAATTTTTCTCGGTATAGTTTTACACAAGTACTCATTAATCTTCAAACAGTCAAAAACAGTGGATCTAAATTTTTCTCCCTCATTTTTAAACAGGATATCATCCACAGCAACTCCACTGATATGAAATTATTTTTTTCTTGCTTTGCATCATGTAGTTTGGAGGAATGCTTCAGGATGACCTAGTCTGGTTTGCCCCTTGAAGACTATAAGCAACCTTGCATCTATCGTGTATGTGCTGAGTGAGTATATATCTGAGAGAGATATCTTCCCAGTCTGACTGCAAATCCCCAAATGCCATAAATTAACAGTAAATTGATTGCCTTCTTATACTGCTGCAGTAGTTAATGACCTTCATGCTTGAAAAAGACTATTTCTAATGTGACTTTCTATAACTTGAGCTTTCAGCTGAAATTAATCCTCAGCTATGGAATCTTGTAGTGCTACATCAAAGAACCTTGTATTAACACAGACTTTTCCTTCACCTATGTAAGTATGAATGGGTCGTGATCAAGACATTCGAGTTAAACAAGTAGAATTTGTGATACTTCACATTGTGTGGCTGTTCCTCTTGGTCTTACATCTTTATACCTTATTTCTAATCCTTTCTTATGGGATTTAGGGGTCGGGGTTTTTTTTTTTTTTTTTTTGCCCCTTTTTGAGGTGTAAAGACCTCATTAATGGTATATATGCAGCTAACACCACCTTAATGCTTTCTGTCTGATATTTCCTTGCTTACATATGTAATCATGGGCTTTAGAATCCTATTCATGACTATTCCTTTACATGAAATAACTCCAAATATCTAAGAGCAACGTGCAACTCCCATTCTGAAATGTATGACTAGGCATGGTCTGAAAACCTTGTCCCATTAAAATCTATTGAACATAGCACATACCTTTTTTGAGATGAGGATTAACTGCACATGTGATTCACATGAACTTGGTTTACCAGGTGCTCCAGACTGTTCTATGTAAATAAACTTGTTTATCTCTACTTAGCATCCCCCTAAATTCACTAGTGTGTGAACACTACTAGCTTTGGTGTTATTTTCTAGCATATTTGTTATTCTTGAACAAATGAAAACTTACGAATATGCTAGGGTTCAAAGCAAAGCTTTATCAACATGCATTTTCTTTGTAAGTGCCATAAGCGTTAATAGTCTTAAGTTTCCACTGCTGTCTGCACTGAGGACTGACAGTGCTGTGCTGTGCTTAAACATGGTTGCTTTTTGGTCTGGATTCATATCAGTTACCTTATTGTGGAGCCACCAACAAAGGTGACTGTGGTTGGGTGATGTATCAAAGTTCAACAAAAATAGCAGCTGTTAAAACCATCAAATGAATTATTGTTCATTAACCGTTTCTTGTTGTAGCTGGAGAGCACTTCCAAATCAAAGGGCCAAAAACTTTGGACTGGTGCGTGCAGCAGGAGACATGTATTTCATGAGGGGTTATGAATTTCTCAAAGGTTTTTTTACCTACTTGCAAAATCTTTTTAACTGGAAGCCCCTTCCTAGATACCTAACGGCACAATTAAGTTTTAAAGAGCTTAGATAAGTCACTGTGGAGTAACAGTAACAGTGATAAGTAACAGTGGAGCTATGCAAACTTATACAACTACTATTTATTTATTCCCCTCGTATTTCCTGCCTTACCTGACTGGCTTGAAGGCAGTGTGGTATTTATATGTAGGGTATCTTAAAATAACATAAAAATATTTCTCTTTGCATGAAATTACTAATGGAAGGCTTTCATTTTATTCTTTCTTTTCTTTGTTTTTTCTTTATTTCTTTATTCTCCATCGGAGTTTAGTTAGCAAAATGTACACAATAAGGAGCATAGTTTATAGTAGAGATCCTTGTAATGGAACAATAAATGGAAAAAAATAGGAGTCTTGTGGAGCAATGAAAGACTGGAATTTATTTCTAATTCAAAAAAGAGTAAATTACTAATGATTTTTATCCAACAGCCATATTTGCCAGAATGGATTGTAGTGCCTGTATTGCTTCTGAGTTCCTCGCTGCATCTCAGAATCCTTTAGCTGCTCATAGTTTTTATTTGACTAATCCCCCTCAAACATGGCTTGACCGAACATAGTGGTAGAGTTCTACTGTACTGTGCATATCCCAGCTATCTACAAAATGATAAACACGTGGTGCTTGAGCTGTTACCTCTAAGAATCACAACTAGAAAACCACAAATAACTCTTTCATTTTTCCTTGCAAGAGCTATAAAATCTAAGGTAAACCCTCCTACCAAATTGCTTTAATGGGAACCTCACTTTCCTGTTCACTAGTTTTACTCCAGTTAATTAAAAGCAGCACTCCTGTCCTTAGCTGTGGTTTTCAAGGTATTCACGGGAGGGCATGTGTCCAGTCCAAAGTCATGAGTGAGACTGAACTGAAGACCCTTGGTGGATCCATACCCCAGGGTTTCTGCAGGGCTTTGAGCTCCAGGTTCCACAAAGTCCCTGTCTCTAGAAGACGGAAGCCATATGATGCTGGAGTGAGCAGTCCATGTAAAACTGGGATGGAGATGAGTATTCTGTCCTGATCACTTTGTTTATTTGTTTCAGGAAGGCACAATCATTTTGATACCTCTGGGAGTTCAAGGAGTTGAGTATTTAAATCCTTGCAGTTTGGGGAATAATATTCCTGTCTGAAAAAGGTCTTTAGGCATTTTGCATTCTTCTTGCTTTCCAATTAAGTTTTCTGGGCTTTCTAATGTGGTCCTCTGAGTGCTGGAAAGTAACAGAAACAAGAACACATTTAATACCTGGCCTGGTGTCTTGGCAGCAAAGCTTAGTGCTCCAGTGTGGGGAGTAGCAGGTTCAAGACCAACCCCAGGAGTCTTACTACTTGGACTGGCAGAGGACTAGCGTCATGCACAGACAGTGAGCTCATTCTGCAGGTGGAGTGTTCAGCTGCATTGATCTTGTGGCAAACGCAGCCTGTTAAGGTTTTGGAGAAACATTGGCTCTGATCTAAAAGGAAATTGTGCTGCCTTTCCCTGTCTTTCCACTAGTTTAACTTGAAAGCTCTAATAACATTAAAATATACTTTAAACAAGAAGGCTGACACAGCTACACAGACACAAAGTAGTTTCCTAGAAATGGTAAATACAATAAGCAAAACTCTCTAATCTCTCATTAGGTAATTCTATTTTCATGGGGTCAGCCAACCTCTCTGGCTGGCTGAGGTCAATTCTAAAATATGAGCATTATGCATGTTAGGCATCTGTTAATGAAGCATAAATTTCATTAGCAATCTGGGTGCCAAAATCAACTCATATGGGTACATGGTTTGCATCCACAGTGGTGTCTTACAGGTCTGTTCCATAGCTGAAACAGCAAGCTTGTGTAGATGTAATGAATGGAACACAATAAGGAAATAGCAACAACACGAGCATCTTAGAGTTAAGCGTAAAACCTCTGAATTCTAGCTTGATGAAACTGAAAATTCAGAGGGTTGTAGTATGAAAGAAAATAAAGGATTAGGAAAAGATCATGTTACCAGAGCCAAAAATATCTGGTTAGTGCCAATAATGAGTTCCCTGAACAAAAGATGAAATAGTAGTAGATAAATATGAAGGAAAACCTCTACTTTAGAGCTTCTCCTTCTTGGCTAGGGGAGACTGAGTGAGCTTCCCTTTGAAAATCCCTCCCTGCTTGGCTCAGATCCATCCCAGGGGCCCCAGCAGAACAGCCACCTTCCTTCACAGCTAAGCAGCAGCCAAAGTGCTTCTTGCTACTCGTGTCAGCCCGGGATGTTATGTAGGAATTTTTCTCAAAAATGGCAACTTTAAAAATGTGAGCAGGTTCAGCAAGACTAGTGCAAAACCTTTCCTTTGCCTGAACATAAACAAAATGCCAGGTTGTTTTGAAAATGAAGAGGGGCTATGTGTTCCTTTTTAACAGTATGCTGGAATATCGCTGTGTTGCATTGAACGCTGCAAGGTCTGAGCGCAGCAACATTTGGGGCCATTTTTCATTGCCCATTAAAGCATCTGAAGTAGTTCAGAGCATCGATACAAAAAAGAATAGGAAATAAATTCTTAGGAGTTCAGAAACAGACCTCTTTCACTCATTATGTTTCCATAGCCAAGCACAGGATTTTTGTATGCTTTGGCAGTGAAAAATAACATTTTGGAAAGAGCAGATTTTACCAGTAGCACATGTTGGAGCAACACTAGAGGCTCCAGGTTATGTTAAGCCAGTTGTAAGTTTGACAGCAGAAATATAGCTGTCCTTTTGAACAATGATGTGAAGAATATGTGAAGATCTATATGTACTGTTCTTTTAGTTGCAATTCAGAATTTTCATGCTAAGTGAAGGTGAGATTTTAGTAGAAAATAGCACAAGAATAGCACGAGCAAATTATTGGGAAAAAGAATACACAAATAACTTTCCTGAAAGAGATTGAATTCCAATGAGAAGCAATGACAAGCTAGTATGTGAGGGGAAAAATGTATCTCCTAATTCCTCTTACCTCTTCCTTTGAGGAGAAGATGGGGAAGTATAGGCAAGTTAATCCTCCTTTCTCTTGGCTGTCCAAACTTCAGGAGCATGGAACTAAATAAATAAGGATATGGAGAAGGGAAAGATATTTCTATTTGTGTGCGTAGAAAAAAAAGGAAGAACCTCATCACTATCCAATTCAAACCAGAGAGTAACCTGAGATATCTATAGATACACTTCAAAACAGAATTTTATTCTACTAATGAATAAACCTTTCAGGAAGGAATGGAAATGCAGGATGTAGTGCCTGTTAGTAAGAAGTTCTCTTGTCCTCTTCCTCACGGACAAAATGACTTGCTTTTTCAACATAAAGCCTTTCACTAACCTAGGAGTATAAAATCAGACATGAAGGGGCAGACTTCAGTGGTCCTGTTAGTTGAAATAATGAGTGATGTCTCAGAGATTATTTTTAAAGTGCTATGTAGGCATCTAGGACAATAACTTTGTGTAAACTTTGTTGCCATCCTTTTCTTGGTGTCTTAGAATATATTTATCATCCTAAAAAAGAGCAGGAATGATAAACTCATTGCTTGGTGAAATCCACCTGTCCCAAAGTCAGGGATCACTAAATATCCATTTCTTCAGATTTTAATTGTGCCACATGCTGCTACTAATCATGCCAATTTGTTTACATAATGTGGTGGCAAAAATTAGAAGGTACTATGAGGAACAGTGCAGTGCCACGTAACAGCCATGTGCATGTGGGTATTAAAGAGAGTTTGGCATGCATTTGTTTGCTTTTACATATATACTTTTTAGCATTAAGTGTCCAGTGGCAAGGTTCTCAGTTGTGCTATTGTACATGACAAGCTGTTGTTAATTCTGTGAGACTTCTGAGTTTCTTGTGTAGTTCAAGTCCAGGCAGTCAGAGTTTAGCTTGGGGCAGAGTCTGTCTTTTGCAACTTAAAGTGGTCAACTTGGACAAAATAGCTTAATAAGAGATGATAATGAAGAACAAAGTTCTGGTGATGAAGAAACAGTGGATTAATAGATAATTTGAGTATAATGCAGGAAGTTTTTGAGATGGAAAGCTGTATATCAAAAATGCATATGAAGGCATAGTTCTTAAAAGCAGTTAATTTTCATATAAAATGATAGCTCATCACGAGTGAAAAACAAGAATCCAAAGTGCCCTCTTTGTGCACCTGTCCAGTAATGTAACACCTAGTGAGGCCCGCAGAGGCCTTTCCACTGACTCCAGTGAGTTTGGGAGCAGACTGGTAATTGCCCCTTGGAGTGAATGTGACAATGAACCTCCAGAGAGGCTGATTGTTTCTGTCTCTGCAGGTAACAGTGTTACAGTCTAATGTCTGCCAGGCTTTTTACACCTATTGGCTGAAAAGAAGCAGATCCTGATTGCCTGTGCAAAAGAAAGCAGTGGGGCAGCTTAGGTTTTAAATGCTGTTCGCTTCCAGGTTAAACAGGACTGATGATTCACCTTTTGAAAATATCTCAGCACTGTTGAAATTAGCACAAACACTATCATGAATTTATTGGGGAAAGACATCAGTGACTTTTCTGCCCCTTTATCCGTGTAGCTGTGGGAAACATAATGCAGCTGAATGTGCTGGCTTTTGTAAGAGACGTAAAGCAGAGTTTGTGATCATTTCTGGTCATTATGGATCACTTTTTTTTTTTTTTCTTTTTTCATGAATAGAGGTGTTGGTGAAGGTGTTCTGGCCTGATTCCAGCTCTGGTAATGGGATTTTTTTTAACCTACACACATTCCTTCAGCGGTTTCATTTGGCTGTGTGTGTTGGGCCCAGTTCAGCAGTGCCCCTTGTCCCCTTCTCTTAGTTAGTCTGGTACCAACAGGCCCTAGGGCCCTAAACCCTCTTTCATGTCCCTGTTGTCCCAAGGACATCACTAACGCTTGAGACAGCTGCACCAGATTTTGTGCTTTCAGGGGTACCTCTGTAGTGTCCCTGCAACAGCAGATGGCAAGGGGACATCTCTGGATGGGAGTATTCAGTAAGGACCCAAAAGTGGATGGACTGGATGTTAGGGAAGGAAAGGAGTGGAATTTGGGGGCAGAGTCCTCCTTGTGGCACAATGATTTTGAGCCCAGTAATGGCACCCGGGCACAGTGTCAAGTCAGCGTGTGGCGGGAGGTGTAACCTGCTGTGTGCCACGCAGTTCAGTTTGCAGTGATGGCTGGTTTCGGCAATACCTAAAACTAATTCTGTCTCTGTATGTAATCTGGTAAAGTGCTACCAGGATTTGTCAGAAAGAGAGGTGGTGAATACATTAAAGAAACAAGCAGACCAGGATTTGTCAGAAAGAGAGGTGGTAAACTGCTTGTTTCTTTAACGTATTCAACCTGTGAGAAAAAAAGAAAATTGAAGTTGGGGTAAGGAGTAGAATCAAAATGATGTGTCCTTTGCTCTGACAAAAGAGGAGGACAAAATGGAAAACAAGGTTCCTGTCTTCTGCTGCTGTGCCTAACTGAAAATATAAAGGATGACAGATGAAGGTCACATGCAATACAAACCTCTATTTTTTTTTCTCTAGATTTTGAATAGCTTCTGAAGTACTGTCTGCTACTTGTCTTCTGCCCTGTGTTATCTAGGAGCTCTTCAGACAGACATGAGACACGCTGAGGTGGTCAAACAGCCTTGCAGTGAATGAGGTTTGATGAACTACTAGAAATCTGTTTTCTTGGTCTCTCCAGAGATCAACAGGAGATAATAGAGGGTCAAGCAACAAGATTAGAGATTTTCTCATGGACATTCCCTGTATTATATAACTCCAGGCATGCTGTAGTTTTAAATCCATGGACAAACCCAGGTTTATTTAGACCAGAACAAGAATAAATCAAGTCCTTTCATTCATGGAAGAGTGAATAAGGAACACTATATGTTTAAATAGTCTAGAAATCTCCCAAGTCTTCCTTCTTGGAGTTATTTTTGTATAAGGGTGACTGAGGTTCCCAAATTAGAGCAGTGTCCAAAACCCAGGGTTAATAGTCTGCAGTGGAAACTTTGTCATGTCAGGCTTTCTTTCACACCTCAGCTGAGAGACAGCACCTCTCTTTCCAGCCTGTGACTTTCAGCAGAAGTGCAGATCACAGATACGTGGTCTGCAGGATAGAGAGTGCCACCGTATTTAAGAAAATGTGCACTTACAGTGTTGATGCATTGTACTTTTCTCAGGAATAATAGTGTGTATGCTTCACTGTAGGATATCAAGGGTTAAAGAAGAATTTTGAAATCAGCTTCTATTGGACTATTTTGTTTGGCCAATATTTGACATCGGTTGTACTGTGCACATTTTTCCACCTGGCCAAATTTTTTCCTGCCAAGCTATTCATTCAGACTTGTGGTGTGAAAAATAGATGTTTAATAGTCAATGAAGTACTATAGTAGGTAATACTATATAGTAATATAGTAGGTAATAGTTTATAAATTTCCATGACTTATTATGTTCAGCCTAAGTGACTGTTTATTAAGTGTATTTAAAGCCCCCCATCTCATTAACTTACAGGACTGGTGATTCCCTCCTCCCACTCCTGCTGTTTTTAATGGAAAGTATTCACCCATGTCCTTTGCCTACAGCATATGAAGCAACTCAGTAGAAAAGAGACAGCGTGGATAAAATAAGGACACCATCCTTGGCTATGTCGGTATCATTTTCAGAGGTAAAGTGAATCTGGTGAAAGATTCTGGTAAAGTGAATGTCATATATGTATTACTGACCAAAAAACTATGACCTTCCTTCATACAAAACACAGCTGCCAATATCCTTTCTGATCTGGTGTTTTAGTGAATGCAATGGTCAGTTTTATCAGTAAAATACGTCTCATGTAAGAAAATATTAAACATGCAACTTAACTATGAAATATTGTTTTCATTTTCTTTATAAAATTCCATAGTACTTCAGGGAAATATTTCATACTAAGGTTAAATAAATTCTCTTTTAACAAAAAACGGGCCCAATATGAGCTTCGGGGGATCTGCTATTAGTTCTTCTATGAGAAGGTGATTTTCTACAGCTGGCAAATGCCACTAATTATAAAAGAAGATATTTTGTTCCCCTGTGTTAACCTCTAGAAAGAAAAATGTCATTCACAGCTCTTGCTAAGCTCTGTGAAATCCATCAAAAGGATCCCACTGACATCAAGGTGATAAATGTTTTTTTGTCATATACAAACTTGTAGGAACACTGTGCGAGTAAAACTCTAGATTAATTTCTGAGGTAATTCCACTGAAGCTACTAGGATTTTATTATGGTTAAGTGTGGTGCTCTAACATTTGTCCTACTCCTTCAGGTCCTTTACATCCATTCCCAAAGATCTCTAGGAAGCTTAAGCTGATCATAAGATAATGCGATATGAGAACAGAAAAATCGGTAAGTATTATGAAAATATGAAGATAATATAAAGATAATATGATAATTAAGATAATATGAAGATTCACTCTGTTAAAAAGCATCTAAAAATACAGTTTTTGCAAACTGGGTTGTTAAGATGACATAGGTGTTACAGAGCAGTGCATTCGATATTACAGCGGATGCCACACAGGAAAACAAGCCCAAGCATCTCAACCTGCGGCTGTGACAAGCTGAGAAGGAGCAGACACCTGCACTGCACCAGGCCCGTCTCTGTTGGCCCGATCCCAGGTATTTCTAAACAGCAGAAGAGGCCAGTGGCAAATGAGCTGTAGTGGGCACATTTTGCCGTGAGCTCTGTGTTCATCATGGTTGGAGCTTTTGGTTACAAAGTCATCACCTCAAGCTCTGCAGAAATTCTAACACTTGCAAATATGTATCCATGGTGTTGAAGGGGTTAATGTGACATTGCAAAATGAGCTTTGCTTTTTGCTGTTTTGTTTGGCCAATAGCTGACACAAGCACATTTTGCCACCTGGCTAATTTTGTGCTGCCAAGTTATTCATTCAGGCCAGCGGTGTGAAAAAGGAGACATTTAATAGTCAACAGAGCACTATATAGGGTAATAGTTTATGATTTTCCATGACTACTTAGATGCTGTTCAAATTATTCTTGATTGAGCAAATTATTCTTTTTAAAAATCATCCCATTCATTTATTTACTAATGATTCTACCCTTTCCCTCCCATATGCTATTTTTTTGATGGGAACGATCAGCCATTTCCATGTCTGAGGGGAATTAGCCAAATAAAAACGATGAGCGTATGAGAGCCTAGGTTACAACTTTGAAAGACTTTTCGTCAAGGCATTAAAGGCAGAGTAAAATTCCTGTCTGAACTTTAGAGGGACCTCTGTGCAGGCTTTGAGATGGGTTGTGCGAGAAGGCTGATGTCTTGGTTTAGCAGCTTGAAATTTTAAGTAATCCTGTACCCAAATGATTTTACTTATCACAAAAGAGATTCTTTTTTAAGTTGGTCAACTCCTGAAGTGTCCTTTCCATTTTGCGCGCTGGTGAGAGACCGAAGTGAGGAATGTGGCGGGTAACATGCCTGCTGGCAGGGCTGAGGGGGGCCCTGTCCCCCACGGCGGGTGACCCCTGCCCGCTGGGGCCGCCCAGGCGTGCGGAGCTCCTGATGAGCCCGTGGGGACAAGGCAGGTGACGGGGCCAGCTGGGGGCTGTGTCTACCTGTGCAGCTCGGCACCCGAGCAGTGGGGTGCCCCTGTGACCTAGCCCAAGCTTTTCTTTTGCTTTCCTTACCTGTCTGAAAAACCTCTAGCTCTTCACTGGCTGGGAATCCTACATGAGCCAAATCAATCCGAGATTAGTGGATGAAACAGCAAACACCTCCCAGGGTAGCTTTCCTGTTAGTAGATGAAATATTCTGCAGGTACAAGCCCTTACATGCCTAGCAGAGACAGCATTCCTGGCTGCCCTTTGCAGTAGTCGTTTTCTTTTATAAATACTTCCCATTGCAGAGGAAGCGCTGAACGCAGAGAGCTGCCCCTTGTCTTCCTGAAGACACACGCTGGTGCTGCGCGTAAATTGGCTTCTCAGGTTTTTGCTTACCTTTGCTAAGCCAAGGGAGAAGGACCGATCAAGCCATCTTGCTCTACAGATAATAGTTTATTAAGTTATAATGTCAGAAGTTGTCGAAGCAAGATTACACTCACTTTTATGAATTTGCCTGATGACATAGAGTTTAGAGAAACACTGGTGTAAATATTCATTGTATGGCTTAATTGGTTTGATATAGTGTAGCAACATGAGCATAGTCAGATGCTTGTTATGTAGGTCTTCGTGTTGTTTCAAAGTCTTTATTATTATGACAGCAAAGTCTTGTTCATTAAAGTTTCACAATCCATTTTCATTAGGATGAAACTGATTCTGTAAATGAACAGTTGCTCTGAAAAATCAAACCCTTGCAGCTATCACAGGGGAGGTACAAAGTCTGTATTAATTATCAGGAATATGGTGTCGATCGAAGATGTTAATTGCCCTGATGGTTAGTTATTTGGGGAATTGCCATGCATTTCATGCAGGGATAATAAAAATGAATTTTTAAACAAAGAGATCTTAAAATAATATATAATCTGTAGAGAATACCAACATCAAAGGCTTATCTCAAAGCTTTGAATTTTATCTTTGTGGTCCAAAATGTTAAAGATGAACTGAGCAATATTTCAGCTGGTTCAAGTTTGTGAGAGGAAAACAAAACAAGAGTTAATTAACTGTTATTACAAACCTTTTCAACTTTAATTTGACTTTCAAATATTAGCATTTATCTATGAACTATGCTTCTGGGTTTGACAAATTAGCTTTCACAGAACAAGTTTAATTAGGCTTCATTGTGCTTTTATGTCACTTTGCACAGTTCCAGACAATGAATGGATTAACTTACTAAAAGTCATATGTTTAAAAGAATTGTTGAATGCTAAGAAGGTTGACAAAGTTGGAAAGCTTTACCAGCTTGATGCAGAAAAGATGCACCCTGTTTAGCATGATAACACGCATTCTTTGCAGAGAGCAGCTGCTGCTGACATACACAGCCCTGCCTGGCTGCTGTCAAGACCCACAGGCTATTTCAGCTCTATGCCACCCTAAGAAACTATGGGCTGTGTGGTTACTACCAAAGCATGATACCTACGAAAGACAGGGAAGAGACAGGAAAGAGAGAGCTACAGGTGCACTGCACAGAACTAGGAGTGCTGCTTCTCTAGCTGGAATAAAATTATCTCTTGATGAACTTCTGTTATATTTTTAGAGTTTTTTTTTTTTTTTAAACAGTGTCTTTTGAGATGCTACATATTTATGCCAAAGAGGTCAAAAAGGAGATAAAAGTAAATAAGAGACTATGAAGCAATATGGCAAGCCAATTTGACTCAACATAACCCCAGGTGAGAATGGTGAATGTGGCAGGAAATGTGCAAATAGATCCCAAAGTCTGAGAAACATGTCGTTGTTGACCCTCACGATGAGATATGTCACTTTGAGAGTCATTAACAGAGCAGGAACTCTGTTGGATCCTGCCTGTGTAGAGGCAGGGTAACAAACACGGCATGGGGGATAAAATTAGGAGCCTGGTTTGTTGCTGAGGATTAGACCTCTTTTGGTTCCCTCTCCATTCTGTTCCTTCCTTATAGCCACCTGAGCGCTTCTCCAGCATGTGCCGTGATAGAGATATAGTAGCATTGACCTTGTTTGTCTGGAAAAGACATAGCTGGCACTTGACAAAATTTTGGGAGACAAAATCTTGAATAGACCAGTCAGGACAGTATAAAGTTGCACATTTTTTCTCCCTTATAGTTTGACAAGTGCCAGTTACTATAATTTTCTGTATATGCATTATTGGAAATTTCCAGCATTTTGGCACAGTTTATACAAATACATAGAATAGAAGTGAAAATGAGACCAAGTGAGGGACAAATTTGAGGGAATATTCAATATCCTTTTATACTTCATACTCCCATTTCCCTTAGCAGGGTTTATTAGTGCTCAAAGAGAATGGGCACCCAAGTAAACACCCTTAGCATTATCTTATATTTTGCTAAAATTATGCTCAAAAAACATATATAAAATGAAAGAACTCATGTATGAGAGGTTGCCGGAAAATGGAAAAAGAATTTATGGAAAACTTTTAAATATTTGCCCTTTTCTGTTTTGTAAAGTTGAAAAAAGATCAATATTTGGAAAACATACTCATTAATCAAAATCCTTTGTTTTCCTTATTTTTTCATTTTTGTACAGAATTAGGTAAAAGACATTATGTCTGTGCATGTTTATTTAGACCTTTCCTCTTGTTTTCACTCTTTTCACTGCCTTAATTACATCAGAAAAATTGCAAATAAAAAAATTAAGCCCACAAGTTAAAAGATTTCAATTCCAGAATACAAATTTATCTAAAACCAAACACCACATTTTTAAAGACCATTTCCCAATATTTTTAAGCACAACATTCAGCCTATAAATGTTAATCAGCTTTGACATGCAAGACTCTCATATGTAGCATCTGAGTCTGAATATGCATTTTATTACTCTGTTTATTGCAGAGCCCAACTGATTTCAATGAGAGATTATTGAATAAGAGTAGTGTAAAATATTAAGTAAGGACTTCAGAATTTGGTCTGCTTACAATAAAGTCCCCAGTGTTGGAAAGGTTTGTACATTTTATACTTAACGTGCCCTGTAAGCACATCCTTTGAAGTCAGTGGGACAGATCTTCTGTTGGTATCAGTTACTCTCCTTCCACTGATTTCAGTAAGGTGATAACATTTATGGCAGCTCAAGAGCTATTCCATAAGGACTAAAGGCTATTGCAAAGTTGCATGCCTAGATAATTTTTCCTGACTTCCACAAACTCTGTTTCCTCTCTTTTCCCAGAACTTTCAAGAAGCCTTTTATAACATTTCATTTTACTGCAGTGATGACAAGAGTTTAATTTCAATGATGGAAGAGAATCGTGTACTGCTGTGGAGCATAAAATGTTATAAACAAAAGGCAAGTGATAAATCAGACACACATACTGTACTTTATTTATATATATTTCAAGGTAGATGGCTTGCTAGTTGTAGTAGTATTCAATTCTTTCAAGTATGCTTTTGCTCTGAGAAGACATTGTATCCTTTGTGCAATTTTTCAGTTTCCTGTGTTGTACTTCAACTCAGTGAAAATGTAGCCGTTGGGTATTATTTTCTCTGTTGATGAAAGAGCAAATCAAGTAGGGTTTTTCTTCCATGTTGTCATGTCTAACAAAGAGCTTATAAGATAATTTATACTGTCAATTTTGGACTGTACAGGCCATTCTTTTCTTTTAGGTACTAGGATAAATTTTAGAGTATGCTCTTGAGAAACTGCTCTCTGAAAACTCCCAGTGTTTTCTCTTGTAACTCACTGTATGCTCATGCAGTGCTAAGTGGAGTTTTGCAGCACACTAGGCCACAATGCACAGTGGTCAAGTGGAGGATACACCTGTTCTTAATTATTTTTTGGATTTTCTTATTTGTCCTCTGGATTCAGTGCTTATGGTGGTTTACTTTTACAGGATTATAAGTAAACCAGAATTAAAGTACAGAATTAAAAGAAAAATGTGAAGCTGTTTGTCCAAGCAAGCTCTTTCAGAAGATAACACAAAACTCTGAAGTTGGTATTGGTGATTCTTGGTTGAATTTTTGAAACAAAACACATCTGCATTAATAAAGATACATAAGTGAACTTCTGCACCGGCTCTCTTGACAGATGAACTCTGGGGCAACAAACTTCAGCTGTATATCAGACAGTTGAAAAAAGATACAGACATAGCCAAATCATTTTGAGATGGCAGTCCTTCTGTAAGCAGGACACAAGGGCAGGGCACAGGCCAACTCTTTTACTGCTGAATCAGGGAGGGTAAGCATTTTCACACTTTTCTGGAAAATGGTGAAATGGTCTTGAGTTATTAAAAACAGTAACCTTACTTGTAGGTTCAGCAATATATCAACTCTGTGGCTACCTTCTTATCCGAAGCATTGGTTCCCAGACCCCAGAAGATATGGCCCATGGCCAAAAACCTAACTCCCCTTACTCAGGGGAGGAATTACAGTTCCTTGCTGAAGAAAGAATATATGTCTCTTGCTTCAGAGGTAGCAACAGCTGTGAGGGTGCTTGGTTCTTGGAAGGGGAAGGGAAAAAAATCATGATTTTTCTGGAAACAACTTCTGTTATGACCACTTATCTTCATCTAGAACATGATTTGTTGCATGAAAATGAGGGGTAAAGGCAGAAAGATACAGATCCTCAGATCTTACGGGGAGGAATGTAAATTGTTCCCTCATTTTGTGTGAAAACATAAAGAATGAGGAGGAGTATACTTCCGAGGTTTAAATCCTTTAGAAGCACGGGGTGCATCACTGCACGAACTTCTGGATGCACTTACACCGTGGAGACAATCTGTCACAAGCAAACTAGGCACTTCCCTCGCCAGAAGCCTATTGTCACTGCAGGTAGAGTGTTGCCCATTTGCTGAATCGTTTCATGCACTCTCTAAATCATTGCAGGCCATCTATTTGCAAAGCGTTAGTGGAGGAAGCATAATGTGCTTTCATGGTAATGTAAAATGCATTAGAAATGAATTGCATGATGCTTACTTCTCAAATTACAGCAAAGACAATGACGACCATATGTGCAAATGCAAATTATATATAAAAATATCACAAATGAATCCCTGAGATGTAACACTTGTTGTTCATTTCTATAAATATTAACATATCAGGATTTATTTTGACATACCAGTAAGATAAGTGCTAGAACTGACAATAATAATGTATAATTTATGTCCTTCATATTACCTTAACATCACTGTGCTTACATTATTGCATAAATTAATTTAATGTTTCTGACATGCAGCAGATTATTCAAGCATTTGTTCTTTTGTCTTTCACTGGTTTCTGTTGCTGTTTTCCAAATTATAGAATATTATTATACTCTAATGTTTATTTTATGGTGCATACAATTCATAAAGTCACTTTAAAGTTCTGAAAGCTTTTATTTAGCACTCAGATAGGCATATGTTGTTATAAGATGGGGAAGAAGCATTAAAGCTTTTGTATATTAAATGACTTTATGCTTTTGATGCAAATTGACAATAGCTTAGAAATGCAAAGCTCAGGATAAGTCAAATCTGCAGCCTGCACTGTTAGGGTACTTTACGAAATGTATGGTTGGCAGTTGGAAGGAAGTGAGAGTCTTTCCCAAGTGTGAGCTTGAATTCCTTTGGAGTTTGTCAGTTGGAGCTACTGTGCTGTCGTTACCTGGACCCTGTGCTAAGCTGGGCATCGCTCAGCGGGCATGTGACACTGAGGTGAGAGAGAGGCATGTTCCCCCAGCGCCAGTGGGTGCTGGGAGTTGTAATTTCACAGTACTCTGATCATTAGAACTAACTCACCCTAAATGACAGGTTGTTCTGAGGGTTCAACTTAAAATACCAAGCAAGAACTTAACATTCTTTAAAAGGCAGTATGTTATGCGAACGTTTAAATGAATAGAATAACATAGCACTGAAAAGCAGTTCTTCAAGGAAAAAGAGGCTGCTGTTTTACATTCAGCATTTTAACACAGAGTCATTGTTGTCTCCTTGCCAAATATTTGAGATGGTGAAATTTTATCTTAGGTGTGTAAGACAGTTTCTCATTAACACTGGAGTCTGCTCTTAGTAGCAATGGTAGAAAATGTCATGTTTCTATTCTCTTGACCTATTTTGATATAAGTGAATCCCTCATTTTTTGTCTTTCTCCCTTACCAGCAGGAATAATACTATGCATTTTTTTTCGTTCTGAGTTAAAAGGAAAAAGAGTTATTAAAAATCAAATACTGTTCCGCAGACACTGAGGCAGAATAGCAGCTTCAGGATTGTACTGATGAAATGCGACAGGGGAGGCAATTGTATCCTGAAGTGTCTAAGCACAAAAGCAGCAGCGAGCAGAGCAGTCTCTTAGGTTTGCAGGGGAAGCTGTCCTCTGTGATAGCTGTTGTGGCAGTGGCGCCTGCTTCCCACAGGGGAAAGAGAGACTCTGTTTGGAAAGGGAAGTACAGGCAGCAAGCTGTGATGCTACAGAAAGAAAAACTGGTAAGGGGCTGTGGGTGGAAGTATATGAGCACTGTAGCTAGCAACTAAGCGTTATAGCAAAGGTTGCATGCTGCAGAAGTCCTTCAGGAGAAATGAACTGCTGGATAAGGTTCATGCCTAGGTGATGGAACCGCTGCTGAGAGCAGTTGTTAGTGTAGGTAGCAGCTGGAAAACAGAGCTGAGCCAGAAGCAGTAAGGCTTGTGTCTGAAATCCTTGGAGACAGGGGAGACAGAGGAACAATTCAGCCTCTTTGGTGGGCTTGGCTACTTGACCTGGCTGACAGCTAGAGCTGAGAAATCTGCTTTTCTGGTCAGGGGAATCAGTATTCTGTGCAAGCAGTGAGGACAAGAAGGGAAGGGAAGAGAAGCTGCAAAGATGTTGAAAGAATCCTGTGGCAAAAGGAAGAGTGAAACAGCTAGAGACAGTCATGAAGGATCTGAAGTATTCCTAATCTTTTGGGGGAGAAGCTTTGTTGTGATGTGATCACATATGTGCCTCAGCTTTGATCAAAACAATTACCAGAAGTGGCAATCAACTGTGTTGTGTGGCTTAGGCAGAGCAACATTTTAAGTAGAACTCCGTTACCTACTGTAGGACATGAGAAACAGTATTGGGGGAGCCAGGTAATTTTTTTATTGTGTTGTTGGATGATCTGGCTGTTCATTAGCTCTCTCACAAATGTGGTCAAACCTCAGTTATCCTGAGACCATGTCTGTGCTTGAAAGCTGGTGATGGTGGTGCTGTCTGCAACACCAGTGAAACATTCCTAATCTGGCCACAGCTGTACTGGCAAAACTAACTCCCAAGAGAGAAATCAGCTATTCTGGCAAAAGCTCAAATTTACTGGTAAAACCACATCTATGCAAGGGCCTTTTGCCAGCACAGCTGTGTTGGTTGCAAATCCCATGTCCTCGTACCCCTGACTTTCTGCTAGCAAAAGTTTCGTGTAAAATTTGCCTCAGAAAGAAAATAATAGAGATTCACTCGTATTTGTTCAAACCTACTTGTTCAAATATAGAAAGTAAGGGAAAATCTCCATAACGTTATAGCTCATTCAGGCTCTAAATAGAGCTTTTCTCACTTGCATTTCTTAAACGTTGATTTTTATTTTGTGTTGAGCACTTTAGTACCAAATTATCAAAAATGCAATCTGGTAACCTGAGCCACATTACAACTTCAATACAGCACTGCCTCATTCTGTGCTAAACCACAGCTCTTTGATGAAAAACCATGATAAAGAGCTACATTGTACAAAACACAGTGCAGCCAGCTGCAAATATTCCAGGGCTATCCAGTAGTAAATAGCATGAAGTATAGAATGCATGGAGGCTAATGTTCTCATTCATTCCTTTTTTTTTTTTTTTTTTAGTAGAAATCCATAAAGAAAACCATGTAAAATCTGTCCACCATCAGCTGAAAGCATCAAGAAAACGGAGTTATTTCATCACTTATCTACCCAATGAGAACACAGTGCAAATATAGATGTAGCTTTCAGAGCTCTTCATTAGGTTTAAGAGTGAATTAAAGCTCTAGATTCTTCTCCTCCCCCACACTCTGAAAAAATTATGATTTGACCTTGCTTTTGTGGGCCAAGCAACGAGCATTGTGGTCAAGTCAAAGACTTGCCACTTTGTCTAAGCAAGAAACCTTAAAAGGAGTTATACTTTTCGTATCACTGTGATATGTTAGTTAAAAATAGATCCTTCTGAAAAAAAAAAACAAGTATGCATAAAGGAATTATAGGAATTTTACGTATAAATATAAAGGCAAGTTCGAAAAGGCCTGCAGAAACAGATGTTGTTGGTGTATGGCACACGTCTGCCCAGCTGTCATTTGTTGAAGAATCCAGTGCAAGCTCTTGTTTCAACTGATTACAGGAAAACAGTAAAGTTTCAAAAGTGTGCAAACATGCACAGACATCACCAGAACAGGCAGTTCCGGTCACTAAGCACTAATGGCTTAGTAGCCATGAACTACATGGCTAGTAACAGGAAATGGAAAGGTAAGAGCAAGTCATTTCAGGAGCAGAGGCACCACTGCAGAAGGTTTTGTGTGTGATTGCATTTTGTGCTTAGTAGTATAATCTGTAGGGAGAATCTCCTGTTGTCTTTCTCCTGTGATTCTCATCCTGGCTTTTCAAAAGGGAACTTTTATGAAGTCTTATGGTCTCCCCAGTATAAACTTTTCTAGGGCCAATTAGCACACAGCTTGCAGCTTTTCCTGCCATTGCCTGTTTTTACTAAACACGGTACCTTTGATACTGGTTCTACTTGCAGATGTAGATGATATAGGAAACTTTAGGGAAAAAACGATGGACAGACTTAAAAGCAACAGTTGTGCATCTTAAGGCAATTGAGGAAAGATCTAGGGCTTTTTTTAAATGATAATTCAATATATAAAATATCCTTTTCCAAAGTGTTACCTGGGTCTAATATGACAGTTGTAGGAAAACTCTGTCTTGCCAGGCATATCCTGAAGTGGTGCCAAAGGCTGCCTTGCACATGGTGTGTTAGGAGTTATTCATAACTCAGTGTGGGTACCTACTAGCACAGGAATCTGCAGAGTGATTTTTGAAACCCACACAGAATCTTCAGAAGATAGTTATATTTCATGTTGGCTTTTTCATGCTATAGAGACTATGCATAATCGCGGCATGCATAAATAGTGCTAGAACTTGAGATTCCCGCCCTCTTCCCAAGGAGATGTTCCCACATCTTTTATTTTTGGGAGGAGAAAGAAGTGGGAGGGTGTCGCATTGCATTGCAGCCAGGAGGTGAGTACCATGTTCATTGCAGTTCATGCAGACATGGGGAAACTGCGCTTGTGTGGTTGTGCCTTTGTGAGTATCTGTGATACTTCATGGCAGTAACATCAAAGCATTAAAATATTATGCATGGTCACAATTTGTTAGGAAGAAAACTTAAATTCATATAGTTTTGTTTTAGTGGATGCTAGTTTTGTTTTGTTTTTTTTTTCAAGCTGTTAATAAAGCCTAGACCTAGGTTTGTGGCTCAGCTGACAAAAACAGCTCCTCAACTGAAGCTCTATGAAAGGGCTTGGATAGTGCAAGGAACTATAATGTTGTTTCTCATTAAAAATAAGCGGGTTTATGAGTAGATGCCAGAACTAAAAGTTTTACATTATTTTATCCTTCATCATCATATATGAATGTTTCTAAAGGCCAACAAAGGGAATAGCCATAAAGGAAAATAGAAGTAATGTGGCAAATGAGTTCACTAAAATCCATGGAATACCTTCAGCAGTATTGCAAGAGACTTGAGGTGATTATGGGTGAAAATCTATGCATCAGAATGCATGGATGTGACCTGATGCACCCTGGTATTGTGATCTGAGCCTGAGATAGGGAAAGTTACCCCTGTGGACTGCGACGGGTCGGTGCCCTCGGCTGCTGCGCAGAGGCTGCTCTCAGGGCAAGGTCTCTGGCGCAGCATAGGCATAGCACAAAAACCTTGGTCTAGAAAAGGTGAGAAAGAGTATGTCATCCAGTATGCCAGTATTCCTGTCGTGAGGACCCCCATAGTTCTGGTTAGGGGAATATGCATTTTTTTAAATTAAAGTATATGTTTCATCTGTAAAAGTGTTGGAGAAAGTGGTGTAAGTGGTGTTCTCTTCAAGTATAAATCTTGGTGAAATTTATTCTGAAAAAGTTCAGCTTGTGAATCTTTTTTAGAACTGTATCTTCTTTTTATCTGAACTCTCACTTCCTGAAGAGGACTGTTACCTGAGACTTTCCAAAGTCGCAGGCCAACAGCTTGCTAAGTGTACTTCTTTCCCTGGTGATAAAATAGTTTGTTCATGAAAGCCTGGGTCTGCAGGGGACCTTAGTCACAGAATACTTCAGGCCTCTCTCAATATTAAGTAAATGAGGAATCTGTCTGCTCTTCTCAGTACAGAGAAACATCCCATGTGCTTGTTGTACTGCTTGTCAGTGAAATGGGAGGTCAAACAGTTACTCCTTCCTGTACTGTTTTGTGTCACTGCCCAGGAGATAGGCCGGAGAGGCCTGGGCTCTCGCATTCCAGCAGAAGAGCAGCCCTGCTCTATGGTGGGGATGAGGCTTGATCATTCTCTCTCTTGCGAAAGGTCCATTGAACTGGCCTCTCAGTTAAAAAGTAGATAGTGTTTTGACAGTGTTTCCAGATTACACTAAAAATGTAGAATTTGCAGACAATCATCAGGATAAATAACTTCCTTTCTGCGAGTGGTTTGGTGCTGGCTGCGCAGATGGCGGAGCGGTGGGAGTTGGTGTCAAGCAAAGGTCAAGCAGCTCCTTATGCCGTTGGTCGCCTGCGGGCAGAGCGCCCCTTGGAGTTAGCCTTTTGTGGTGCAGCTACCAAGAGTGCAGCCAGATGTGACATCAGGAATGTAGCAATCATCCATACGCTTCCTTCCATGTTTTCCTACCTGAGAAAGGACGATTGTGGCGTAGAGGAAGTCCTTAATGTCAGCCTCAGGCCAGGTTACAGCTTTTAGTGCTTGACAGGCTCACTGCTTTGGGGCTAGTCTGCAGAACTGATTAACTGCCTGGGTGCTGGTGGCAGAGGGGGGAAGCTTGAGGGAAGACCCATTGCTGTCTGTGGTGCAGTATGCAGTTATCCCCATGAATGACTGGTCTCTTCATATATTTTTGATTTACCCTAGTTAGATCTCTAGCTGACCAGCCTTTTATTCAAACTGGTTCATTTCAGTGTGGTAGAAAGTGAACTTTGGGAGGCCACATCAGGAGCTGGGGCACAGATGGTGCTCCAGGCTCCTCTCTTATCGGTTCAGCCCTTCGCTGAGCGCAAGGAGAGCTTCCTCGTGCTAATGGATGTGAAAAGCTAACACAAGTGGAGCATGTTTTGTGGATCAATTCTGAAATGCCCAATGAATGCTTCCAGAAAGACATTTTCTGTGTTAGCCCAATTCCCTCCTTTTCTTCTTTTTTTAAAAATTCTATTTATGCTCTGTCTTCCAACCTTTTCATCTTGAAAGGCAAAGATGCTGCTTCAAAACCTTTAGGGTCCTGCAATCAGGAAATGGGAAGACGCTTATTTTGTTCTTTAGCAGAGGGTCTCTCTTCAAAGAGGGCAGAAGCAACCTGTATGGCCTCAGGGACATGGAGAGAAGAGATGGGCCCTGTTTTGTGTAATCTCTAGTTTGACCTGTGTCTCAAAAGTGGCAATGTGAGAGGAGGAATTGTGAAATGGGAAAACAATCAAAATTATTGGCAT
Organism: Tinamus guttatus; assembly: GCF_000705375.1. The sequence continues at coordinate 273,802 of NW_010589267.1, read as the reverse complement.
TTGGTCAATGGTCTTTGGGGGCCTCAGTCTAGGTGGCGTGAGCCTAAAGGCAGCTCAGACTCAGTGGGCGCACAGTGAGATACATGATCAGGTATTGGTTCTTCATCCTTTCTGGGGCTATCCTGCATGGAAGTCTCTTGCTTTTTTTGTTGTGCACGTTCCTGAACTCTCACAGAATCAGCAGGTTGGAAATCATTCTCGGTGTAGAAGCAGGCCCTGGATCCAGTGCTTCTCCTTCCTGAACGTGAGCGAGGCCGCCAGCAAGGGGATGCCAAGGACCATGAAAATCTCAGTTAGAGAGCACAGCTGGAGTTCCTCTGTGGCTCACAGCCCGTGAATCTGTGGTGGGTAAAAACAGCGATGACTCCCTCTTCCATCCTAGCAGGGAGGGAAGCGGCCTGCAGGAGCAAGCCTGCAGGCTTCTCATTCGCCTGGGAAAAGAGAGGAGCCCCCCACAGCTGTGATTACTCTGAGCCTGTATGTAGAGGGGAGCAGATGGCAACTCGGAGGGGCACTTGTTGCTCTGCGCGGTGCATGTGTGTGATAAAAGGCGCGTGTCAGGTTTGCAGCGCTCCTGCTGCAGAGCACCTTTCCGTGATGCGTAGGGATGAGAGGCTCAAGGAAGGAGGACCTGGTCCTGTGGGGCTGACCCTGCAGAGGAAAGTGCAGTAGGGAAGCGTGGCAAGTGAGATGAGGCCCCGGCAAGGTAGTGTTTCGCAAAGAGGAAGGTGAACAAACGTGGTGTATGCAGAGGGTGAAGAGAAGAAGTAAAATGGGAAGCAAGGTAGGTGATGAGAAGGAAGGGCAAAAACAGGAAAAGCAGCTTGCTTGGTTGTATTGGGCTGTTAGGCACAAAGGGACAGAGAAAATAAGTCAGGGTCAAAATGTGAAGTACATGTTTTAGTCATCAGATGGAACTGCCAGATATAGTCCTTTCCCTCAGCTTGCCAGGATAATGTTTTTATTCTACTGCAGCTCACCCACTAACCTAGCTAGCAGGAGTGATGGCCCTTTGTGACACAGCCATGTCTTTGCAAGCAAAGTTAGCCTATAAAATCACAGTTCTTAAACGGGTGCAGGGAAAAGATTTGGCTCCAAAGGCAAGCTAACTGCCTCACTTAAAGGAAGTTTTGTATTAGACTTTGCAAAAGAGAGAGGGAGATCTTGCAGCAGTTGCATAATTTGAAATAGTAAGGGTATAAATTTGATAAAGCCTCAAACCATATAGGAGGCTTAGTTTTTCCTCATTTACAAGATGGATTGGTCAATGGCTTATGTTGTTCAACTTTGTTTCTAATGGTTTAAAATTGAGTTTGCTTTCCAGTACGTGTTTGATTTCCTACCATCTAGCTTTCTGAAATATGCACAGGGAATGTGATGGATCTTCAAACTCAGTTACAGATACTTCTTTGAAACTTTGATCTTTACAAACTTTACAAATGTCCTTGGATCTTTACTGTGATTTTTTCACTTTTTATTTTGACTTGAGAAAACAGATTCTGTAATCAGTCACTGCTAATTTTAATTGAAGTTATTTCTCAAAGTGAAGGATGATATGGGGCTGACAGGATAGAAATTTATTCACCAACTTAAGATTTGGGCCATTATTGCTATTCAGTTGTAAGGACCACACATGTGGAGCATGCCAGGGCAGATGAAGGTGTGTCTAGTGCAATGTATTTTCTTCAACATTTGTCACAAAAAATCTATTTCAGAGAAAAGAATCCTACTTCTGTGACTTTACTGTGGTAGGATGTGTCTTGTAGAACCACTATGAAAATTATCTTGGCTATAAACAGGAGAACTAATGATCCAAAAACATTTTCCTTCATTTACATCAGTAAGAATATTTACATTCACACTTATCATATAGCTCTAGACAATAAATAGTAGTAGTAAGCAGATGGAATTTGTTATTAAAAAAACTTTTCATGTGAAACTGAGTCCTCATCTCTACCAATAACAGGCAGAGAGATATGGTGACAGTCTGTATTACAGTTATTGTGGTGATACACCCGTTTTAGTCTTTGTGTAGATCCACACATGGAAATTTTACTGATTTTTAATAACGGAAGAGAGTTTGCACACAAGCTAATCGATTCACAAATCCATCTGTTCAGACCGATATGTTACGCACGGTGAATCAGGGAACTCATGAAAAATGAAAAATGGTGTTATCATATTAGAGAAGTTTGCTCTCTTTGGCAGCACATATATAATGCCCGTGCCCGTAATCGACTAGACTTTTCCCTGTGCTTTCAGAAGCCTGCAGGCTAAATGGAAGTGAATGCCATGGGCATTATGGTCTTGATTATATGGTATATCCATTTTCGTATCCTGGATGCCTGACCATAGCCTCTGGGCATCTGTAACAGAGGAGCAGCCCTACTAACTCATGCATTTGTTACCGGTGTCTGCGGCTGCATTTCATAATGGTTTGAAGTTCTTCTGCTGTTAAAGCTTCTGTAAGAACTGTTTTGAGCAGGTCACCCAGAATGGCTAATTCCGCTCTGGCTTTTAGGTTTCACAGGTACAGTTCCTCATGAGATCCCAGCCACTCTTCCCTGAGATTGCCATGCTTCCAAAGTTGAGTTTTCATCCCTTTTTTTTTTTCACTCCTGTTCTCCTAATAATTACTGTCCCCTGGGCACCTGCAAGCTTACAGTCACTCAAAACAGTATTTCAGTACGAAATTCATATAATGTGGGTCTTTGGTGTTGTGTGGGAGATGTTAAAAGTAGAAATCTGTTTTTATAGAAGACTCTGATTTGGAGGGTAAGAGAACAGGAGTGGGGATAGGGAATTTGTATTTTCATTCATCAGTCTCCTGTGAAACCGTGTCTTGCTTTTCTCACCACATTCCTCTTCTGAACAGGCAAGCTTTCTATTGTTAAAATGAAGTGGGGAAGGAGAAGAAAACTTTTTTTTTTTCCCCACTTTTTCACTTTGCAGTGCAAGTTTTTCTCCCCTTCTGTGTGAATGCAGCCAAGCACCCAGACTTAAAATACATTTTTTAAAATGGAAAGGAGACATTTTTTCTTTGTTTTTTTCTGGAGAAGCTTATTGATAGTGCTTGTGATAGGCAGTAACTCAAGAAGCAGCAGCAAGTGGAGCAGTGTGGGTAATGTTTGTGAGGTGGCTGATGTCTCACCTTGAAAGTCATCTTAACTTATCGTTATCTTCTTCACCTCGTCCGTGAAACACTTCTAGTTCCCCTCAGTAAATGTTCACTGCGGTTGCCCTGGAAGCCTGGTGCCCGTGCCGTGTCGCCCCAGCGTGCTTGCAGCACACGGCTTTTCTGGGTGCTGCGGGCTGAAATCTGATCCAGAGCCCTAGGTGGGGGAGCACCAGGCAGGCGCTCCCCCGCCTTTGGGAAAGGGCCTTGCTTTGCAGTGTCTGTGGTTTCAGGAGCCAGAAAGACAAAAATGTTCTTGTGATTCCCATTTTGCTGGAAGGGGATGTAATGTTTAGCTCAAGTTTGTGTAAGACAAAGCAGGACACAGAGCTCAGCTTTTGTGTCCCAGCGCTGGTTCTAAGCAAGAAGCCGCTTTTAAGAGGCACGTGTCCTGAATACTCTGTTATTAATAGTGGTTTACATAACAGCCTGCAGCTCCATTTCAATATTACAGAGTAGGACTCACTCTCTTTATATGAAAATGACCTGGATTTATATGAGCAATAGTGAAACACTGTTGTAGTGAAGGGCTTTGAAGAGCGGGAGGAAGGGAACACGAAACTAAAAATACGAAATATGTACTGTACATAATTCTAACAATGTTATCTGAAAGACAGTAAAAATAGACTCAATTAGGTATTGTCAGAGCTTTTTTTCTCCATGCAGCTGCCTAACCAAATATGACAATTTTTCAACAATATGAAAGTTCTAACACAATGCATGATACATTGTACTGAATTCATTAACACTTTGCTACCTTAAACATCGTTGTAAAGAGGGAAAATAACGTAAGAGAAGCTTGTCATTTTTGTTGTTGTTCCTTTTGTTTCAGTGACATGTTTGGAATTGCATGCCTGCGAGAGTTTTGTGATCTAAATTTAATGATCCTAACAGGGATTTAGTAAGATATTGTTCTTTTCTCTTGCAGACATCCCTAGGCTGAGTGCTACATGAAAAGTGTGACTCAATTATACAAAAAATGTAATTTATCTTTAAAAATAAAAAGCCTTTTCATGCAGTATTCCCACAGGGAAGTAGCCTTAGTGTAAAGCTTTCGCTCTACTTTGCAGCACTATAATTTCTATAGAATGAGAATTTGCATACAGTGTACAGAGTAGCTGTATGCACATGTGTACCCCACCCCCTGCACACATTTTCATGCATAAAGACATTATGATGATAGCTAATATATTTGGTTTGATTTGGCATTGAGATCTGCAGGTGTCTACTCCCATCGCAGTGTTGTCAAAATGTATAGAATTAGTAGAGAGAACGGTGGGTCACAGTGCAGAAAGAGTGCTAAAATTCAGATCTTCAGCTATGTTAAGGTGCATTACATTAAAATTCTGATCTTTTTTGTACAAACCAGCTTTTTCCTGCCATACTTTCCAGATTATTGTGTTCAAGATAAACCCACTATTATTGGGAGAGTCTTCACGTTGATCATGCAGTAAATACTGCTTTGGGCACGCTCTCAGGATTAGAGTATGTTTACTCCCAGGATTAAGAGTATATTTTGTGGATATAACCTACTCTTTGTAGATACATCTTGACTTGAACCACATAGAAAAACTGTAGAAGTAAACATGAATTTGATGCGTTTAGGGGAGGTAATAGCAGGGTGAAAGCCTGGGAAATTGTATCAATTATGGGGCAATATCATAAACTCATTATAAATTTTATCTTTTGTCTGAACTTACTGCGGTGTATAGTTACAGCAAATTGCCCAGGAGTATCCTAGTCAAATGCTGACAGCATTTAACCAATGCTCTTCTGCTGCCCTCTTTTACCTTTAGCACTTGGAATCAGGAAGCATCTGTCCTGCGTGTTCAAAATTAAATAGGATTTGCTAGGGGATGGAAATGAGTTTTGGGGAGGTTAGACTACAGTCCTTTTTCACTCCTAACAAGGTATTCATTGTTGCATAGATCTAATTTTCCTGTTCTTGCCCATCTGAAGAGCACGTTCGTGATGTTCAAGGGACAGAAACTTCAGATGTCAGTTTGACATAGGTTTGCCCTGGCGTGTTTATGCAGGGTACTGTGCACCTACTGTGTTATCTCTGCGTTTTTAAAGTGGACTTGGGACTGTTGCTTCCTCTTTCAGATACTAGTCACATTTCATGTGAAGGGAGTAAAGGAAGGTTACAGGGATAAAAACTACACCAAGGGACGAATTTCCTTAGGAATCTGTTTTTGATAATATTTACATGAGGAGCTGCTAATATTTTCAGTCTGATAGGGGCCTATTTCAGCTTTTTAGAGAAGGTCCCTTCTGTATAAAATTGTGAAGTTACTTGACAAGTGCATGTCAAACTTGGGAAGGATGCATCAGAACCAGAGCACTTTGAATATGTAGCCCCTGCTGTGATATTTTCCCTAACTGCAGAAAGGTTTCATCTTAAATTAATTGTGGAACCTTATTCAGATTAAGTTATTTTCTACCTGGCACACATATTTATACTTCTTAACCTTTTGTATATATGCTAGTAAAACTTTCCCTCTTCCTATGTTAGCCATTCATCCATCCTTAGGTGAATTTAAGAGCATTAAAAAATCAACCCTGCCATAAAATTACTGAAAACTTTATGGCTATTTTGTGAGGTATTCATTTTAATTTTTCGCCAAGATGAATTTTCTTCTAGTCGTCTTCATGGTGTGACAATGATAGGGATTGTGCAGTGTGCTGTGTCAGCTGGTGCGACTCGTGCTGCTTTGCTGCACTGAACTGCTCCATGTGTAGCCGTGGTGGTGGCCATGGCGGTGGCCGTGGCGGTGGTGGTAGCCGTGGCGTGCGAGCCGAGCGGTGGCGGTGCCCGTGGGCAGCAACCACCACATGGGAGTCTCTCTCTTTTGCAGTCCTGAGGTAGCCCGTGGGTGGGCCCTGTGGCTGCGCTCGTCCCACAGTAAGACAGAAGTGTTGTTCAAAGTATGTGCTGCTAGTTCAGTGAATTGTGGCCAGCATCTTCCAGTTTGGGAGTGTGCGATTTACTCATCATTTACGTAGGGTTGCAAGGGCTAATAGTTGTACTATGGCCCAATCAACTCTGCCTATTCATTTATTTTATGGATTTTACCTTGGGATCCAATAGAAGCAAGAGGGGAAGGGGCCACGCTGTAGTAGACTCTGCTAGCGCTAGTTAAGGCGCTTTCTGCTTGTTTTCATAGCATGTCTATGGACTTTGAAACAGTTGAAAGATATTTTGGTCCAGCGAGGGTTGGTTCTGAGTGGTGAATCAGTCCCTCGTCACTGTTGCAAAAGTGTCCATTTGTCAGAGCTCTTTGAGATCTTTCCAGATGAAAGATGCTAACAGATGTAGGATAATGGGTACATGCAAGATAGTCGTCATTAATAAATATTGAAAAAAAGAAAAGAACAACCCTCTGTGAACGATGTAAAATAGCACCAATGAGTATTTAATCTGTTTTTTTAATTGAATTTTCAGCTTAAAGAGGGGAACTTTTCTTCTTGTTTGAAAAATTGAAATAGAAAAATGAATATTGAAATGTATTGACTTGGGATTTTCAATGCAGTTTAAATAACTAATTAAGAAAAAGTTGCAGGGAAGAAAAACATTAAAATATGCAATAATTTATTTTTAATAAGTGTAAAACAGATTATTTTAATTACCACATTTTTAAAAATACAGGGTAAATAAAATGTATTAAATTGGCATTCACAGAGATTTGGAATTGAAGTATAGAGATTAAAGCCTTTTATTAGTAGATGAAGACGAATAATGAACACAAAAATTAACTGAAATGATGAAACCCCTTATGCTATGTAATTTATTCTTGGGTTCCCATTTTCATTGGCTTTTTTCACTACTTTAGTGTTGCTTTTTAAGGTAAGTTATTAGGCAGATAGTGGTTTCATGGCATCTTCTGTGCCAGTATTTCTTTTATTATAGAGCTTTAAAACTGTTTTTAGACATATCTGTTTTTAAACAACATAACATAAACATGGCCTTCAGAGTGACAGCTGCATGTTTGACCTCCTCGCTGCATGATGGCTTAAGGGTGGATGTTAGTCTATAGAATTTCTTTACACTCAACTCCTAGTCACCCAGCTCTCCATGGTAAGCCTTGTCACCAATGTTGCCAAAATCACCTAGTGCCCATCAAGCTTTGGGAAGGCTGTGCATGTGGCTGCATGTGGCTGTAGAATTAATGTTTTCTATTACCACATAAATTACAAATCCAAATGCTCCCATTTTATCCTGCAGCTTTTCCAGAGGTGTTTTGAAGAGCCCTGCTGCTGACATTGTATGAACTCGCTTCTCCAAACCTCCGTGTCTCGTGGAGAGCCATGCATTGCAACACTTTGCTGTAGCCAGTGCAATGCAGGAGGAGAGCAGCCGCAGGCAGCGCTGGCCCTGTCATGTCAGGTGAGGGCAAGGCCTTCTTTTCCTGTATGAGCACGTGCTTTTTGTTGACGTGCTCAGAAATGTCTGGGAGACCTGTGCTCTGTGCTATGCATTTAGTGTTTACTCAAAAACAGAATCTGACACGGAAGTGCTAGATTTGACTTAGTCGTTGTGGGCCTGGGTGCTCATTGTGCATAAATGAGTAACTGTCCTTTAGAGACCTGGCTTTAGTTCAGTCTGTTAGGGCTGCTGAGCCAACAAGCACAAAGAGCTGCACGTTGGCATCATCCCAGAAAGTTAGAGGTCTTGAGCCAAAAACCCCAGGAAAGCCTTTTGCCTTCCCGTCAGCCTGGCGTGTTGGAGTTCGGAGCTGGTGATCTCACCTCCAACTACGGAGCAAGGGGGTGAGGAGCAGAAGTGGTGGATGCGGCAGTCTCTAGAGGAAGGTGCTTATAAGGGCTCAGAGCTTCCAACCTGCTACCAAGTGGGAAAAGAAGCGATCTCTACCACTATTCTTCATTAGAAATATTTGTTCTCCACTTAGCTTGCTTTCTCTGATGTGTCTGATTTTTGTGCCCCTCTAAGGGGAAAAGATGCACTGAGAAACTTCTGTCAATGATTGAGAATAATCCTTTTGAGTTTCCCTCTCATTTTAGTACTTAAGATCTTCTGAATGGGGGGAAAAAGATCTGGGAGATCACTGGCAGTTTGGCTATTAGAGACGGAAATGTTAAAGATGGGAGGATTTAGCCCGGTGGCAGCTGAAAGCATTCAGGCTCTGCCAGGATTTAATTCCTCATGAACTTCAACCTGGAATGAATACAACATACATGCTACTGTTCCTCTATAATTTAGCATCCCTTTTTCCTGTTTTTGATTTTTTTTCCACTCATTCCTGTTAAACTCAGCTGAATGTTTTACCCTTTATAACTAGTATTCCTTCAAGGGAGAGACTCACTGTTTTTACAGGCCTCTTAAGACTATAGCTAAAAGGTATGGGAGATTTGCCTTCACTTGCCTTAGTAATGTTGCTGTTTTTGGATCCAAGGGCCTCAGTTCAAATCCCCCAGTAGAGTTAGATTCCACACCAAGTAAAAAGGCACTTCTCAGATTAAAGAAACTGATTGAATGCCACTGTGTAGACCACTAATGTGCTACGAGGGTACGCAGTACTTTAGCAGAGATTGTGGTGTGCTGCTAGGGGACTTCTCAGGCACTGTTACTTAGAAATTACATGGTGCTACACCAGCTCTGGGACTTGTAGATTTGCATTCACTCTGCAGCTTCATTAACAATTTTAACTGGGACATATTTAGACTACTCAAGCTGTTTCTATAGGGTTGATTATTTTGTCTTGTCCTTAGAAAACAGCTTATACTTGTGAAAATAACATATAAATTGTACTATTATATTTAGTGCTGCAAGCTTTGCTGTTGCTTTTAATTTTCTTTTCCTTTTAAAGACGTGGAATTTTTGACAAATAATGCCTTCGGAGTTGAGATTTTACCATCTCAGGAGTATGTTCTATGCCTTTTCCATTCTCCCACTGAATTCTCTGTCATTAACATGGTTATTGCCTGGAAAATTAAAATAAAAAGGAAGGAAGGATGTTTTAGTGAGTAAGACAAGATGACTCAGACTTGTTATTTGATCCGCTGAAAATGATTGAATCCCTGTGTCCCTGCATTGTGTTTCTAAAGTACGTGTGGTAACTTCTCACCTGTTCTGTGTGGCTTAGTTTGTTGAAGGGTGTTGAATCTCTCCTGGGGAAGCTTTTCTAGAAATGAAGTTGTCATTCTCATAACCTCAGGTGTTCTGTGCTTGCCTGACTGTGAAATCCTCTGCAGAATCCATTTGCTTGTATGGACATCTGCTCCAGAATCTGGGCTTTGATCTTCAGTGTTCAACTGTGCAAAAATACTCGTGTAAATCCTTCCTTCCATAGCACTCAAGCATGCAAAACAGTGTCTCTAAGAACAGGCTGTTTTGCCTTCATTTGACCTGCACTGTTGAGTCTCAAACCTAAGGATCGCAGCTTTTGTCATAAAGACGCATATAACCATATTGATAATCATGGCAGGAATATGTGTAACCTAACTCATATTTGTCCTGCCATCATTGTCTTATCCTTAGGGACAGGAATATCCAGTATTACAAGCTGTGGCTCCCTAGGTCATTCACCACCGAAGTACATGGAAAGAATGGAAGTATATGGGTAAGGCATAATAGATTTAAATAAAACTAGATAACGCAGGTGAAAGTAAACTTCATGTATTGTTGTTTACTTTATTTACCTTAGAAAGGTGCATTTACCTGAAAATAAATAAGGCCACCATAAGACTTTAGTTGATGGTGCTTGAGGCTTAATTTTCCCTGTCACACCTCTCTGGTTTGTGGAGTTCACTGGCGCTATATGGTTGTGCCACTAGTAATCCATAAAATCCTAGGAAGTGGTAAGTTCAGTACATTCAGGACCCTGCAAAGCTTCTTGCAAGCAAGCTGTGCTTTAAAGAGCACGCTTCACCAGTTCTTTTTTTCCAGTTCCATATGTGTACATTGAAACAAAAAAAGGACAAGCCCAAGTGCTGCTGACCCTCCTGCAGTGTTTTGAGTAAACGCAAACCGATTGTCTCATTTTGAGGGTGTGATTAGAAGACCAGCCTTCATAAAGAAGGTGATGAAGAGCAAGCTGAGAGCTGCAATACCAGGCTACTTCTTAGCAGCTTCTCTCAGAAGGGAAAGAAACAGTTATTTACAATTTATAATAAAGTGACTTTCTGAGGAAAGGAATACTGGAACATAATCTTTGGAAAACTGCTTCCTAGCTGATGAGAAATTTTCCATCTCTGTGAACTGCCATCTGCATTTCTGATGGCTGCCATTGGGTGGTGCCAGGCACTCGGCATACGCAGTGTTAGACAATGGTTTCTTTTTGTGCATATTAAAAATCAAAGGAGCTTTAAAAGCTGATCTCAAATAATTTACAGTGCAAATAAACTAAGCAGCTACTGAAAATAGTTACTTTGATGCTTTTTAATACTTAAAATAAGGATCTATGTTCTGTATTTTTGTGTGTGTAGCATTTATATTCGTACACACATGCGTGTGTGTATTTGTAAAGTTTGACCTGAAATGTGTTTTTGCCCCGAGGATACTGATGCCTCGTTTTTGATCACGTTGTACTAATGTGGCTTAATTAATTGCTCTCTTAACATCTCTGCTAATGCTGAAGCTTTTGTTGCTTGTGTATTTATTACAAACCTGCTAAGTGTTAAAGCTGACTGGAGAGCAATGATAGCTTTCCATGTTAAAAAAAAAAAAAAAAAAAACTGCTTAATGCACATTTAAAGAAGAGTAATTTACCTACTATCTGAACTCAGTATACAATTCAGCATCCAATCAGGGGAATAAAATGTTACTGTTTTAAAGTCAAATTTAATATTTTTCCTGTCTGCCTGTTTTAAATCTGTGTTGTATTAATAATACAAATTTATTCTTCTGTATCTCAAATATTTGGTTTAAAATAGCCATAAAGAAATGAGAACAGTGAGTAATGAAATAGAGGTACAAATGTTTATGGAGTATATTGCATCTGAATAGGCTACTATCTGTAAAATAAAATTGTAGTAGTTGAGAATAAAAAGAAATTCTAAAATATCATTGACCACTGATTAAACGGGCTAGGACAGCCTAAGAAAATGCTCAATTTCACATTTTTGTATATTTTCATTTTCAATATGGGAGTTGAAGCTTTCTCTTACAAAAACATATCCTTAGGAAAAAAAAATACTATTCGCAACCCCTTTGCTCTTGAACACCTTTTATTAATGTATGAAATAACATGCAGCATGTGATCATGCAACAAGTTTAATATTTTAGATTATGTTTTATGCTTCCCTCAAAATTGATAATTTCAATTTTTTTAATAATAAAAAACACTTTTAAATGAGTTGAATAATTTAAAAATCACAAGACTGGCTTTGGAGGAAAGCTGTAAGGGAATAGTGACAACAAAATAAAATGAGTCCTATGTGATTCAAACTTCTTATCATGTTAATTTTCCCCTCATCGAAAAAGAGTAAGGACCTACTTGTATCTAAAATGATACTGTGACTGACATTTTGAGGCTAAAAGCCTCTAAAATATTTAGATACTAATTTAGGTAATATTTAGGTAATGATTTAGATAGTGGTTACGCTCTACAAACCTTATTTTTTTCTTTGCTAGACTTTCACTTAGAAGTGAATTTCTTCTTTTCAGCCTGTAAAATCAGTGGCCAGTGTGCATATTTGGACTTGCCCAAGTTTTACTTCGAGAATGTTTGCATAGGACATATCAAAGCATGGGAGTCCTGGGACAGCAAGAAAACATTTTTTTTTTTTTAGTCAAAGGTAAAAACAAAATCTATTTATGAAGCAGTTTGTCTCTAATCCTAAAGCTAAGAATACCACTAGCAGCAGCAGTGAACTTACTGATTCTTCTGTGTAATGCTTTTCATGAAGACAATTTTGATGGGCATTTCATCCAAATTTCTATTCCTCATAAAAAATATTTCTTTTCCTCTATTGGTAAGTGCCTTTTAAAGATGCTTCCTTTTAAAACAATGTAGCAGGCATTTGCAGCTTTTATAGCAGCTAAATGTGTGCCGTTATGCTGGTTTGGTTCTACTGACATTTTAACATTGTTAATAATCACTGCCCATTTGTGTGTGCTGTGTAAAGGCATAATGTGCTTTTATATAAAACACTGTGACGAGGGCTCATTATCTTGTGAGGCGGCAGTTATAATGAAAATTAAACAATTGCAAACTTGCTTTGCCAAATGTTTTAAAATAAATTTAACCAGGCGGATATGCAGCTCCTACCTAATTCTGCCGGGTATTATATCAAAGCTGTTTGAGGGCTGCCCGCATAAATTCCTTCATGCGGTCATGAGAGCTATTCGTGGTACTTTGCACTGCTCTACTAAAAGAGATCAGGAAATGCTTGTTATACAGGCAAGATCCTACCAGGGCATGAAATGTGTAAACCTTTGAAAACAGTCTCAGTGGTATCAATAATAAAATGGAGTTTACAGCTGACCTTTTATGTACAGGTGGCCACAGAAGTACTGATATGCAGTCTTAAGCTACTCCTGCTTTTTCACTAGACGCTCAAAAGGCAGGCTATCTACAATGGCATGATTAAAAATTACTGAAGTAGTTGCACTTCTTGAGCTAAGAAAATGTTAAGAATGTAAATATGGGCTACTGAAGTTTTCCTTTATAGCTTGTAAGGTTTCACCAAACAGTGATGAGCATAATGGATATAATGTTTTACAACTTCTCCAGTGTGTCTACATGAAATGATTTGAACAATAACTACTTTATTACTGAAATAAATGAATGGCCAGAAAGCTGCGTGTCTCTGTTTTAGCAGATTTACCCGAGCTGAGGATTTAACCATTGGAGTTTCACTTGTAAAATCACTGCTATTGTGAGCACCTTTGTAAAGCTGAGGTAGCCAAAGCTGTCTGTGTAATTTCTGACATCCTTACTGTCTGTTATAATGCCACATTTGTCCTTCTGTGAGAGTATTGCTCTGTTCCTCTGTCTTTTTTTTCAGTCTGGCTCGTCAGATGCAGATTGCTTCAGTACTGCAGTAGTTAGGGAAAGCAAATTCCCTTTTTGTGTGCGTGTTTAATTTTATTGTTTCGTGCTTTGGTGGCTTTTAATTTGGAGAGATTCAGTTTCAAATTACCTTTCTTCATTAAAAAATAAAATAAAATAACCAGGAGGTCTAGCACATTATGTCACTAAGTCACACAGTAAGAGGGACCATCAAAGAATGGTGGGAATTATCACAGCAGCTTGCTCCTTGTTAGAAGCATTTACCTCATGACCCTTTCATTTGCCTACTGCCACTTTAGTTTAAGAGTGACAACACTGTATAGCACTCTGCACTTTTTTTTTCTCTCCTTCCCTTAGCACCAGATGCCTTTGTAAAGCAGGCTGGTGAAGCAATGAACAAAACCTTGTGGGATAACTCTGACACTGGAAGTTAATGATTATCAGTCGAAACAAAACACTTGTTTACATGTTGTAGTCATTAGAGGTTCCAGTCAGTCATACCTCGGCTGGGATTCCTGCCAAATGTTTTGAGGGTTCTTTCACAAGCTGTGCAGTTTTGTAAATACAAAAGCACTCTTATTAAGCCTTTTTAGTATTAGACTGTGCAATTAAGATTACGGGTAATTAGATTCCTTTATTTCGAGCAGAATGGTCCAAGATACACACACAACTTTCTTAGCTACAGGATACCATCAGATCTCTATTTGGGTGTTCCATTACAGATCAATGACTAAGAGAAACTCTTTTGTATTGTGCACATTTTTTCTTTATTAAAATTGCAGTCAAAACTTGGGGCAGTATGGATTTTTCCTCACCTTACTGTCATCACCTCTGTCGCAGCCATAAAACTTTCCTTTTTGATTAGCATGTCTCAATTTGCTGGAAACACTTTGCTTACATCTTTTTTAGTATTGCTGGCTTTTCATTTCAGCCTTATTACAACTAGGATTAAGGAGGTGATTTTACTATGAAGGAATTTAGGAAAGTTTCCAGTAAGCTAAGGATGATTTTAGGTTAACTGCAGGATAACAGAGTTGTAGAAATGAATGTTTCTTTTAACACCTGTGTATTAGTCCATACCTGAATAAATAAGTGATTCCTTTGGTATTTCAAGTTGGTATAAAACAGCTCAAATCCTACCATTTTCTTGTAAACACTTTAAACGTGTAAAGATGCATCTAATAAAAATAGTCTTGTGAGCTGTTGTACCCGTTTCCCATACTCTTCTGCTTTGACAGAATTCTCTGCATTCAGCATAATGGTAAATTATTTAAGGTTTGGGAGGCCATTTTTTTGTTACTGTGAATTGCAAGACAACTGAATCGTCCATACATATTTTACCTCTATTTTTTTCGTTGCCAAAGAAGATATCAGTTTTAGTTGCTCCAGTGCAGGACTGCTCGCTTTGACATTTCCCGGTTGTCTGTAGTGCTAGGCAATAATTAAATATCAGGTGCATAAGCTGCTCTTTAATTTGACATGTGTGCTCCAGGCAATAAACACATGCAGTGCAACGTGGGAGTGTAATTGCTAAGGAATAAAATCTTGTACCAAGTGAGATCATTGTATCAGGTACTGTGTGACAGCTCATTTGATCATTATGCCCAGGCTAAAGAGGTTGCCTAATTAGTTTCCATTAAAACTCACCCTTTAATCAGGAATTATTCTTGCATAAAGAATGTCACTTGGTCCAGATGAATGAACAATGGTTGCCCCTTGAGATTCAACTATCTGTTACACTTGGGATGCCATATGTCTTTTCAAACAATTCAGCAACAACAGCACTCCGTGAATCTGGATCTCGCAGCACTAAAGAGTATTTGCATTTCCTTGCTACCAGCCAGCATTTTATAGAAAATCACAATGGTATCTGTGTGTACTTCATCGAGCCGTGGAAGCTACGTCCAAGCTGTGGGACGTGTGTTGTAAGTGCGCAAAAGACTAAGGGGCCTCTCGACTCGTGTGGCTTTAGTGGCTTTTGTGTTTCCTAACAGCGACTCCATTTGCTTATATGGTATTACTTGGAGTTTGAGTTTGGTCTAGAAATGTCAAGGTTCATCTAAATTTTATATTTTGAAGGGGAATTGTTTTCTACATTTTTTTCTTGTGACACCAGCTTTATCAGATGAAACTGATGACAGAGGTAGAGTGTGTGGCCATGGCTTTCCCAGCACATTTCTAACCTGAGGTCTTCCCCCTGCTTTCCCCCTTGTAGGAACAAGATGAATGGGCAGGTTACTGGGTTCGTGCAAATCACAGGTGTGGATCTCGATGTTGGGTATGTTTCAGTCTAAGCCACAGCGACATTTCTGCAAGTTCCCAGTGGTCCAACCGAGCTGCCTACAGCTGAGCTGGCCCATCTGCCAGATGGTAACTGAAGTGGCTCATCTGAGCAGACACCAGAAACTCCAGTCTAAAAGAAAAGCTTCTCTCCCTCTGGCAGGATAGTCCACCACAGTAAGCACAGGATGCAGAGGAAGAGATTTTTGCAAAAATCCAGCTCTTGTAATCAGTAGCCTCAGTCAGGTCCTGCAGCTTTTTATGTCCACAGCCAGTTTTTTTGTAATGTTTGCAAAATACTATGGGCTTGACTGGAGTTTGCAGTGCAGATGACAAGAAGGATTGCTCAGTTTTCTGGCCTTCCCCAGAGATGTACAGGTGTTACTAGCTGGGAGATGAGCTATCCTTCTGTTCTGGAGAGGTGATACTACGACATGTCTATGTCTAATACTGTCTGTATTTGCCAGGATAATGTTCAATAATACTGTCTGTATTTGCCAGGATAATGCAGGATAATGTTCATCCCCTTTTATTTAAGTAGTTTAAGGGACACACAGAAAGAATTGTCTCAAAAATATTAAAAGTATTGCCCTTTTTTTTTTTTTTTTTTTCCAAAGCTCAGAGTGTTGCAGACCTGTGTTGCATTTGGAGGAATGAAAAGAGGTGCTCTGCAGCCTGTGTTTGTAAAGACACTGATGCATAACAGAGGACAGTACTTTTGACAGAAACAGTTGCAGTATAAGGTTATTGGAAAAATTACTGCAAACTGCTGAGGTTAAACTATACAACATGGTCCAATTTCCATGAGAGATCCCTGTTCTGAGAACATTCTGGGTAAGTCTGTATGTTCTAATTTTCGTACTTCACACATATGAGCTTTTATTCTGCAATAACATTCAAGGCTATGTGAGGACATGCGTGCTATGAGACCTGTACAATGACAGATAAAGTTCCAATTCTTAGCATTTGTTGCTGCTATTGCATGAAGTGCCTACATTCTCCATGCCCCCAGAAGCTGCTCTAGACCCAGAGCAGATAAGGCATACAGGCAAAAGTGATTAAAGGCGCGATCACCATACAGAATCTGAGGGGAAAAGCAACTATTTGTTGATTTAATGCAAATTTCTGAATAGCAGAGGTTTTTAATTTACTGGGTCGCTTACACTGGGCCATCTGTGTAGGAAATAAGTGTTCTGTGTTGTCCACGAGCTGTCCACTTTTACCTAATATCTTCCTTCTAGCCGTGGTCAATCTTTGAAACCTTGAAAGAAGATGGAAAAAAAGGAGAAAGTGTTTCTATGACTGCATAAACAGTGATGATTTCCTTCAATTTCCCATGATTAATCTATACTATTCTAGCATTCCTCCATATATTTTACATTTCCCAATAATATCTCCAGCCAACACGTTCTTAATTCCCTTCCATGGTTTCTATGCTGCTACTAGTTTCCATGGCCGCCTACTTTAATGTACCCAGTTTTCTGGAAGAGAGATGTTGTGGCTAATTCAGAGTTATAAACACGCTGAATGGTGTCAGTTGCTGCTTCTTGCCTATCAGTTGAATAAGATTTGTTGTATCTTGGGTACTACATTCCCAACAAGTGCCTGAAGGGACTTCATGAAGATGATTTATACAAATATTTCAATGAAACCCTAGATGGTATCCAGACTGGTCTGCTGGTATGCAGTGATTAAGATCAATTATTGCTGGAATGATGTGAATTATCTGGCCTAGTGTTTATAAAAATGTTTTACTTGCAGAGGTAATTGATAGCTCCAAAGCAAAGGAGATGTGTTTAGTAGCCTAAATGAAGGCCTTGAATGAAGGCCCGTCTCCGTTCTGCAGGCCTGTCTCTTGGAATTCTCTCTGTCAAAGAACACTTAGAATCTTTGTAGATCATTACTCTTAGATCAGTTATTCCATGGGAGGATGTCTTGTTGATTTACTATAGTGAAGGTATTACTTAATTTTCAGACTTTCTGAAGATACTTGTACTTTCAGTACAGTGTTATAGATGAATCTGGGTTCATTCTAGACTTGACCCAGCTTTTCTGTAAGGTTCATGAACTTAGCAAACTTGGCTCCAATCTTGATTAAAACCTGCCCTGAGATGCATCACATCTTCATTAAAATCCTGCTATAACCCCACCATAATTCCAAAATAAATTTAAATTATCTTCAGTAGCAAATTTAAACCAAAAATGATCTAAGATAAATACTTTTGGTATAAATATTAGAGTGAAAAAAAGAGTTTGGGGTGAGTATTCAGAGCTACTTGTCCTTTCTCCAAAACTGTTTGGCAAGATCTCAATTTTATATCTTTTCCACCAAATTTATTTTTCTGTTACAAATACATATGTCTATCTTCATATTATAAAGTGGGAACTATTTTTATTGCTCATGTTAGTAACCCAACTAGTCTTTTGTGTTTCTATAAGAAATTCACTAGAGTGGAATCAAAACATTGTTCGATATAGAATTAACTTTTCCCATATGCAAAAAGCAAACTAAACTGCATTCAATGTAAACAGAGTAAGAACCATCAGAATTTCTCTGTGTAATATCCTAATACTTTACAGTCCTTTTGGACTCAACATGTCAACCATACTTCAGAAGCCTTCATAAACTTGTATAAATGTTTTCTTTTGCAATGATTTTTCGAAGTTTCCAGTAAGAATCATTTATTGGCCCCTTGTGAGTTGTACTGCATGGATTGAATATTATCAAGGAAAATAAACTGTTTTTGTTTTATTTCTGTGAAGGGTTTCTAAAAGAATTCTATTCAAAATGTACATGTTGGATCATATTCTGCCTCTAGCTATGGTATCTGATAAAATGCCATTGACTTTATTACAGTCCACTTTGACTCTGGTGTATTTCCATTTACTCCAGGCTGCCAGGATAATTGAGGAGGAAAAACTTGACCTAGGGTATGTTTTGCCTCAGTAAGAACTGCATTATTTATCACTGGTGAGAAAATACAGTAATTCACCCATCATACACAGGAAGCTAGAACTAGTCCTAGGGTCCAGCTGGGAAGATCCTCTGTTTTATAGATTTACCGGGTAACACGCTCCAGCAATAGTCAAGCCTCAGTTGTCCATGCATGAGGAGGAGTGCTCAGCATCAGCTCACAACTTCTCTGCGGTACCAACCCCAAACTGAGCTTAGGCCCCTGTTTAGGGGTGAGCACTGCTGCGGGAAGAGCAGGAGCTTCCTGCTCCTGCCAGGTGGGGAAGGTGGGAAGGAGCAGGCAACAAATGCTCTTACTGCAGCAGCGAGGGGTGGGCATCAGCATTAAGCTCTGCCCTTCCCAGTATCTCTGCAGGGGATGGAGGAGGTAGAAATCATCAGCTTGACTTGGACTCTTGTAGAGCTGAAACAGGGTCTGGGACAAGAGCCAGTTTTGACACACTGGTTGGTTTCTGGCCAGCCTAGTTCTGGCCCTGCTTGCGGAGCACCCTCCTCCGCAGAAGAAGGCATGACATGCGTTTAAGAATCATAGACCTGGCAGAAATAACGAAATGTGGGTCTAAATTTGTTTCTCAGTATCTTCCAGGTGTAGCCTGGAAGGCCTAGGCCTACCCACCCCGGGAGCATGGTGCTAGGTAGGTTTTGCAAAAATGTGGAGTGGCGTGTCATTTAGCACCAACTGCAGCCCTGAAACAAAAGCACTTTGCTTTGGAATAACTACTGTGAATAAGGTAATTTATTTCAACTGGAATACATTTTGGAAATTTTCTTTGTGTGTTCAGTTAATGTTTCAACTGTCGAAGCTGTGAAACTAGCAATTTAATCCTTTTCTTAGTTTTGTATTAAATGCTGATTTAAAAAACATGTACTTTTGGGAAAAAAAAATCACATTTTGAAATTCAAGATAATGCTGTTAGAGTTGAGACTGGTGCTTATTTTTTGAAGCATATAAAATTTACAGCAGGAGTGATCTGCACATAATCGTTCTTAAAAATCAGATGAGTCTAACTGGAAATACAGAAAAATCCGGTCTGTAATTATGAAGTATTCATCTTTAAATCTGCTTTTAGAAAAATACAAATTTATTTCACCAGTGCCTTCATTTTCCGACTGTTGTTCTCTAACTTTTTAAAAGGCCAACTTTCAGGGGAGCTTTCATCTTAAGTTCAAAAACTAGTGTGCGTTTACAGCTGACTTCATTTTGAAAGCTTTTACTGTTCATTCTTTCACATAGAACATTGAACACATAATATTCACAGGCCCTCATGATAATAGGCTTGTTGGGACAGGAAAGGCATCTTTCTCTCTTGTTCCATTTGAGTTAATACATCTGGCTTAGCCACTTGAGAAATAAAGTTGGCATCTACAACCTCTTGTTTAAAAGATGCCTAGATGCCATCCTCTGTGGTCTGTCAAGAGTGGCTATGAAAGGATGTCTTTTGAGCTTTGAAGAGAATGTATTCTTTGTCACATCTTAAGCTTATTTTAAAACCAAGTATCATTTATTACTCTCTTATTTTCTCTGTTTAGTAAAGCTACCGACTGCTAAAGCAGGACAGATGTACATGTTAAGTTGGATTGAGAAGTGAAGCAGAAGCACACAAATTTCACAACAGGGACATGGAAGAGCTCTAATGCTTTTCCTTACAGGAAAAAAAGCCACTGGTGTATGTCTTAGAAAGCAGAATTTAAGCTTTCAATGGCAAATGACTGAAAGCACATTTTTCGGTTGGCCCCAAACACTGCAATAACTAATATCTGTGGGGAATAAAGGGAGGATCAATATATTCAAGTGCTTTGGTTATTTTAAGAATCTGCCCAAATGGTACAATTCTTCTAAGTCACAAGAAGAAACTACTGTTGTTTTAGCTGGAAAACCATAGAAACATATTTTTAAATATACACTTTAAAGAAGAAACCAAAGTTTGTGCACATCACCATTTTGATGTCCACTTTTTCTGGTAGATTTTGAGAACTTGTTTGACATGCATTCAGGTTTTATATTAGAGCAATGAGAGATTTCTTGGCTGGAAAGCTGAACCAAGAATAATATCCAGGTTGACTGCAGTCATAGTACAGGAAACAGTTGACAAGGAAGCAAAACAGCCCTCCTGCCCTTCATTTCCAAGCAGGTCCCCAGAAGACCGGGCCTGGCCGCTGTTTTGGAGGCACTGGATGTTGCTCGGTGGTTACTGCTCACGGGTGGCAGCGGCAGCAGCTCCTGACAGCAGCCCTGGCACAGGAAAAAGGCTGTGCCCCATTGCAGGATCTCCCAGGCTGCTGCCCCTTCTCCCTGCTCACTCTCCCTCCTACTTTTAGGAGTGCCTTATATTCCTTATATTCCTTTGACCTGAAGATGACAAATCTGTTTTGAAATGGTTCTGATTTATACATGTATTTCTATTTTTAATGGTTTATCTATGTTTTATTGAGATACGGAACAAACGGATAAACTCTAAGGTGGGTGGAAAACTGGCTGGACCAAAGGCTGAGAGGATCAGTTCAGAGCTGAGCTGGAGGGCCGCTTCTGGTGGAGTGTTTGGACCAGGCAACCTTCCACCTTAAATTATTGCATGGTTCTTTTGTACATCCGTTTTCATGTTATCATTAGACTATCGGATGATAGTAGTCTCTACAAGCGGAGAGTGCAGTAGTAAGTATTTAAGTTTCGAAATGCAGGTCTGATCTCAAAATGATTGCATTATGTGACATGTTAATGCAAGGCATGCAGTCTAAAGGCCCTGCTGGATTGATTTTTGTTATGTATTAATTATTTTTAAGCAGCTTAAACTATTTTGTTAGCTCTCTTGTTGCAGGAAAATGTTTCTCTTGCGCCGTTCTTCCCTGTAGTGCAATTAATTATTTACTAAATGCTAAAATTGCTACAGTGCCCTCCGTCATTCCGTGTCCCTGTCAGTGAATCCTTGTTGTTACCGGGTTCTTACCTGATTTCTGCCCATTGTCCAAGTTCTCTGGCCTTGCTGAGTCTTGCCCTGCTCGTATTCCCTAACCTGCTTCTGAAAAAGCATGTGCAGTCACCTCTTTTCCTTCCTTTCCTGTATGAAACTCCTTGTCCCTGGGCTAAGGAGGGAGGATCATGTTTTTGGGCTGTGATGGGCCAGACTGTTCAGGAAGGCAGGTGGTGGGAAATGCATCCCATCTGCGGAGGACAGGACTTGCAGAGGACGGGATGCGGCGCTGGGCCGTGCGCCGTGGCCGGCCGGTGGGAGAGCCGTGTGGGGCCGGGGCCCAGGGCTGTACTCCGTGCATCGGGAGGCTGGCAGGCCCCGAGGACACACACACACCTCCTGGGGCTCCAGGGGAACAAGGTTTGCTGCCTTGGAGCAAACAAGCTGGCAGCGAGGGTGTGCTCCCTGGGAAAGAGCAATTTGTAACAAGGCTTATTTCTAGCCTAGCCACTGCGTTTTCTTGGGTGTTGCCATTTTTGCAGTGCAGAGGAATATGCGTAACGTAGAAGAGCTGCCAGGGCAAAGGCCACCCAGCTTGGGCTAGTGGCTGGAGGCAAGGTGTCGGCGTGTGTGCTGCCCGTGCCAGGTCCTCCGCCCAGCCCATCTGAGATGCATCTTACGGGAAATGGGCTGCTCTGGGCAAAAAAAGCCATGGAGCAGGGAGCTCTCCAAAACGGAAAGGTGCAACCAAGAGCCAGACATGAAATAAAACATTTCAGAGATTGCCTAGAGAATAATCTGGAGCGTTACATTCAGTCCATGCCAAAGAGCCTGTGTTCTGGCCACACTTCATACCTTAGCCTTTTCCAAGCCTTAGCTTGGAAAGCTGAGTAGAGTCTCAGCAAGTGGATTTTCATTTTTTCTTGAAACTCTCCTTACTTCTCTGTTATGTAATTTCTTGGGGTTACTGTATATACTCTTCTGGTAGGGGCAGATTTCTGTCTTTGTGAGGCGTGAGGCTACAATGTTGGTGAGATCATTAGATCACAAGTGAGGAACATCGCACAGTTCTGCTGCTTAATCAGGAGGGTTTCCTAAAGGCTCCTTTGGCAGAAGGCTCTGTTAGCTTGGTGGTGAAGGGAACTTTGCAAGGACAAATTTCTGAGGCCTCAAAAAAGTGCATCAGCCCCTTTCCTACAGGAATGGTGAAATTAGTTTAGCGTTTTTAGAAAAGGAGATTAGATTTGCTGTCAGAGAGCAGGAGAGTGAACATTAAAGACAACAAGGATTGTTTATGATGCATTGCTTATACATTTATACAAAATTCAGTCTTAATTACGTGGGTAATAGAATGCAAATTACTGGCTGATATTATTTTCAGTGAACTAGCATCTGATAAGTATAAATAAATGTCCAAGGAAGTATTGTGCTACCTATAGGCTTTTCTACAGAAGTTTTATCTGTCCAAAAGATGCTAACTCTGGAATATCCTCATTCCTTGTAGCCCTTGAACATTAATTAATATCTCCCAGCAGTGAGTTGTGACTGCCTTTTTCTAAAACTGTCAAATGACTGACACATCTTATACTATCATTTGAATTGTTTATATTATCTCTCACTTCATTCTGTAATGAATTTTGACTAGGCGTAAGCCAAGCACTATCACAGCCTAGATGCTGGTCATAACACAGGCCAGGATTTATATATTACATAATAGCAGGGTTCAAAGTGTTTATCTACATCAACTAGTTTCTCAAGAATTTCTTAATAATTGTTACCCTGTAGTCTGCAGTCTCTCTTTTTGTCAAAATAACACTTAAATAAGCCTGCTATTTAAGTTATTGAATTTAAGTTTAAAAATAACACTTAAATAAGCCTGCTTCTTCCTTCTCCATGCCTTTGAGAGGTATGGTGAGTGCACCATGGCTCTTCACAGAGGACTCGCAGTTTCGAAAGCTGTTTGAACTGTCTAGATGTTTCAACACCAATAATCTTAATAGGAAAATAATTTCAACAATTGAGGATCATTAATTTGAAGGGATCTGTTATCCTGCATATTCTTGCTTGTTCATGCAACTTTTTTTGTGGCTAAAGTTAAGAATATTGATAAATTTAGTTACTTTTCTTTGAATTTCTATTTAAAGCTTCATTTTGGATGTGCAGTGAAAGTTGTTGGTTTTTCCTTAATGGACAGAGACTGTCTGTCTATATTGGAACTAGGCTTGAACGCTAGGCTTTTGAATATTACATCAGTGTTGTACTTCAAGCATGTATCAGTGTTCTGTGACAAAAACTGTTCATATAAGAACTACTATTACGTAGGTGTTCACAAGTATAATAATTTAAGTCATGCTGTAACTCTGTGACTTTATTGCCAAACCATGTTTTAAAAGAACTGTAATGCTAGTTTTTTAAATTCAAGTTGATGTACCTTGGCTCCACTCACACTGGCTGGCCAGAAACTTCTGTAACTTATCTCAGCTCCTACTCAGCTGAAGTCTGATCCTAGGACAAAACATTAGTTATAGTGGTTACATTATACCCTTTCTATTAGCCAGTTCATGAAGAAAGAGATTCAAATCCCATAATGGATGGGAGTGGAATGGAAAAAAAATGGAATAAGCATCTGAGAGTAATGGAAATATCACAGCTATGGGGTAGGCTGTATTAGGAAATGCTTCAGAGGGGCTTTCAGAAGCTGAGGTATTTGAGGACCACCATCTGGAAGATGGGACCACCTCTTGGGGACTTTGGTCAGTTCCTGAGGCAGCTGGGCAGTCACCTTCCCTCCTCTTCACCTTGTCTCGATGCTAGTAGAAGTCAGCAAGGTGAGCTTCTGTTCTTCTTAGTCTGTTTTTTTTTTTTTTTTTCCTCCTGTGAATTTTGTCTTTACTTTTTTATCCCATGTCTCTTCCTCCAGAGCTTGGTTATTTCTTTGCCTTCTTGTGTTTTGAGAAAGGGAAGCAAACATGAGTGACAGAAAGAACCGTTTTTTTCCTGATCTATCTACTTGAAATCCAGAGGTAGAACAGCCTGTGCAGAAGTGGGTATGTTAAGGTTTGAGATGGAGCCTGGCCTGCTAGAAGTGAGCAGGCTAACAGGCTCAGGGTTCTCTCTTCATCGGATAGCTGAGGACAAAAAGGAATGAAGGAGAGAGGATACTACTTTTCTCTGGCACTTAACTATGAAATATCAGTAATGAAGCAAAGAAATGAAACATACACAGAGAGTGTGTCACTCCCCAAGGCTGCAAGACTCAAAAATCAGAATAGCTGAAAAGTGAGCTCATCAGAGGAACTGGCTGCAGAGCTGGAGAAGGAAGATCTAAATCTTCCTTCTGTTTTCTTTGCTAAGGACTTTTGTAAGGAAAATTATTGGAGAGAGAAAAAAAAGAATCTAATCTCATCATTGACAATCGCTGCCAGCTGCAGAAAAACTTTAGTTTTAGCATTTCAGAGATGATGCAAAGCTGTCTCAGTGAGAGAGAAAGGAATTAGCTCAGGTTTTAACAACACACCCCTTGAAGATCACTAATGAGTGATTTGGGGTTGTTGTCAGATCACTGGCCAGATGGGAATTTGCTATCAAGCACCGATATTGCTGCCTGTTAGCAGTGATATAATAAGTAACAGTGGGTCTAGGCTTCAGGTAAGTCATTGCTCTATGCTAAAAACTTCCCTGGAATTATCAGGTGTGTGTACATTATGTCCATGTCTTTGAAACTGGTGCATTTTGTGAGTCTTTCAAAAAACTGACCCAGAAGAAAGTCTGCCTGTGTTTCTATCTATACTTCAGTTAAAATTGACCAAGAAATCTGTGACACCCTTTTATATTGACCTATAAAGCTACAGGTCAGATTCTTGTTATTGAAATGTGAGAAACCTGAAGAGCAAAGGAATGTGCAAGCTATGACTGTAACACACACAACTACGGAAATGGTTTTCAATTATTCTTTAAAAAAAGAAAAACAACTTGCCACCTAATCCCCCGAGCAGTCTTTGATCCTTAGTGCCGTTCTTTTATACTGAAATAGCTGTTTATAAACAGTTCAAATGGCTTTTCATTTAACTTCTGGAAGGAGACAAATGTCCAGAATTTGCAGTCTTTTCCAAATGAGCCTAGAAGATCTTGTGGTACAGATGTCAAGATCTGCAGCTAAGAAGCTTTAGCCTTCGGCAGGTTATTTTTTCTTGATTGAATAGTAGTGGCAGCAGTGGAGGCTGTTGGCTTTCCTGAAGCGGATATGTGTGTGTCTGTGCACAGAAACTGCCCTTTAGAAGCCCTACATGGTTAACATGCCACTTAAAAAGATAAACAGTTTATTCAATTTAGCAGGATCTGCTAAGGAATAATAGTGATTTAACATACTTGAGCCAAGGTAATTACCTTTAGCTGTTTCCACAGTATAAAATGATAGTCTACAATAATTTAGAAATACTGACTCTGTCAGGCATCTGGTGCTATAGTTGTATCTTTAATAGATTGTGCCTGTTGGCAAAAAGGGAAGTTTTTACATGCCTCTGTTCAGTAGTCTGACTAATTTTTAAATGTAGTATATCACTATTTGTAGTTCAAAACTATCTTGCAGCTGCAGAGAAGTTGCCTCTTAAATTCCTTATACACACACCTCAGGTGCCATCAATTTTTGTGTATGTTTTATGAATTCCAGATATGTAAAATATGCTTGTCTCCAAGACAGGCTTTCTTCCTGATTTTCTTTGAGTTTTCTCTTGTTTCTGTATCTTATTGAAAGAAATCAGTTTTGCATGGAGAACACCATTAATAATGAAATGCAGTCTGTGTGCTTTTTAAAAGTCTATTTCTTCCTTATAAATAAATGGTAATTTGTTTTAAAGCGTCATTGCACACACTGTTCAGCCGGCTCTCATGCATTCGATTATTTTAAATAAATGTACCATAAATGGAACAAGTTCTTTCTAATTTGCAAATGATATGCAACATTTTTCAAAAAAAAGAGAGAAAAAAGAAAAACTGTAAAATTTGTTCTTAACTACATCTCATTAATGTGAAGCTGTTCAATGACCTGTAAAGATTAAAGAATTAGTGAATTGGTGAAATTATCAGAATGAAAAATCTGTATAATTTTGATTTCCATTTAAAAATCTGCTAAACAGTCTAGGGGCTTTAGAAAAGTATATTACTTTTTAATATCAGTTCCCACAAATGTCCTAGTATCAGTGTTACAAATGAACTGAAATAAAGGCAACAAATAGTATGTTTAAATGTATAGTGTTACAACATTCTGTTTAAGCTGTTTTTTTTTTATTTTCATTAAAACAACTGAAGACATTTAATTAAGTGACCACTCTGCTAAGTGGAGCAAGAATTAATATACATAAATGAATGTATGTGTGGGCAATGATGCATAATTAAAAATATGCTTCAAATACGGAGTTGAGGAGAATGAAAACAGTTTAACAAGAATGTTCTTCCTGACTGCTGCCTCCTGGATTTTTAAGGTCAGACATATACAGAATTTACTTATTGGCAGAATTTGAACAAAATTTATGAGAAAATTGTCTTTAAAATTCTGGAGCTGTGGTGTAATGGTGACTTGTTCAAAGTTGGTGTTGACCAGAGAAATCATCTGCCTGGCTCTCTCGTGTACTGTTCTTTGCTACCCAGCTTGCTGTCTTCAGCGTAGCTCATTCTTGCCAGGCTTTTATCCAGAAGTCAGTGTAGGTTCTTCCTTATGTCAAGGCATGCTGAAACCAGAGTGTGTGGAAAACATGAATATGGAAGAAACAAAGGTAGATGCGAAGTATAAATGTATGCTTAAGGCACTTTACTTTGACACAGGCTAATTACATTGATCATGTTATCTTAATTCTAGATTACCAGCTTGTGGTAAAATTTTGCCCTTTATTGCTTGGTAGAGGAAATAAAGAGCAAATAAGAGGAATGAATTTTTTCGTGAGTGAAAATTGCAATTACTTGGGCTTTAGATCCTTGAATGTTCTGTGGCAATCTGTATGGTTATTTTGTGGTTTTTTTTGCATTACAGAATCTGATATTTCATTCTGAACAATCACTGCTGTCCTCATCCCCATCTACTGCCCTTGTTGAGGAGCGAGGTAATATGGAAACTGCCCAATTGGCCTCTCCCTTACAAGGCATGAGCAGCTGGTGATCTGGGGATGTTCAGGTTCAACTGAGCTCCCATCCCCACTGAAAAAAAAATCAGCTTCTTTATCCCCTGTGGTATTTTATGGGCCAGTTTAGCTCAGTAATGAGAGGGCACTTTGGGGAGTACAAAAGCTCCCCAGTCCCTAAGGCCACATATAAAGAACAGAACAGCAATAGTTCTTTACTATTTTTTACTAATAAACACATGTAGCAGTAACTGCCATTACTTAATTACTGCAAAGCAGTTTTAAACAACTGGCTTAACACTGTATTAACACGACATAAAAACAACCGCACTAGGAGTATCGCCCGTCACTATTGGATATGGCCCTATTGGAGCCAATGGCATGAAATTAATAGGTGTGGGGTTGGGCCCCTTAGGCCCCTGTTGGTTTAGGAATTCGTTGCCTCATGCTCAGCTTTTCCATTGCCTTACAGCTCCGCTAGTTGTATTTTTGTGAGCTTTCACAAGGGCTTCTATTTTCTAAGCTTGTGTAATTTTGTTTTCTGGATACTGATAGAGTTAGGATTTCATTTCTTTAACTCGTATGTTTGCCTACCTCAGGCTCTAGTTCATCCTAAGACTAGGTAACCATAAAACTACCTCTGCCTTCTACATGCCAGGTTGTTCCCAATGGGTAGATTAGATCTCATGGCTTGGATTTTCAGCTACACTTAAAGCAGAGCCCAGTAACTGCTGAAAACTGCACCTTTTCAGTGCAGTTCTGTATGTTTCCTGGTAGTATTCACTTCTTTCACTGCACCTCTGTGTTTACGCAGTTGTTTTCTTCATCCGTTAGCTTGTTTGTCTTGGAAGCAAGCTGTGCCTTCCGTGGACATCCTGCCTGCCGAGAGCCTCCACTGAGCAGAGATGAACCGAGCAACTGCCCTTCCGGTCTGCCAGTGCCCTTTTCTTATGCTCTGTGACCTTAATCAGAGCGAAGTTGGGGAGTTCACAAAAACATCCCAACAAATATTTAGAAGGCAGAGTATCCTTTTTTCAAGAGCAGGTGCTTTTTTTCAAGGGCGTACGTGATGCAGGGGTGAAGGAGAGTAAAACAGCACTCATAATAACCGGCAGGAGAGGATGCTTGAAGGCAGTGCAGATTCTAGGCTTGAGTAGCAACCTGGGATATTTGCCCACTGTGGGGCATTTCTGTTGTTAAGGGACAAAAAGCAATAACAGAACCTTGTTTTTCTGGCTTTCAAAATGTCATTCAACTGCTGTGGTAAAGACTGCTTTACAATTTTTTGTCCTTCAATGTTGTGAGCATTCTCCTGCTTTCATTTCCTTCCTGAATCTTTTGATACAATGCTGCACAAAAGGCTTTTCTAATTATATGCACGGTTGGCAAGTAGTATGGAGGGATCTAAATCATCTAACTGATGATTTAAAAAACAAAGTCTTTGATACCAAAAGCAGAGAGGTACTTGCAAGTTAAGTCTGTTCAGGTGGAGAAAAATGATGTGCCACAAGGATCAGCTTTAAGACTGATTTAATTCCCTTTATATATTAATGACTAAGAGGGGAAAGTCTACAGTAAAAAAAATAAATAAAGCTGTCAAAGATACAAAAGGGCAATCAAAATAAAGGAAGAGGGCAGAACAGTTAAGAATGATTTGGATAAATTAGCTACTTAGGTTGAAAATAATTTATGTTTCTGGATAGTGAGTTGTACAAAGCTAGAGGCAACTGTGTAGAAGTTCTCACTATTGAGAAGTAACATCTTATTTTTGTCTCTCCAAGACAGAAAATCCTGAAAAAATAGAAGTAGTTGAGAGCACAGCAAATATTTTTAGCAGGGTAATACTTAGAAACAGGAAACTTGTTTCAAGGTGGTATATGTGTAGCTTGTTTTATAGGCAAAATTTGCCCTCCTTGTATTTGCCTTCTTTGCTTCTCTTTTACTTGTCCTGTGATAGCAACTAGAGCCTGCATAGTGCCTTTCTCCTTAAGCTTCTTCAAAAGAGAGCGAGCACAAGGATCACAGTAGCCAAATACTTTGCTTTTGAATTTCTTTATAGTTTCAGATTTTTTTTTCCAATTCTAATATATTTGGAGCAAAGATTCCAATCTTCGCCTGTCTTCCATGTCCTTACTTGCAATTTTTATCATGTATGTTTTTTAGAGGAAAAAAACAAAGCTCTTTTATACAGTGTTTCCGTCTACCTATTTTGGCCCTTGCTTTATCCCGTGCAATTCTGGACTGCTGGTATCAGTCAGGAATGTCAGCTTCTGAAATCCAACCAATGCCCCTCTTTATTCAGAGGCAAGATTGTCACTGATCATCCTAACAAATAGTCTCTCCTGAGCCCCCCTCACAGGGAATATCCCTGCTCGCAGGTCTGGCTCCCTTTGGACGTGACACTTGAGGGTTTTACTCTCTACCTGTATGAACTTTTTTCCCTAGAGGATTCTTGAAAAAATGGCTCAGTCCCAAGGGCAGGTAAGAGTTATAACCTGTTCACTGCATGTGAACACCCTTGGGTTGGTGCATGGCGTTTCCCAGCTGGCTCATGCAGCAGATTTCCTGATGGTGGGAAGGAGAAGTGTCAGAAAGCTTTCCCCAGCCTAGGAGGTCAAATGCCTGTTGCTGTTCAGATACAGCCTGTGGTTCTACTCTGACAAGGTCAAGTCAATCAGTTCAGTCACCCTGGAAATGATCAGTGGAGACTTTCCTTGGCAAAGACAGTCTGATCTTTTTGTGCAGTGTTGTGTATTTAAATCTCAAGGGAAAACTCTTAAGGAAATATTTACATTAGTATTTAATAGGGTAATTGGCTTATATCAGAATCACTTAGCTGGAGACCTACCTTCTGGGGTGATTAGGGCACATTATATGATTTCAGTGTGTCTGCTGGTCTCCGGTGTTTTTTGTTTGTGTTGCCATTTGAACAAGACAAGATTTGTGCAGAGATTTGTGCTTACCCTGGCTTTACCTGTGATCCTTTTGGATTTAAGCTTCCCTGGACCTTTGTTGTATGTGAAGTCTTGTAAAAGACCCTCTCTTTGTTGTTGTTGTTTGTTTTGTTTGTTTTTCTCCCAGATGATGGGTTGTTACATTTCATGGAAATTCTCCACGAGTGTTTCTGGCTGATCCTGGAGGCAAGGGGATTGGAAAGAAAGGGATTTCATATTTCCATAGAAAGGAGAAATTCTGTGAAAAGAATTGGCTGAAATCTCTGTGGGAAGTAATTTGGAAAATTACTCCCTTGTCTAATGTGGCCCCAACCAAGCTGACTTTCAAGATGAGGCTTGTTGCAGGAAAGTGAGCTTTCCTAGGTCATAGATTTCCCGTTGTATTCGTCTGCTGAAGTGTTAGGAGCTTCACTGGTGAAAATTTTCTATGCATCTGAGAATCCCATGCGGCAAACCGAATATCACAGCTTCAATGCACAAAACAAAGTGAAAGAGGACGCAGAAGTTGGATCTTTCCTCTCTCTCTTCCTCTGTCTTCTACTTGCATGAGACAGTGTTGAGCACCCGTTACTGAAGTTAAAGAATCTGTTCAGTTCTGCTGTGATTCAAAAACTAGGTTTTGGACCAATATTACCCCAAAACACATTTGGTGTAAACATACTAAAATGAGGGCAATATTTTATTTCAGTTCTCTGCCGGAGTAGGAGGAAATTGCTTGGAAAAATTCAGAACTAGAAAGAAATACTCCGTTTTTTCTTTTGTTTCCACTGTATCTGTTCCTTTGACTGTTTTCCTTGTAGTCACTTTCTTTGCAAGGGTGGAAATATGAGTGAGATCACAACCAATGCCAAACACAGATTTTTAATTTGCTAATATTTTCTTGCAACACCTCATCGTTTCTATTTCTTCATGACACCCCTACTGTGGGAAATAAGGTCACACAACACACTGGTACTTATTTCACAATACCTCCTGATGAGGAACATTTTACTATTCTCACATCCCTACCCCTTTCTCTCCTCCTCTCTCTGCCCTCCTCCCCCTTACTCAGCCCCTGCTAATAGGTGGTCTAAATTTCCCAGTTTAATCCAATGTGCAAGAAACAGCGATACAAACTTGAAAATTAAATGTACACAAAGGCAGAGAGGCTGCAGAATGGAAGATGCACGTCCTACTTGATTTACTCTGTGACAGACAGACTTATAAACAGATACACAGCTTTGCCCATAGCCACTGTATTCCACAAACCCTTTGAAATATTTCAGTTTCATGTCTGCGATAATTAAAGAGCAATGACCTTCTCATTAGCGCCAAGAGGGCTGATGATGATTGTTCCCCATTTTTCTTAATGGATGCAAGCTGCACGCATGATCTTAGAATATCAAAGCAATTCTCCAAGATATTTATTAGAGTCAAAATTATGAAAACACATAGCAAACCTTTAGTTTGAATTACAAGTGTTAATATATGCAGAACCAAATGAATAGCTCATCTTTCTTCCTCTCTTGTATCTTAAATTTTTCATTACAAATTTCCAGGGCTTCAAAGTAGTATCTCACAGTCGGTCCCCTTTTTTCTCTCTTGCATGACAAAGAGCTGTCAAAAATTGTTCCTGTGTTTGTTAGTATTTTTCTCTTTTTTCTCTCATCTAAATGTCAAACAACTTAGCTTAAATAAAGCACAGCATTCTTCATCTGGTGCTTCTCAAAAGAAAAACAACACCACAGAAGGCATCTAAAAAGGCCCTAATTAATGTTTCTCATTGATTTTGTTTTAGTGTGATGTATTTTATGAAAAAAATATGAATCCAGAAGGCACTCTCATTAAAATCATTAGTGGCTCAATGTTAGCTGAAAACAGCTCATTCTTTGGTGCACTGTAGTGCTTAAAAGCACGTTCACACACACAGCTCCTTATTTAACATCACAAGCTAGTGTTAGATGAAAACTAGCATTAGTTTTGTCAGGTACTATTGAACTAAGATGAGCACAATGTACAAAACCTGTAGCAAGGTGAATAATAAGAATATACTGTCGCTGTAGCTTACGTATCTTTCTCGGCCTTCTTTCATGCCTAAAAGCCTAAGAATGTAACTCTCTGTAATTGATTTCTGCGTTATCCATTTGAACAACAGTAACAGCCAAAAGAAAAGGAGAGCATAATTTGGGGCCTGTGACAGCAGTAAGACCTAGAGGTTTTCTGCGTTTTAGTCAACTTCCTGGGAACCTGATGCTAAGATCAGCAGAGACAAGTTGCTCCTGCGCAGCAGTGGTCACAATTCTGTTTCAGTGCAAGTAGACAGTGACCACAGGAATACAGCTTCCTGGTCCAAGTAGAAGAAGAAGAAATCCTGAGTGATTTTTCTAGAAGTCCAAGCAAACTAAAGTGGGTAAGGAGGCTTTTCTTCAACTAGATTAAAAAAGAAAACATATCACATTATTTTCTCTGTTCTGCCGCAGTCATTTATGCGGGAACAAAATGTTTCCAGAGCAAATATGGACAAGTCCATCCGAAAGCTCTGTATGGTGGCAACCATTTTAAGCAAACCTGCTTTGTCCTGAAATATGGCTTTTACAGACAGAATTATTTCCTAGTTAGTAAAGCCAGTTTAATGATTTAATTGTGCCTCATTCGAGTAAAACTGACCATCATAAATTACAGATTGTTTGTCTGAGAGCGTTTGAGCAAGTCAGACCAAGCCTGTGAAGTTCTAGTAGGATGATTACAATGAAAGAGGTTAAAAACTGAGAATTGCTGGTGCTGCTGTCGTCTGAAACAAGGCATTAGAAATTGTTTGGAGGCTGCAAGTTAAATAGAAACATGTTTTAGTATCAAACATATGTATCTGATTAAAAAATAATAGTGAAAGAGTAAGTAATGTTATTTTTTCTACTGTCTCTTTTGGATTTTATAAAAATCTTTATGAGCTGCAATAATAAAGCTTGTAATAGTATTTTGCAGTATGGAACCATATTGACAGATAAGACTAGTGAGGAAAAGTGTGCAAGAGGAATAGAAATGTCTAGATTAAAGAGTATAGCTTTTTAAGCTTTGTAATACATGTAGTGAAATCACTGAATTTTCATTGATTTGTGCCTTTTTTAGTAAGTCATTCATTATAAAACTTCAGTGAAAGCTGAGTAGTTGATGAATGGGAACCAGTATATGGAATACCCTGCCACAGAAGTCACATTTTTAGTAGAAGAGGTAACATTTATTCTGTTCTGACCACCATTAATGGGGCTGTCAACAAAATTTTCCTAGAAAAATAATTACACTGAAAGTAAGGCCATTTAGATCTAGATATGAGTAGTAAACCTGTATTAATTTAGGGTTCAGAATATGTTAATGGTTTAATATTTTTTCTTTATAGAGAACACAATAGTGAGGTCATCTGTAATAAAGATGTTAATACTGAACCTTGCTAGTTTTACTTCCTACGTCTATAGGACGTTTATGGCTGAAATATGGTGGAGAGAGCCTTTAAAACGTTGTTTTATGGCAACCTCTATGCAGTGCTATAAAACACTTTCGGTTAATGATAAATAAACTACGTAAGATCTATGTCTTAGTAAAGGGCTGTGCTCTTTCCCGTACGAGCAACCGGGCTTGAGCGGCGCTTGGCCCTGCGCGGCCACCCGGGCCCTCATGTAGCCCCATGGCAAGGGGGCGATTCCGCCAGCGCGAGGGGAATCGGAGGCTGATGCTTCGGCTGCTTCTGGATTTGGCAGGCATAAAAGTTACCATGATCCTTCCTTGACTTCTAAATGGATTACTATCCCAGGAATTGCCTCATTAAAAATGATATAAAGTTGTCCGGTTTGTCTGCAAATAATTACTTCAGACACTTCTTAATAATGCTGCGTGAGGCAGTTGTAGGTACGGAACTGAGTTCCTTAAGAGATCATGAATAAAAAGCACAATTGACTTTCATTCTTCGCTGAAATATTGATAGAATTTATTCATGCTAATGAAGTTGTAGAATATAATAGACACGGTGCCCTATTGAAAAAGATAAGGGCAGATTTTGCGTTAATGCTTTGCATATTGCGCTGATGTATGGGAATTTCAGGCTGAGAGCAAGCTCAGAACTCAGACTGAGCTACAGTTCATATTCTACTCTTGATCAGCTGTGAAGCTGAAGCAATTCCATTAAAGTTAGGGTGAATTTGGGTCTTATGCGAATGAGAAAGTTTCCAAAATCTCTGACCTTCCTCCTCCCCCCTCCCCCCCCCTTACTTGGAATACCTCAATTTCTGTGTGCTTGTTGAGACTGTAGGAAGAAATACCACAAATAGATAATGTTCTGAGGTTTCTTAAATCTCAAGTGAAACTTGAACGGAGACATCTGGGGCCTTTCCTGCGTTGTCGCTTTCCTCCTCCTCACACGCGCCCAGGCAAACGCTGCCCTCACCTGAGCGTCCCTCCTGGCGCGAGGGCCGTGCTGCTCCTGGCCTCCGTGCCCTGCGGGGTGGCTGCTCGCTGGACGTCTTACGGGTGCCTCTCGGTTAAGGCGCTCTCCCTGCAACCCTTGTGTCTTTTCAGTGGAAATGGTGAAAATCCCCGTGTGTCTTTAGGATGGGGAAATATTCTTTGGACCCTAAGGTCATAGTTTGAAGAGTAATTTTCTCACTGCTTGATTATTCCCTTATTTATTTTTACAGCGGAGTCTGTGGTCAGGGTCCCCTAGGCTGTTTTCAAAGAACAAACCTATCCTTATCTTCAGAAGTCTGCAATCTAAATACAAACAACTAAACAGCATAGACAAGAGAGGAAAAAAGAGAGAGGGGAAGGGAGGGAGAGGGAGAGAGAGAGCAAACAGAGGCGAAGGGCATCCCTAAGGTTATACAGAGCCACTAGCCCTTTTATTATTAGCATTAAGTTATAGCACTGCTAACTTTTTACTAAGGTGTTTCATTGCTATTACTAATATTGGCTACAAAAGTAGAATGCTTCTTGGTTGCACAAGCTGCTTCTTGCTAAAGAAAAAGCTTCAGGGACATGGATTGTGACTGATAATTGTCTCAAATATTTTGGGTGAGCCAAGAATTCATTGCCTCTGGGAAGGTGAAACATTTTAACATTGAGAGGATCCTGGCTCATAGGGGTGTAACATAGTTTGTTCTTTCCATGTGCAGAGTAGAGCTGCAGGTTGTATGTGTTTGCTGTCAGAGCTGGGTACTCTGACAGCAGAAGGAGTACGGGCTTTATCCCTTCGGACTTAAAGAGCTTTCCTCTGATGTGCAATCATTAGCCCTTCTTCAGTAGCTGATAGATAATGCTGTTGCAACAGTGTTGGCTACAGCAGCAGGAGAGGCTGGCAGGCAGAAAAGAACCAGAATGGTGAAGTTTGGCACCAGATCTGAACTTAACCAACATTCACAGGTTGTTCAGGTGTGAGCTGTATATGAAGGAGCTCCTGATAGTGTGTTGCACTAATACTAGTGTGTGCTAGTGATAGTGGGGTGGCATTAATGACTCCTAGTCCCTTTTGAGTGTATTGGCTTTTAGGAAAACATGGTCCGAACTGCAGAAAATCAGTTCTCAGCAAAGCTGGCCAGTAAAAAAGCCTGCTGAGTGACAGTGAAGCTACCATGGAAGGGAGTGCACAGCCATAGCACTGTACCTGGATTGTCTCAAACCATATTTAGAAATAAATAAATTAATTTAAACCAGCCTATTATATGCCTTTCTTGCTGATAAGTGCTTTGAATTTCTGCTAGAATGGGGTTTTTTAATGTAGTTCTTAATTCTAAATGTTGTATTTTCAGTAAGTGTTGATCTTCTGACAAGGAAAATAATTTCTCATAAAGCATCTGCCTCAGATGGTAACCAACAATTGTCTGGTTTTATTTATGAGGAAATTTTATCCCTTGAAAATATGGAGGTTCTTGCAAGCAAGGAATTGCCTGTGTTCTTATAAAAGCCCTCCTACCTTTAATTACAGCAGCACAACACTTGATTGTTTTTCTTTTTTCAAACCTTTTCCTTTCCTTTTCTCTTACATTTGCAAGCTGAAAGATGTGTCTAGTATTGTGCAATTCCTTAGGAAGTGTATCAACACTGAACAGTGAGTAAAGGGAGTGCATTAAGCAACATACTTCAAACTCATGGTTTTAATTAGCTAGGGACAGGATTTAGCAAGCCATAGCTTTTATTTAAATAGTCTTGACATAGCTCAAGTCAGCAACAGCAAATTTAACACTTAAGGCTATATTAACAAAAACAGATGGTTTCACATTCTCTCTTTCGAGTGATACTGTGGCTTTTGATGATGCAAAGCACTTGGAAACTTTTGGAAATAATTGCAGGCTCCAAGTTTCAAGATTTAGCTGTGAGTTATGTCCACTGTATAGTAGCCATGCAAACAGCTTGATTCATTTTATATATCATCCTAAGAGACCTGATATTTCAATATTTTTTTATTTTTCAGATCTTTTACTATAGGCATGACTTGCCTCTCTTTAGTAGTTTATACTGGCCGTAACAACTGCACTATAAACTGTGCTTTTTTTTTTTTTTTTGCACTGTGTGTGAAAATATCTGAAAAGTGAGCCCTTTTCCCTTTACTCTTTTAGTTTAAAACTGTGGGCCAAGAAGTACATTTTTAGCAGCATATGTAGCTGAATAAACATACAGCTCCCATTAGTGTTAATTGGAGTTACATTTTCGACTCTGCCTCTCAGAGTTGAATACTTCTGCCTGAGTATTTAAAAGAGAGAACTTGTCACTTGAAGCTACAGCCTAGTGCCAGAGTTTCTGGCATAGAGGAAAGCCTGAATGCTGAAGTAGTTTTAATATAGGCTTATGTCTAGCCTAACCTTAAAGACTTCTATTTTCTGGGCACATGCTGCTTTACTTAGGTCCATTTTCAGTGTTGTTCACTGTTTAAAGATATGGCTAGTGTACATGGCCTTCCCATAAAGAGGTACTCAGTGAGCTGGGCTTGGTTCCTAAGTCTTTTTGCTTTATTGTTTCCTGTGTTTTAACTATGATAACTCTAATTTTTCATGAAAAAGCGGTAGGAGCAAAAGCTCTGGAAGTTTTCTGTGGTCCCTGTAATATGTTTAAGAAGATAAAACTATGCGTAAATTCAAGAATAATTCCTGAATTACGTGAAAATTTATTGTCCAGACTGCTGTCTGTGTCTCAGATAAATATACAGAAGCCTGCTTACATATATATGTATATATGTGTGTATATATATATATATATGAAATATAGCAGTGTGCACACTATTATACTCTTATAAGACTTTGTATATCTATGAAATGAAGAGAGAGAGCATCATAAACAGTTTCCATTGAGTAAACAGAGGAATTTAAATACTCCAGTGAGAGAGAGTGTATCCCAAAGGAAAATCTTTAACAGGAGTTAACAGGGATGTAGTTTTAAATGAAAGTAATTCCAGTAGTCACAGCATGCAGTAAGTAGCAGCATAATATTTTAGGACTATATTTTTTATCATAGATTTTAAAAGAATTTTAACAATTCTAGAATATCATTATTAAGAAACCCCCCTTTATGTAAAGAAAAGTTCCTGAAAAGTTCCATCCCTAAAATACCTGTAATCCCTGGATTAGTAGCTAAATAGCTTCTTTTTCAGTACAGTGAAAAATTCCCGCTGACCCTGCATTTTCTGTCTTCAGTATATTCATGACTTTCTCCACACAAATTGTATATAAATCATTGAGTTAATTTATTCAAAATTCCTTGTTATTTTAATAACAAACATTCTTTGATTTAGGAAACAAAAAGGAGCCATATTATCAGGTCATGTAAATCATTAGAGCACAAGTGAGGATATGGCCCCTGTTCAGCTTCCTGATCATACAGAGGAAGTGCCTTGGAAACAGACCCAAGAACTCATAAAGAACTCAGAGGTTGAGCTGGGAGAGCCCTCCCAAGCCAGCCTGGGTGCCCAAGTTCGTGCAGACATGTACTGTAAAGCAGGGCTATAGTCCGTAGAGAAAGATGTTTGAGAAAGAACTCTTGCACTTTCAGTAACCGGTCAGTTTCTTTTTATCTGTTATTGCAGGCCTTATTCACGTGCAGCTTGAATGTATGTGCTTGTCCTGTGCTTGGGGCTTGTAAACTCATCTCCTCTAAGACTCAGCAATGTCTTTGGGGAGGAGGCTGCTCTGTGCCGGGATCTGATGCAGCAGAGCTGACCTTCTTCCTGTTTTGAAGGGTCCCTGTATCCTCAGTTTAGGAGAGAAACGAAGGATGAAAGCGTTTTCCCCAAGCGATAATCTTGCTTGCATTTTTGTTTTTCCAATAGAACAAAGAGCAGAAGGTTGAGAAACAGCACTGCAAACACCTGGAAGGACTGGTGATCAGCCCTGCTGTGGAGACCCTCGCCATAGCTGAAGATCAGTCAAGGCTTTTGCATCAAACAGCGCTCCAGCACTGGAATGCTTAGGAGGATGGAAGGAGCCGTGTTCTGAAGTTACAACAGTCTTTGACTATGGTATGTTGTGATACGCAATATGTTATGTGTTACATGTGTGATACATATTGTGATAATGTTTTTTATGATAATTCGGAACTTCAGCGGTACCTAAGGATCAATGTGAATCTATGTGTATATACATATAAATACACACTAGCATAAAAATATGTGTAAACTCAAATGCAGATACTGATATTAATTCTCCATTAACTTTAATTTAACACAGTTTTTGACTACACTACTTTTTAAAAATGCGTTCAGATCTATAGTTGGTTTTATTTGCTCATGCAGTCTATTCTGTCACTTTGCAGAATCTCTTTTCTCCATTGCTCTTTTTTATTGCAGCGCCAAACCAAACATGTTGGAAAGGCAAATATCCGAAAGCAAAGAACCAATTTGCTCAAAGATCCAGCATGATCTACAAAGACAAATAGAGGAATTGGTGGGGAATGGTGTGTACCTGGGGAGACAGGGCACTTGAGTCTAGGGAGTGGAAGGGACGAGGAGGAAATGAACTATCAGCTGAAGCTGAGGAGAGCCAAGATTGCCTAAAAAAGAACAACTCCCACGTGAACTACGGGAGGAGAAATTCTCCTCTTGGCACTGAGGGGCTCTGTCACATAAACTGCAGATCAATTGCTCTGGCTTATATCTCGGACCCCAGCTGGGTGTTTACCCTGCAGATAGCAACCCTGTTGGTCTCCTAAAAATAGTTAGTTCTCATTCCAAATATGCACTGCTTGTACCAGCCCTGAAGAACATATGACTTCAAGATGTTGAGGAAACAGTGAAGTGCTGTCTAATGTGATTTTTTCTTTTTTTTAATTTGCTCTGTGCTGAAGTTTTAAGCAGTGTTGGGTGAGGTTTTTAGGAGCTGACACACGAGAGCTGGCTTGTTCTGTCCTCCCTGGGATGTCCCTTCTCGCCCTTCACTGTTTGGTTTTGAGGCACGTTCTTTGTTTTGTGGAAGTGTTTGGCATCCTCAGCCGCGTGCACTGTGTGTCTGTGTAGCTCGAGAGGGACAAATGAACACAAAGCAAGCACAGGCTTTGCCCTGAGAAGGATGTGATTTAAGATGCATTTGTCATCCACGAAGCAGTAACGTAAGATGGAGGAAAGGAGTCTGTCAGTTTTAGTTGCCTGTTAAAGACAAGGCATAAGCAGTGATTTTGTTCTCCTTTGGCGTACTTAGGGAATATCATTATTACTCATTTTAGGGCTTGTGTAAGTGCTGATGCTGAAGTGCATTTCACCAGGCCTGTCTCAAGTTTGACAGAACCTTCTCTTCTTCCGGCTCACTAGTGAATGTTAGTTTGTTGGTTTTCTTTGCCTTCTTGCTGTCTTTTCTCTTGAGGAAAATAGATGTTTCTATTGGCGTTTGGTTTTAGGCTTTACTTGATATTTTCTCTTTTAGTATGAAGTATCTGTGCAGCTGTGTACACTTGCTGTGATGGTTATGTAAATAAAAAACATATGTTGCACGTTAGAATGAAGGTATTGGCGGGGCAAATCGATCATGGAGAGACAGTGTAAAACGAAGGACACTGCAGTCCTTAGCTGGCTAAAGGCAGGAGTCGTGTCCTGGCAGTTGCGTGTCTGTACCACGTGTTAGCCGCGCTCTGGGGCCAAGGGAAGGCAACTTCTGCGGGTCTGCTGAACAGAGCACAGAAGTTCACAGGTGGTCAGATCAGTACTGAAGACCAGTGGAGCAAAGGTAGGTGCGGAAGTAGCTACCGCTGTGTTCTGCTGTTTTCATTATCCTCAGCCATGGAACTCTTTAGGGAATGATATAATCAGGTCAGGTGCTTATTAGCCTCACACTAGTAGTCAAAATGCTGCTTTTTGTGCCTCTGTGCTATGTTGTGTTTGTCTGTGTTCACAGCTGCCCTTGGTGAGGCCTGTGTGTGAGGGCTCCCTCCCTGGCCAGGACCCAGCTGCAAGTCCCAGCAGGTGGGAAAGACACTCCCAGGCTAATTTGGGAATCTGCTTTCCAGGGATTTCTGCAATGATTCTGAACTGGCATTAGCCACTGGACAGCAACACTTTGCCTTCTTTGGTAAGTCAATGAGAAGTCAAATGTAAAGGGAAAGGGTAGGTGGTGCTTCAGCTCTGCCTTTGGGATATGAGTGCAGCCAATATGGTAATATCAGCTCCTACCTGATGACTGAATGTTTTGCTTCCTTTCAAAATCCAGCCCACACGTGTCCAAATCTGTTTTGAAATTGTAATGTGAATGTGACTCTTTTAATGGTTCTGACAGTTTCTCCCAAATTGTTACAAAAGTCGGCAGATGAAGCCTTATTTTCTGGTGATGCTTCCTTCATGTCAGCACCAACAGTTTTGAAAAGTTAAAGGTACCCTGCCTTTTATTTTTGATGACGCAGTCTGTCTGCTGCTGGCTGAGGCTGGCAAAACTCCCTGAAAGACTGCAATAATGTAATATAATCAAAAAGTTGAAAAGTCAGAGCTCAGATATTCAATTACAAAATAATCTCTTCTTGGATAACCCATTAAACAGTCTAAAAAAAAAGAAAAAAGAAAAACGTCCACCTTTTCTGAGTTAATCTCCTTGTTCAGTCTTCATCATACCAGGGCTGGAGTGGTGATGGTTGGTGAGAAAAGACATGACACGTGGTGTCACATTTTAAGCACTAGGAGCTAAAGACCGAATCCGCAAAGTGACTTAAGCACCAAAGCCACACAGTTAGTAAGCAGAAGTTAATCTGAAAATCTGTGTGAATTGTGCCCAGTGAGACCCCTGCTTTGTTTCACATTAGAAATGTAACACTGCTTCATAACCTTTGGCTGATGCTTCTGCCTGAAGTTTTCAAAAATTTAGTGTTTGCTAAACAGGGTTATTTCTGAGCCTGGTCCTGCGCAGTAGGGCCAAGACATGTCACAGGTAGGGATTCTGCCTGGATAAGGATGTAGCATTTGGTTCCCCTAAGAAGACACGACTCTCCCAAAATGCGAAAAATGTAGCAATTAACTTGGAGAAACATGGCCATGTAGTACTGTGGATCTATTGGATGCATGTAAGCTGTTGATCATTCTCTGGTAAAAAATAAAATTAATTAAAATACAGTTATCATAGAAACAGTCAGGAAACTTTCAAATAAGAAGTAGAATAGCAAGCGAGAGTTTACACTCATTATTCATAAAATGAAAATAGATAAGTAGTTATTGATTAAAGAGATGCATGCTTCGCAGCAGCTTGTAAATCCAGGACTCAAAAGATAATGTTTGTTTTACTGTTTTTAATTATTTAACATGCAATGACATTTTGTTTTGCCAACAGCAGCACAATAGATCCCTAATGAACCACACTGAGTTACTAATAATTAAACCATCAGGCAGAAGCAAGGGGTGCAGCATATTATTAAATTAACATTCTTAAATAGCCACTCTTTCATTTTCCAAAGAAAACTCTTTCTGAGACTCTTGTTCCCTGCCCCAGCCCAACTAGGTGTCTGTCTAGGAGCTGAGTCTCTTTCAGGCTGGCACTTACAGAATCTCTGTGATTTATGCTGATATAAAGGAAAAAGTCAAAGTTATTCACAGGACTATGA
This sequence comes from Tinamus guttatus, assembly GCF_000705375.1. The sequence goes on along the minus strand of NW_010589267.1, from coordinate 231,402 downwards.
TGAAAGCTTAGTATTTGGACTGCAAGCTGCGGCCCATGAAGCAAATGAAATCTGGTTGTTTGCAAAGTGCTGAGGTTTCCCCTCGCTCTAGTTAGCTGTGTGTTGCTGTGTGAGCAAAAGGGTTGGAGTGGGTTTATGTGCAAAGTGCTGAGGTTTCCCCTCGCTCTCCTTAGCTGTGTGTTGCTGTGTGAATTCTTCAGACCTTTTAAGAGCAAACGGGTTGGAATGGGTTTATGCGGTTTCTTGCTATCTCCAGAAGAGCCTTATTGAGGGTGGTAAAGTGGCTGAAGGATGTTCTTCACCAGGCGGCAGCATGTATTAGACTGTGTAAAGAGTGGGTTGGAGATGGATACAAAAAATTGTCTAATACCTTCAAATAAAATCTGCTATTTTTATGCTAAAATAAACGTTCAGTTCTACTAACACTGTAACTTCAAAAGATCTAGAAAAAAATAGAGGGGTGTTGAAAGGGAAAACAAAAATAATTGGGGTTATGGAACAAGAATAATATGAAAGGAGATTGAAAAGACTAAGCCTGTTTATTTCAGAGAGGAACGAATAGGGAGTTTGATAAAGAGATCAAAAGTAATGACTGGCATAAAGAATGCAGATTAGGATCACTATTCACCCTTTCTCTTAACATTAAAACAAGTGAATTATAATTAAACGGAAAGCAGGCAAACTCAGAGCTGGTAAAAAGAAATACTTTCAGAGTTCAGAGTTACTTGGCAAAATTTCTTCCTAAATTTACCCTTGAAGTCCAGAATTTAGCAAGATTTTTAAAAAGGTCAGTTATGTTAAGAAATACTCAAAACCTGGTGGTTTATGTCACCTCCAAAATTCCCATTTTCAGTGGAAGCTAATCTAGCCCTTGGCAAAACTTTACTTGGAGTCAGATTATCCCGTAAGGAGGCCTCACTGGGCAGCAGCTGGGACTGCATCAGAGGCAAGTTAAGAGAATAAATCAGAGGCATTAATCAATTCTTGGAGCAGAGGTAGGGTCTTTACTGATGTCTCCTGGCCTCTCTATCAAGTTGAGATGTTCAGATGTGTCTGAAGCGAGCAGTTATTTATGTACCTTTCATGCACAAATTGGTGATAGCAGACGTTCAGCAGCGGGCTGGTGTCTGGGGAGTGGGTGGCCCCTGTGCTTTTGGTTAAGCAGAAGTAGTAGTGGAGAGACTGTCGCCTGGAAAACTGTGGCTGTGACATTGCCAAGGACATTTTCAAAACAGGCTGAGAAACTTTCACATCTAAGCAGAATAAGACCTAATTTGTATTTAATATCCATCCATATTCAGATTCTGATATCAACAAGGAAGAGCATATACAGGCTTGTGAAGAGAAATCTTGTCTAAACTTGGAAGTCTTTATTTTTCTTCACTGAATTTTACTCCACCTGTCAGAAGGTAACATTGTTCATTTGTCTTTTCTTTTTGTCAAATGTTAAGGTATGCAAAAGAAGGGTAACTTTTTTGCATACTGCCAGAAGTTGGTATGGGTATTGGACACATATATGTTCTTGCTTTGTTTACCAGTTTTGATCTTATAAAGGTCATAGTTATGGGCCTTTCTTTCTTGTGGTGCTTTTAAGGTTGAGAACAGCATTGTACAAGGTGTTCTGAGAGTGTACATCTGTCCTGAGTACATGGCCCTCTTTGCTTGGGTCATAGTGTATGGCTCTGACTGAAGTAAGGCGAGGCAGCTTCTGGAAGTTACCTACTATAGCAGATGTACATCCTGTGGCAGATTGTGTGCGTGACTGAAGCTTCTCTAGTTGTTAATCTCAGAGTAAATACATAGTTGATCTACTACAAAATAAGGCCCTGTGCTGATTAGCTTTGGAGATGGCTCTGGCTCAGTATCTTCAAGTGTACACATCCTTTATAGAAGGAAGACTTTTAAATGGTGGTTGCATTTGGGCCTGGTTTGTCAAGCACAGGCAGAATGAGGAGTTTTGCTTCCTCCTGCGCATGTGCCAGACTCAAATTGAGAATAGTGCCAGGATCTCTGCATGCAAATTGGCAACTACTGCCAATTTCCCGCAAATATTTTGAGGATGGGAGAACTAAGACACTTCCCAAATCTTATGCTTTAAAAAACTAGTGAAGAATGAATTGTTGAGGATGTATTTTTTAATGTACATGTGACTCTTGCTTGTCCTGGTTTGTATTTATTTTTCTTCTGAAAGACTCGGGAATCTGAAGAAACAAAGTGCCTGGGCAAACTTCAACCTACTTTTGCAAATTCATGAAACTCAGTTAGGAGGCGGTAATTCAGGCTGAATCTCAACATAGAATCTTTTGAAATTTGCTCATCTGTCAAGATTATGCTATTCCATTTAGACTATGAAAAGACTAAATAGATTCCATAATTTAGTAAACATTTTGGCTTCTGACAGCTCTTTACGTTTTTTTGGCTTTTTTTTCCTCCTTGCTGCCACATTTTGATGAGGCTTACAGGTGGAAAGAGAAGTAATTTGAGAAGGCAGATAATAAGACTTGCTCACAGTACTAGCTCCCCATTCCTTAATTTTTAGATGGTGTAAACGCTTACTGTGTCAAGCAATCAATCTGAATATTTGGCCATGACTGGTTGGATTGGGCCTGTTGGATTTGGGCCCCTTCTGAAGATGAGTGCAGAGCTGGGAGAAGTCGGTCTGAGCTGTTTTTTTGTGCAGTGCATCAAAAAGGTTCAGAAAAAGTTCATTTTATTTTTACCTTGAAGAATTGTGATTAGCCAGAAACGATGCTTTCAGGTCCTGCAAACATTCCATTTATTTGCCAGCATCGGAATGAGGCTCAGAGTTCCAGAGAAAACATCTTTTTGTCTGCTAATGTAATGGGTGCTTATTTTCTGCATCTTCATGTTACTGGGAAAAGCATCAGGGTTTCATTGTAAATCCATTATGTCTCCCTTGGTCAGAAATTATAAATGACAACTAGTCCCAAGATAAAGAAAAGAAAGTATTATTTTGTAGAGTAAAAAGGGGTTAAATCACTTTTTATCATGACTGTCCTCCTGGTTATGACATATTCAATGTATTATTTAGTTTAAGTGCATGATTAAGATAGAACTGGGGGTACTTCTGGGGAGCATTTTCACAGACGTTATACTTACAGTACCTCATTCCGCAGTACAGAAGAAAGAAAAATGACATGTCCCTTTGTGAACCTATCCTTTTAAAATTAGGTTATAGATTATATAGTGGTGTGAGATCTTCTATGAATTTCTGGGTCAGAGGTACTTTGTTGTCTTTCTTTTATACAGCAAAACCCTTGTATCTTTATTAAAAATTTATTTGCTGTCAATAATTAAATGCTTATTATTTGATCTTTAATGGGGTCATGATTCCCATATTCCCATATTAATATAATAATGCAAAAGTAAAAAAATGCCTTTCAGTTGGAAAAAGTACTTATTATTCTTTCTTTGTTCTGAGTAAAATAGTTTATCTTAAATTAAAAATTAAAAAAAAAATCTTTAATCTTAGAATTAAATTAGTGCTAATTAGTTCTATTTTCTCTACAACATTCAGATGCTAAAGTCTTAGTCATTTCTTCAGAGTATTAATAGTGCCCTTTGGCTGTAATCAAGATTGTCTTCAATTAAAAGCAATACAGTTAACTCAGTTACATTACGAGTTATTGTTCGCAAATCACAGGGTTAAGAACACAAATCCTGTGTGTTTTGAGCACGGGCTCTTCCCGAGGTTCTGCAATGCAAGCCCCTGTTATTTACACTCCCAAACTGTGGCGGACTTGCCCGCAGCTCGATGCATGATGCCCGATGCAGAGCGGCCCCGGCCGAGGCGTCGCTTTGAAGGGGGTCCCGTGCGCGGAGCCGCGAGCTGCTGCACTCGGCACAAGCAGCTTCTGATTCAGGTCAGCGTTAGGGATCTCCCCCGGCCTCCCCAGCGCTCCCTGCCCCTGATCACGCGTTGTGCTGTAAACCCTGCAAATGAGACTTCTGCTTGGTATTCACAGCTGCTGTTCTCCTTTGTGAAGAGTTAAAGAGCACTTGCCAGTCTGCGATAATTCATCTTATTTTATTAATGCTCTTTTCAGTCGAGAAAATTTGTTATATAAAGTAATAGTGCATTTCAGCTGAAAATAGAAATATTTCATTCAAATTTCTTGTATATCTAATATGAAGAAATGCTGGTCCCATAGAAACAGAAAAAGAGTTTCATGTATGTTTTTTTTCTGGCTTCAAAAGCTAAGCACAGAATATGGGAAAATGTCTTTCACATCTCTGTGTTTACAAACAAAAAGTCTAAACATGCTGAACAAACAAAATGGGTCTGGGGAGCCTTGTTTGCTGCTATCAGATTGCCACCCTGATAGCAGAAGTACACTTTGATTCTACCCTAGTTGAAAATTAATTCTTATGAAAAGCTTAAGAGTTGCAAAAATATTCTTTTGGTGATTCCATAAGCACCTGCCAGGACCACTTCCATAAGGTGTTCCCACCACAGCGAATGATCTGGGCACTTCCAGGAGGCTCCAACACCTACAAGTTTCAGTCTGGCTCATCCAGAGACCTGGATTTGACAAATGAAGTATTTACACTTCAGAAGCTTTTGTGAATTGTAATATCTGTTTATTTCGTTTTCATTGATACTTGCTTTTGCCCAGGTTTAATCTGCAGGCTCTGATGTTGGTTTTTCCATGTTGCCCACCCTTCAAGAGAGAAATGAGGTAGTTGGATGGATACGGTCTTCAAAGCATCTGCATTTTTCCAAATTTAATCTAACTTGAACAAATTTCTGAAATTGTGAGGTCCATTTTCTGAAAGCCTAAATGCAAGCAAAGAGTTTCTATGAACTAAAATTTGTATTTTGTGGAGTAACCCTTTTTGGGTCTCAAAATGCTGGCACAACCATCTAAGTTTGACACTGAGGCAATAAATCAAAAGGGACAGACAAAGATATGAAACCATATCGTTCAGAAAGAGCATTGTGTCTCTACATGCAGAAATAATTGCTTTCTTGGAATGTGACAAAATAAAATTGAATATAAAATACGGTGTTAACAGACAACAAATCTAATTTGTAGAGATTTTCTACCTTAGTCAGGAAGATTTCTAAGGGATCATGTACATGTAGCTAGGTAAGCAGCCATAGTTCAATGCTTTCTTTCTTGGAGGAAAATAAACATTTCCTAAACTTTCCTAGGTCATATGACTCTTATATCAAAATACATATATACACACCTATGTGTATATATGTTCCTGTGTATATTTGTAAGGTGGAGGGAAATGATCTGGGTGTGGTTTTCCAAAAGCAGGAAACTTCCTGCCAGCTTAGCCAAATGTCATCTTTAATAGGAAAGAGTTTTGTTAGGCTGAAGGAAATCAAAATAAAGCTTCTTTCCTCTAACAGTGTGTACAGGACCTTGCTTCCACCTTCTCTCTTGTAGGAAGCTACCTAGGAATTGCATCTCATGATAACTTCACTGTTGCTGAAGGCTTCAACTTGCTGGGCTAAGGGTTATAGAGCCCTACCCTAATTGCAAGTGCTGAGCTCCCAGGCACCTTTTCTAAGGTGTAGATTTGTGGTTTGGTTGTGGGGCTTGTAAGCCTCGTATTCCTCCAGTCGAGGAATTCAAAGTCTAGTATTTTCTACCTCAGCCTGTTTCAGGAATTTTCTAGCTCAGCCGGAGGTGTTTCCTGCGAGGCTGCCTTGCCACCCGTCCGGGCTGCAGATGTTCTGGTCACAGTAACCCAGACAGTGCCGCAGGGCTGCTGCGCTGCGTTAGGCGTTCTGCTGCTTACCCCACTCTGGGGCTCCTTTTCCAGCAACCTAAATTTATACCTGTCTTTATGGGGGAGTGTGAAAGACATCTGCACGAAATACTTCTTACCTGAGTACAGGAGTAATGTGTCCATACCTCAGGGAAACCCTGGAAGACTTGGCTTTGTGAGATGTACATAGGAGTATGGTGCCTGTCTGTCTCTTAGTCTGTCTCTCTTTATATATTAGTGTGTTGGGTAGAAGAAACGATTACAGCTCTCATCTCTTCACAGTTAGCGCTTGATACATCACAAAGGGAAATGGCCTTTAGTGTCTGAATTGATTTTAATAGATATTGAATCAACCAGTTAGAAAAAAATCCCAGGATTCCTATGAATCTTGATGAAAACCTTCTGAAATATGATGTTTTGTCCCTTTTTTGAGTCCTTTTTAGCAGTGTCTTGTTTTTTTAGCATTTCTCTGTAAAATGAACTGCTCAGATGCACTTTTCATATGTGACTGTGCTATTCACCAACTCTTTACTTGACAGAGCAAAACATTAAAATAAACATAATTGTGAGTCTGAGAGCTGAGGCACTGGAAGAGTACTCTGACTAGCTGAGCTGAGTTGTTATTTATGTATAGAAGAGAGAGGAGCAGGACAGCCAAATAAAGCCTTTTTTTTTCCCTAATCATGTTGTGCTGAGAATGAGAAAAAATGTTTTGTCTCACAAATGTACAGGAGCTGAAAATAAAAAATTCAAAGTTCATTCTTTAAAAAGAAATGAGAAAAAGAACCAGAGAGCTCCATCAACCCCTGGAGCTCTACTTTCAATTAATAGAGCTGTACATAACTCCTCTGATGTTTTTGCATTATGAAATTCACAGTAAATTAAAGCAAAACCTCTTCATTGAATTTTCAATCTAATTTGAAATCAGAAATGAATTAGAAATGTTTATATGTATGTACATAGTGCCAGTTACTTTGGTGTCTCACAAAGAACCACTTGTAAAATGTGGCCTTAGCATCAAGTGGGGATTGCAGGGGCTCTGCCCAGTTGATGAGATTTGTCTTGATTTAAAGCTTTGGGGAAAGCAGCTTAGAAGACTCAGTGCAATATTGTGGCATGCTTCCATTTTTACCTTGAGTGAAGGACCTCTGCTTAATAAGTTCCTAATGTTTTTTGATGTTTCAGGGTGCAGTTCAAGTGAGAGCGAAACAATCATTTCCCAAGTATAGTTAGTGACGTGCAAGAAATTGTCTCAAAAGGTTTCAGGAATTTGATTGACGAGATGAAAGATGGTCCTGACGTCAATTTACCAAGATTATTTTTTAATGAATACTACTTTAAAAGCATATGCAAAATTAAGATCAGTCACAAAAAATGCATTTGGATATGGCATTTAACGAATGATATACATAATGCATTGGAAATTAACTTTTATAACTCGCAGTCGTACAATGATTCTTGTTACAGGCTCTCTCAATTTGTGAGAGCTTTGGTAGTGAAAATAATAACCGCAAGCAAAGAAATCCTGAATTGTGTATTTTTTATGTATTACGATAGACCGTGTGCCAGCTAATGGCCTCTAAAATACTGGGGAGGCTCCTGCGGGCAAATCCTGCTTCTTGCTCACGTGCAGGTGCAGAATGAGTGTGTCATAGAAAGAGGATTTGGCTGTATTTTTCCCAGTGCTTTTATTCCCAATTGCCATGCTGGTTTTGCACATTTTCTCTCTTTAGGTTAATGATGTTCCCGTTGAAGACAACAAAACGTTCACGTAAAATTTAGAGAGAGTCCTATAACAAGCTACATGTAGCTTTATTAAAGATACTGTAATAGGTATTATCTTTGTATGCTTAGACTCTTGATGAAAGATGGTCCGGTTTTAAAATCTGGCAGGATTTTTTAAGGAAACAGGGTCATAGGAGGAAGATTTCTCTATTTGGGTGGGAAGAATCTTAGTTGATAAGCAAGAAGGTAAATAATCATTTCTCTGGAAGCGGGAATACAGTTGGTGATGTTAAAGAACAGCCTGCTTTTCCCTGGCAAATATTTATTTAAGTATAAATGTCTACCTCAGTGCGTGGTGTTGCACCCAGTGATCTATTGATGTCCCTTTCATCTTTGTATTTCTGTGACTTATCCAACTGTTTCCTGACCACTGGGGGCTTTTGAACGCGTGACCCTCTTCCTGCAGAGAAGGGGATGGGAGAATGATGGAAGTGTTCCCACGTCCAGACCTTGTTCTCCTCCACATTATGGAAGAAGTTTATTAGCTTTCCCTAGAGATCTGTGAAGTCTTACTCGGAATTTATCTTAAGTTACTTCAATAGTGTCTTGGTGTGACTAATGATGCTGTAAGAATAATTGTATAACTTAATAGTGTTTCTCTTTGTCGTCCACGTTTTGTGATAGGCAAAAGTTGATCCAAATTAACAGAAGTGATTGGTGTAGTTTGATGCAAGTGGCTTCATCTAAGAGCACATAGGAGCTCTGTTTGCTACAGCCAAGCTGCATAAAGGTGAAAAATACAATTTTATACCTTAAAATACTTTCCAAAAGAAAATACACGAGCGGCCGGTAAGTGAATAACCTTAGCATAAAGTAACTCATGCATTATTAACCTAATTTCCTGTAAAGTTTGAACAAAAACCCTGTTGAAACATTACTCTGCTTTTCCTTGTTAGGCTGTGTTCATAATGCCCTCTCCCATTTTAAATAACATATTTTCCAACCTAAATAACATATTTTTGAAGCCTTAAGACTTTCACACCTTCCCAGTTCTCTGTTTCATTTCTAAATATTACAGATTTTGAAACACAAGAGGCTTTAAGTTTGGTGCCTCAAGGGTTGTTCAGCCTTTTAGATATCTCCCAAGTTGGCTCTCATATTTGCTTATTACCCAAAATTCTCCACGAGAAGTCTTAGCCTGTTTTACACTGAAAGGCTTTCGTCCTATTTATTGTAGCTACGCAAAGTATTTCTGCATGAATGTTACATAAGTTCAGTTTCTGTTCTAGGTCTGGTGCTTACCTGATAGCCAGCACCCACACGCATCTTTTCTAGTGTGTGTGTTAAACATAAGTCAGTGTTGGCCAGTTCCCCTCTCCTCGCTGTGTTGTGTTTTGCACATTTTGATACAAATAGAAAAACCTTCATACAATGTATTCCAAGCAAAAATTAAAAAACACTTTTTTGTAGGTGTCACATTTCATTTTTTTTGTCTAGAGCAAAACAAGAAATTCCTAGAATTTTTCCAGAAAACTTTGAAAAATGTTTCCTGAGAGTCAGCCCGATTCATCATATTTCATGTCTTGCAATCTAAGAACTATGCGGTTAGGAATGGTCTCTGCCGTGCACAGCACTCCTTCCTGCAGGAAGGAGGGTGATGAGGCAGCTTCCCAGGACACCTTCCCTGGGATCTCGCCCACACCAGTGACAGGGCAGGAGGGTACGTGGGCAGCCCATTTCAGTGTGGGCTACAGGAAACGTCAGAGCATTTCTGTCTGTTCTGACATAGATTTTGCCCCTGTACTCCTCCTTACTGCACCTTTATCCTGGTGTGAGCACTGTGACTAAGAGTTAATTTTCACCATGTGCACCTTTCCACAGTGTCCCTCTTCGACTTTCTCTGTGATCTTCCAACTTGGAATTCTCCCAGAAACAGATGACATGAGTCTTCTGTATCAAACTGTTCTTGCTGGGGTTACTGGACAGGTTTTTCCCTTGAAAACTCTTTTGATTAACTCTTCTCATTAGTCAGCTTGGTAAACCTATTACTGCAGGAAGGTTAAAAGCCTGTGTTTAAAGACAGAACAGAAGCAGAAGATACCATGTTGGTAGGTCTTTTTCTCTTGACAATATCATCTGTGTTTCTTTCAGGTTGTCATCTGAAGCTGCTAAAAGTTTTTATCACACAAGATTAATTGCCTTTGGCACAGTAGCCTCTGATTTCCCTTGAGAATCCCTGATAGCCTGCTCTTTCCTCTGGAATTAAATTATTTTCTTGCCATGAGAGGTGTGACAGTTTAGCATTTTTTTAAGAAGAGGATCAGTGGCAACAGGACTCACATTACCTCCTAGTTGTGTTTTTTCACCTCTCCTTAGGGTGTTATTTTTCTGTTACTAGGTGGACCTTCTCAAGTTTGACATGCCAGTTGAAACTGTGCCATGTATTAGGCTTATTAAGCATCACTAGTTGCCCTTACTCAGAAGAATACTCTTCAGCTCTTACATATATGTGAAGGTTACACTGTATTCATGAGTATTTTATGTTCATCTGTTCCTGTAGCATAGATGTAGATTGTTTTCCTGAATAGTGATGTATTCAAGAAAGCCTTTTTGCTATATGTCTGTATCTTCCTATATCTTTCTTAAAACAGTGAAAGTCTCTAGGAAGTAGGGACTATTGAAAATCCATTACTCTATGTAATTGCTTGCAGATCCCTCCAAACAGATAATGTATTTTAAATAAATCGCTATAGTGTGACAGGTAGGGATAAGATGATATATCAAGATACTTAATTTTTGTTTCTGGAAATATCCCTCCTGAGAGGGCTGCTCCAGAAGGTGATGCTTTTGTCAGACCATCAGTGAGCGTTGCCGTGAGCTGTGATGTAACTGTGGGCCTTGCCTTTCTGTGCTTGTCTGCCTTTCCATGCTTTGGAAAGGGGAAAACATATTTTGCTTTTGAACAAAAGCCAGTGAAGTTTTTCTGAAAAACGCCTGATTGGAAGTGTGGCAAATTAAAGACAGTTGGAATTTTTCTGATGAGATTTTCAGATGTTGGACAGATGTTATTGTTTGCTGAGCTAGGATTTATAGAACGACAAAATAATTTGATGTTCTAACAAAACATTGATTACACACCCTAAATAGCCCTGCTAAATATTTCCCTTACGGCTTGCATTTCCAGGGTTATAGTTAAATGAGCACCCCATGTCATCAAATGTACAGAAGGTGCCTTTGCCACTTCGAGGGGATGATCCCAGCATTTAAATAATGATTTACTCTTTCTTTTATTAGAACAATTATTGGTTATTTCAGACTTGAAATGGGCAGATTAAGCTCTGTGAACCTCTCAGCTGAAACCTCACAACACTGGCAATTTTCAGTGATTAAAGTAATTTACTTTATCTATAAAACGTAAAGATATTTCATAATAGCCATACAGCAAGTACAGGGAGGTGTAGTTTACCCGGAGATAATCAGACCTCTGGGGATAAAGGGTCCTGGCTGCACCTCATGCATTGCGAGACCCAGAGGGCTTTATTATCTGATGATTACCACACCCCCATTTCCATGTCTTTTTGCTTAATTAATCACAGTAACATTATTGCCCAACTTCAGACAACAAAAATAATGAGAGAGGCTTTAAAAGATTCAAAGACTAGAGGAAAACAAGAGATCCCATAGGAAAGTACCCATAGTGAAACTGAGGTTTACAAATCACTGAGATCTATTAAAAATGATGCTTACATTTTGTAAAGTGCCCTCTTTAATATAAATATAATTATGTTTTAAATATTGTAAATGTGTATATACTATATAAAACATATACTTGTTTTGATCAAAGGAGAGGAGGGTTATGTTTTTAGGATGAAAAGCCTCTCTTAAAATCTCTCAGCCATATAATCCAATTGTTATACTCATTCTGTTTTGCTTGAAAGCCTTGTCATATCCACTCTTTGCTCCATCTTTTAGTCCAAATACACACAGTTCCATGTACATTCGCACCTTTCTGCTTTTCTAGATCCCATCATCGTTTTTATGTGTGCAAGTCAAGACTAAGGTCTTCAAATACTATCTGTCAGAACTCATTTCACCTCAGAAGTCTGCATAAGCATCTACTGTTAAATTTGTGCTGTGTTTTTATCTCTCATATTAATATATCTTATGCCGCCTTACTTGACAGTTGGCGTTTTGTACTTCAGTCTCACTGCCTGTAAAATAGGTGGCTGATTTTGAGAGACTTGGGTGAAAACATTATTTTACCCTTACTGACATTACTCTTACCCTTTTTGGCATTACCTTAGGCTGTGGACAGAAGTCTTACTGTAACTTCAGTCCTGTTCAGAAAAGTTATCACCTCTAGCTGCATATCACTGAACTCATCCTGATTTGGCATTTGGCAAGCTCCTTGTTCTTTGTAGTATTCATTAAATATTTCTAATATTCGGGGTGAAATCAGTCCAACCTTTTACAACCACAAGCTGCTCATTCTGCGGTCATGAAAGATGCAGATTGTGAAGAAAAAAAAAAAAAAAAGGGGGGGTTGCTGAGCCGTGAGATTTCTGGATGCTCTTCTACTTCTTAGACACACCAGATCTGCATGGCACAGTCACTCCAGCTGTGTGCTTTCTGAAAAGGAGCTGCTGCAGGTAGATTATGCTTCCAAACCAGTTTCAGAATTTCAGCAGTCAGTGTTGAGGCTAAGATAGTCTAAGCTGGCAAATAAAAAGAGTTTTCAAACTGGGCTTTACCTCTCCATTCACCCCCTGGGTAGGTGCGTGTCTGTCCATGGTCAGCTCTTGAGGATGCCTCTGAGTTTGAATTAGAGCCCTGTTGTATTCAGACAGACAGGTAACCCCATCCAGTTAAGATTTAAATGTATGGAGGCAGGAAAAAGGTGGGATTGTCTTTGATAACCATTCTTACTCTCTGCTAATTTTAGGTGATGGCAGAGCCTCAGAGCCTTCTGGTTTGTAACTTCCTTTGATTTTCCCATTTGTAAATGCCCATTTGCTTTCATCTCACAGCACTTTTAAAGCAGGCCTGTAATCCCATCTCTGCTCAAATGCACAGAGAGATTAGAATTTTTTTGTGTATGCAGTGCAACAGTATCCTTGTTTCTTTTTTTCTTAAACACACCTTTCTTGTAGTGTATTTAAATTTCTGACAAATACATTTGAATTGCGTTCGCAAATGTATAATCTTTTAGAGTTATAAAACCCATATTTTGGAAGGACAGTTCTTGTCACCACAAGTAGCTCTGGGGCTGTGTTTTCTCTTTTTTACAGATCATTTTCTCTGTTAAAATGGTGCTTTTTGGTGTTATGGGTCTCAGCAACATACAGCAAAGACAAACGAAATAGTATGTGTTTGGTACTTAATTTAAGTGGAGATAATAATTTTTACTCTTCCCTATTCCTAATTGGATAGGCAGAAAGGAGAAAATCTGTCCACAGCAAACATCTTAGCTGTGCTCTTAGCTCCGGAGTCAGGTCTGTGACATGATAAGGCTTTTTCAGGTTAATGTAATCTGTGACTGTCTATGCTCCTTTAATCAGAAAGCCAAGTTGTTTTTTTAAGTCAATTATATTGTTATGCTGGACAGCAGCACTTAATGAAGTAAGCTAAAACAAACAATGTCTATACATAAAAATGTATATAGGAGGTCCCTCATATCCCCTAATATCTACGTACTCTGCATTCCATTTCATGCTTTTATCTCAAATCCAGGTTTTGAAGGGCACCTAGGATATATGAAGATACAAACCCTCTCAAACCAACACTTCCGTACTCCCATTTCTTTTTAAAGCAGTAGTTTTTGAACTTCTGGAGAAAAGAAAAAGTTGTAAATTTTGTAAAACTAATATTCTTTAAAAAATCCATAGTGGGAGGTATGTAAGCTACTGGCATTAGATACGTAGTGGATTGCTGTGAACAGTACTTGCTCAGTCTGTTGGAATTAAGAAAAAAACAAACCAAAAAAATCAGAAAAGTGGTTAAAGTGGGTTTTAGAGATTTATGCAAGTACCAATATTTTAAAGTTATTGAGAAAAGTTCTGCTTTATAGTTTCTAGTGACATGTTTTTGTTTTGCAATTTGCTATCATTCAGACCCCAAACTAAACAACTGTTTTCATTAATTTCTGTGAGATCTGCAATAACTGTGCTTATTTTGAATTGTTTTTTATTTGAAATTTTTAAGAAGGTTTGCAATTTGAAACATTAAACCCCCTCTCTCATTTTACAATTCTTTGTAGGAAATAGTATATCACTAAAATAATTTTGTCCCAGAAAGCATTTTTGCACGAAAACTATTTTAATTAAAGCTTTTTTAAGATCTCTGATTTATGGGTTAAGATCTACAGTTAATTTCCCATGAGATGACTGATTTCTAAATCGTGCCACATGCGATTTGTTGGTTCAGACTCAAACTACTTGGCCAACTTTGTGTTACTCCCACTACAAATGTTATTTTTATGTCTCAAAATCTTTTTCGGGAAGCTCAAAGCACAGCTGGTGTAAATTCTTTTCTTCTTCAGAGTCTTTCCGTGATAAGATGTACTCAAGTTAGCATCTGCAAAAGAGCTGGTGTCCCGGGGAGATGATCCACAATGTGTTCTGTTTTCAGACAGGAAAATTGTTATTCTTGCACTGTCTGCATAATGGTCTGATAATGCTATAATATTGTTGAAGAGATTCATGTGCATTTGGTTCTTAAGCTTTGCTGAGAGAATGTTGAGCGTGTTAGGTATTCTCTAAAGCTCCATGTGTGTGTTCTGAATGGCTTTTCTGCTTAGCTCCCGACTGCCGTAGGTATCGCACTCCCTCAAGTCTATGGTTCAACATGTCCCCCAGCTGATGATCCTGGAGTATTTACCGCTTCGACTCCTCTATTGCACTTTGTTCTTAAAGGAAGAAGATTCACGCTTGGAGCTTGCTGCATGTGGAAACAGATACAAGGTTCTTCTTTGTTTGTTTTGTAAACACAGGTTTTCTAGGAGGCAAGACATGGTGGGTCAGAAGACAGGAATCTGGTGGGCCCCTGTGCTGTACAGCCACCTCATTTGCTAATTTTGAGGGTGTCACGCCGTAGCAAGAAGGGTGGCAGTGGAATGCATTGGCTTAGGGGGAAGGACATGGATGCGGCTGGGGGAGCAAAGGGAACGGAGATGTTCTCCTCTGCGAATGGAGCTCTTCTGGAATCGTGAGCAGGATATATGCTATGGATAGAACCAACACACCAGCTGCAATTTTAATTAATAGGCCTTCGTGTCCACTTTCAATTTTATAATTTAAAACCTAGTGTCAGAGGACAGTGATTGGAAATTTGTAGCAGTTCCTAAACATCACTGTTGCCACATTCTTTTACAAAAGAGTGAACTATGAAAGATATGCAAATTTTCCGTAATTATACTTTTAGATGGTTACTTAAATACCTGTCCTTTTTGCTCTACAGGCATAAAGTTAGTGACTAATGGGATGTATATCTCAGATATGCTAATAAAAATAAATGTCTATGGTTTCTGGCAAAATAAAAGCTCCAGTAGTTTGGTATATGTGCTATACACATCTCCTAGGCACTGTCACAGTGTCTACTGAGACAACCTTGGATAAAGCTGCTACAGTATAAAGACTAAGGCTATTTTGTATTCTTTGATTTTTATTTTAGTGTTCCCTGCATTTAAATTACTGTATTACTAATTTTAGCTAGTATATTGATATATGTTGCTCAGTTATTTATCCATATAATATGAAAGCTGAGTAAAATACCAAATAAGGTGTGTAATGTGTAGTATCTCTTCTAGTTATCTTCACAGAAATCAGTAGGATTTTGAAAATATTTTACGGAAGAACTTACTTGGACATATCTGTACAGAATCCCTCTAATATAGGTAATGGTTAATGAGAACCTAAAAGCCTCTCTGCTTCTAATATCAAGATTTGGCACTTTAGTTCCAGCTGGCTTGTGCCCCTTACACAGCCCTTTTATCTTTAAGAGTATTACTGAGAAATAAGTTTCTATTCCGTGTATTAATGGTAATAGTCTGAGCCCTCGTAAATGGGAAATCAATTTCATAAAAATTCACCGTGAACAAGCGGTTCACCGGAACACAAGCGTGTTACCTGGCTTTGTAAAGGAGGATTGCCCGAAAGTGCTTAAGAAAATCATCCCCCTGATTTCAGGGCACTAATTTACCCCTTCCCTAATGTGTTAGATACTCAGAACAAAAAGCAGGTTGTTGAATTCTAGGTTCTAGAGTGGTTCTGCATTCTGCTCCAGAGACCTGGAAAGTTCAGATTTGAGCTTTCAGTTTTGATGTAGCTTGTGCTTGACCCAACAGCATGATGTAACCTACTTCTGGCACATGAGCATATATTCTGTCCTTACATTCTTGTTCTTCTGAAATACTCTATTGCATATTTTCTTCTTAATCAGAGATTCATTTAGCGTATTTCATCTGTGTGCCTAGAATCTCCACCTTCCTCAACTTAATCATAGGTCAGATTAATTGTACTTGGTAACCTGACACCCTTTATCTTAATTATCTGCTTATTATATCTAGTGATCTGAGAGAAGGTTTACCTCCAGGTTTTAAACCTCTCTTATACTGTGCAGGATAATTCAGGTAGTCATCAGGGCTATTTGACTAATATCATTCTCAGGCTATTCAACTCTTGGTTGAATAGCATTCCTTACCCTTTACAGTCCAGGCTTAATGAGCTTGGATAAAGCAGAAAGTGGATAGCGGAAGGGAGTGAAGGAGCCTCTTCTACTGTCTGAGCAGCTGAGTACTGCTCTATTGGTATATAAACTCTACTATCGGTTTAGATCTAGTGAAAACTATTTTTGGCAATTTGATTACTGCTGTTAAATAGAGCTTTCATGTAGACTTTTTAAAAAATAGTTTAAAATAAATGATCAGTGAGTGCCAAGTAAATACTAAGGACTAGTTAAGCTGAAAGTTTCCACAGGAATTTTAGGAATGCATGACAACTGCTCGGTAAGAAACCGGGACTGGAGTACTTAGATTCTCATACATAGCACAGAGACCTTTACATATCTTTCC